>CM034146.1:336872185-337472185 GCA_019776745.2 Taxus chinensis
TTTCAACCCACTCATTTGACGAGAGACTCAATAGTGACACCCAATGAGGCCAAGTCAGCATTCCACAGGCATACCCCTTTTCTTTTCTTTAGTATTTCCATGCTCATCCTGAGCTTTGTAAGCATTGCCACTGAACAAAGGGTTTTAGATATGGTTGTAAGTGGATTTCACAGACAACCTCATTCCATATAGCTATGTAAAATAGCTTTGATGTGATCCACCTCATTTGAGAGGTTGCTGTAGTTATATATCATAATTTCAAGCTCACCCTCATTACTAATTTTTGCCACATCATAGACCTATATTTTCATTTTGTGCCAGTCATTAAAAGAGAGAACTAAGAAATCTTTAAATAATCCCTCCTCACAGCCTTAGTTCTTCAATATCCTCCACCATCTTGGAGAGAATTGATTATCTCTTTCTCGGACCCACTTGACCTAAAGCTTCAGTTTGCTACTCAAGTGGGCATTCCCGAACCTTTCTCCCGGCAGGCTTGAATTCACCTTTGGGTTGATAGATTACCCGCATTTTTTTTTCAAGGAAACAAAACATGCGTAATTAGCTCTTGAGGATTTTTTGAGACAACATCAATTTCCATGACATCCTTATCATCCCCCGATGAATCTCCTTCCTGAGACTCCGAATATTTCCTAGAATCCTCCTCCTCCTCCTCCGAGTCTTCTTCCTCGACATAACCCTTGAGGGATTTCATGAAGTTACCCATTTTATCAATATCAAGAGAAACTATTTTAACCAGGAAAAGAATAAAACCTTGGTGAAGGGGAAAAGCAACTCTATTGTTTTTAAATTGGGCAATGGAAGCACTCAAAGAGAAAAATAGGAAATAAGAGAAAATGAAATTATGGCCATGTTAGAAATAATCAAGAACAAGAAAATGGTAGGCATATATACACTTATGACGACCTTCTAGGGTAAGAAATTGAATAAGGGTTAAAGCCACGTCGTCAAAAGGCCTAGGTAAAGTAGAGTGAAGAAAACCAAAAAAATGAGTGGTAAGTTTTTTTGTTACCTTGCAAGAACAACTTCAGCTCATCCGTGGCTTCCTTTTTAGGATTTTAAACCTTCCTACCAGTAGTAAATAGACCCATCACTTTAGCAATAGACTCCAAAATATTGTCGATATGCACACCTTTTAGGTCCACAACTACCCCTTTTCTAGTCGTCTTCGAAGCTCTAGCAAAGTCCTTACTCAGATTTTCATAATGACCTTCAAAGATTTTGAGAAAAGGTGAGAAACCATTTCTCTCAAACACTTCCATGGCTTCAGGCTTAACCCCATCTAGGTCAAAAGGCTTAGTTCTCACAAGATCACCCCCCATTTGAAAATATGAGCACCAGTTCACAGAAAATCCTAACTTTAGATTACTCAAAATGATACGAGCAATCCCAGCAATGCTGATGTTACAAGCACAAATGGAAATAATGGACCTAAGGTGACATGAGCATATCCAAGCCAAAATATTCACATCATTCCACCATAAATTCACACAATTCTTATGTCTCTTTTAAATTATTTCCTTAACATACCATGACCTGTCATTGTTACTTAGTGGGGACGTGTCCATGTTGATCTTTTTGGAGGTGTGCTCACACCTTAGTATTTAACGCTTATTCATCATTGATTAATGTCATCTCATGAAAATTAACCCCCTTCTTGGAAAAATAATCAACAACATAATTTTACTCTCTATAAATATGTTTAAAATTAATAGCTTCAAACAAGTTAGACATTTCCTTTATACTAGTTATAGAATTTTGGATAGATGTAGAAGTAGTACCTTTACCAGTAATATTGTTAATAATGTTCAATGAGTCTCCTTTCAGTTCCAATCTAACAAATCTATGTTGATAAGCTATAAAGACCCCCCAATAAGCAACAACCACTTCAGTAGTGTGATTCGTTTGAATTCCAAGATTATAATGATATGCAAGAATGAATATTCCTTCAAAATCATAGAAGACCCCTCCACAACCATATTTTCCAAGGTTTCCTTTGGAGTCCCCATCAAAATTCATCTTTATCCATTCCTTGATAGGTTTCACCCAACTTTAAGCCTAGGATTATGTGTAGGAAGGTTAGCTTGAGTAGGACTTAAACCCTGATTCTTAGATAATTTAATCTCATTTTGAAGAATAGTTTTCTTATGTGGGGCTATGTTTGATAATTTTGCATTAATAGTGTTAAAACAACAAGTTCTAACTTTATTTTCTGATTCCTTATTTCCTTTAAAATCTACCTATTTCTCTCTTTCCAAATTTCCCAAGCCAGGTGCATAATAGAAAGGGTCCAAAGATGTTTGAGTCCTAGACTCCTAAAAGGACTAAATCATTGGGACCACTGTTGTTTAATGGAGCATGGGAAAACCCACTTGATTTCAAATAGGTTAAGAAGGGTATTTCTAACCAATACCAAAAAAAGGAAGTGGAGGAATAGATGTAAAGAGTCTTCAATATCTTTTTCACACAAAACACACCTATTAAACATATGAAAATTTCTCTTATTAAGACTATTGACAATAAGGATTTTATCATAGAGAACCAACCACTAGAACATATTGATCTTGGGAGTAACTTCTTTGACCCACACTGCCCTAAAAAATTTGAGAAATGTAAAGGATGGGGGCATGTAAAGAAAAATTGTTTATTCTCCAAGGTTTTTTATTCTACACGTGGAAATGAAGTGGGTAAGCACAGAGATGTTACAAGGAGCACAAGCAACACTTGTGATGGAAATTTTTTTGTGAGATTTGGTGAGGTGATTTGACAAAACATTGTTTGACTAGAATGAGATAGAGATGATGTTGTCTAAAAAAAATGCATCCCCATGAGTCCTCTCCATTTCAGGGTCTAAAAAATATGCCTTCCCTTTTTCTTGTTTATGTCACTCTCTACGTTGGTGAATGATTTTCAACAGGGAAATATTGATACCCCGATACACCACGAACTAATTATTTTACTTTTTAAGAATGTTAAAACAGTGGTGGAAAAGGAATTAGATCCTGAATCCAAGGATTCAAATGAAAATTATACTCTTGCAGATCATATGAACAAACTGAGGAGAAAGAAGAGTAAGGAACCTTAGGGGAAGGGAAACATTAATATTGGGGCTGTATGTTTGTTGATTGATACGAAAAGGGATTTGCCTAAAGGGAATGAGAGAGAAGAGCTGGGTTGGAATGTAGCTTTTAATAAAATTGTTCTCAAGGTGAGTCAGTTGGAAATGGATATGGAGGCCTTAGGAAAATTTGGAACAAATATGGGAAAAAAATTCATGCATTGCATCAATGCCTTTAAGAAAATTTTCATCACCCAAAACTCTATTAGGGCCGATATGGTAGAGATCAAAAGTTTGGTTTTGGAGTTGTAGGGGCATATGGTCAAGCTAGAGCTGGGACACAAAGTTTGCAAGTATAATCTCCACCTCAGTAGTTTTGATGAGGAAGAGCAGGTTGAAGATGACATCCCTACCACGAGCGAGTAGGATGATTTTGCATTTGAAGACTAACTAGTCCGTTGGCTATTGGAGATTTTGTTTGAATATTTGTGGACTATATCGTTTGAGATGTTTTCCCCTCCATGTTTTGTGATTTTTCCTTGTATTGATCTATTGGACTATAGTTTGGCATAAGTTATTTTAGCCTTTTTATCCTTTTTCTTTTTTGTTCACTCTTGGTGATGCTCAAGATGCATTCTATTATAAGGTTTTTGGGTGCCGTAATCCTTGTATAAAGTACCAAATCATTATGTTCACTTATATTTGATAAACCTTATTGATAGTAATTTTGTTAATGACATTTAAAATTAAACAAGACATAATAGCAAGTTCATGCCTCACGGATGGGAGATGTGTGATTGTCCTAGATGTGCTAGTTGTGTGATTGTTTTCTTAGAATTATGGTTTTTATTATATAGAATACATCAATTTTGCATTAAGGCATCATATTTATCAAATCAAGTGGGAGGTTTCTCTAGATGGGAGCTGGTGAAAATTTCAAATTCCCTCTTGTGGCTTGGGATAAAGTTACTAAATGTAAGCTATGTGGAGGATTGGGGTTAAAAAACATTTCTTTTATGAATGAGGCCTTAATTGCCAAGGCTAGCTGGAGGATTGATAGAGAGGAAGGTCTTTGGGTGAAAATTATAAAGATGAAATACTTACAGAATATAGGCAGAATGGAATCCTTTTTTAATCAAAATAACCTCACTAGAGGGTCTCCCTTCTGGAATTCCTTTGTGGCCTCTAAAGAAATCTTAACCAAAGGTACTATATGGGAGATTGGCAAGCGTTCTAGAAGCATTTTTTGGTTTGATAATTGGATTGAGGATTTCCCATTAGCAAACTTGGATATCTGGAAAGAAGTTGCATAGTTCTATAAGGAATCTAGAAAAATTTGGATTCAGGGCTTTTGGATCTAGGAAGATTCTATCAGATGGGAAACCATTGAGCCTCCTCCAGATTTTGATGGTGACATCCAACCTTTTCGGGATCTAAACAATAAACTAAGGGATTTCCACATCCCCATGTTCCAAACCAAGGAGGATTCCATCAAATGGAAAGAAGAAGATTTTGGAATTTTCTCAGTTAAATCAGCCTATATGTTAAATTTCAAGACTGATTTGCACAAGGACTATTGGGGTAAACTCTAGGTGAAGGATCTTATCCCAAAGATTAAATTATTTTTCTAGATGGATGTCCAAAATAAAATCTTGACTATGGATAATCTTAGGAAAATGGGAATGAAGATTCCAAATAGATATTCTCTCTGTAATAAAGAGGAGGAAAATGTCAACCATCTCCTCCTTCATTGCTCCTTCTCCCATGAAGTCTTTGCTTCCATTATGGATCTGTTCAATATCCAATGGATCTTGTCCTCAATGATTGAAGACTGTTGTTTCCAATGGGAGAGTCCTTTCTGTTTTCCCATCTTGATTTGGGCCTGGAATATTTCCCTACCTCGTTTGTTTTGGGTTTTATGGAAGGCTAGGAATGATGGTATCTTCCGAGATCAGAAAGCTCTTCTCTTGAAAGTTAGAATAATTTTTTTGAATGCCTTAAAGGAAAACATTTAACTCTTTAAAGGCAAAGTCAAGAAACCCTGTCCAAAAAGTGAGTAGACATTTCTTCACAAGTTCGCCCTTGGACCGGTGGAATTACACATACCTAAAAAGAATTCTTGTTAGATTAGGCCTAGGGAAAATGTTGTTAAGTTAAATTTTGATGGATCTTCAAAAGGGAATCTGAGTCCTACCAGGGGAGGGGTAATTCTTAGAAACAATGAAGGAGATTGGTTATTTTCCTACACGGGAACGTTAGGTCAACAAACCAACAACATGGTGGAAGCTAGAGCTCTTCTTTGGGGGGTTTTGTTGGCTAAAGAAAAAGGCTTCAAGGACATCCAGATTGAAGGTGATTCTCTCCTCTTAATTAATGCCCTTAATAATCAAGGTTCCATTAATTGGGCCATAAAGAAATATCCTCAATGATGTGAAGGAAACTTAATTTTTTTTTTATAGTGTTTCTTATAATCATACCTTACATCAAGGGAACAAATGTGTGGATAAGATAAATAATAATGGAATCATTTGTAATGATTACAAGATCTAGTGTAAAATTGATAAATTACCCATGAGCATTAATGAAACCATTAGTAGAGATAGAGGGCAATAAATTTGATAATGTTGGCATGAGTGATCCCTGTGGTTGAAATAACTTACTTAATATCTTGTTCTCCACGATTTCTGTGAGTGCGAAAGAGGGTCCTTGTTTGAGAAGAAGTAGCAATCAGAGGAATTTTAGTCTTGTGAAGATGGGGGGTGATAGGATTAGAGTGGAACCTACTAGCCAAAGCATTGAAGCTTTTAATCAGCTTCTGTGGAACAAGCTTAGGATTGGGGGTTTCAATAATTTCATTACCAAATTACACGATCATGACCCCTTCCTGTCTAAGGATTTTGGAAAATATTGGAAAGAGGATAAGTTTGAGGTTAGAGGGATGGAAATTTTGTTTTATGAGTCCACCTTCGCCCTGGCGAAAAACATGAAAATGGACGGGCTTAAAAATTTTAAGGACAGAACCTGTAGATAACATGAAATTGAGTTGTTCTTCATTGGAAAGGAAATATGATCTTTCTTTACGGATGGTATTGCCATGTCGTGTATTCCAGGTATTCGGAGAGATGTGTGCCTTCAAATCATGAAGTACATCACTCTAGAAGGAAAATACCGAAAAATCTATACCCACCATATGAACCTTCTGAATATGTTCCACCACAAGGCCATGGTGAGCATCCCCTTATTTCTGTTCATGTCTCTGACTAACTCTTTGATGGATTTCTAGTAAGAGAAAGCCAATATGCCTCTACATGAAAGAATCATTCTTCTGTTGTTTGAAAATGGGAAACTTGTTCTATTCTCTTCCTTGAAAGATAAGGAAGATGAGGATGACCTCACTCTTGTGGAATGCCTTACTAAGATGAAGGCTAGGAAATGCAAAAATGTGGGGGAGGATTCTGGTAAAAAAATGGGTAAGGATGGTCATGGGGAAGTGAGCACTTCGAGAAAAATAAATTGGGATGGTAATTTAAAGGGTTTCAAGGATTTGAGCAGAAAGGTCCAATACTTAGAAGGGGTGCTTCATGCGATGGAAGAAACCAGTGCTAGTCAAAGGGAAACAATGTTGGATGTCATTAACACTTCTAAGAATTTTTTCTCTTCTTAGGTGAAGTCCAAACAGAAGTTTCAAGAGTTGGAGTAACGGGTCAAAAAGATGAGTGACGGGCTGGAAGGGATGGAGGAGGTCTCTAAAAGAAGGAAATTTAACTTGCACATCAGTAGCTCCAAGGACGATCTGGGGGAAGATATTAATGACAAAGGTGCTAAGGGTGATGAGATCAAAGATAGTCATGATGGTAACAGTGAAGGATCTCCAAAAAATTAACTAGTGGTTCTGGACTGTTGGCAGAATTTTGGCTAACTTCTATTGTTTTGTAGTTTTGGAGACGGTTTCTCCTTCTCTCTGGTTTTCTCACTTTGGTACAAAGTCCAGTTCTTCATTGTAAGATTTAAGCATGTTTGCTTCTCTCTTGGACTTTTCTATTTCCTTATTGTTCGTTGGTTTTTGTTCCTCATCTTGTTTTGGCCCCTAGGATCCGATCCCTATTTTTACCTTATCTAACAAAAAATATTTATCGAATCAATACTAACTAGCAAATAAAGAAAAATATTAAAAAAATTTGTAGTTTAAAAAATTATTTAAATAAAATTTAAACATTAGAAAGTTGTAAATTTATAGCATTTTTTTATTTTGATTGGTGGATTGAGGAGAAATTTTAAGTAAGATGTTTTGATCTTAGCACCCGCTAAGGTAACCTAATACTTCCACAATATAATATTTTTAGTTTATGGATTGCTAGCATTTAACAAGTCAAAGAATATTATTTTTAACTTAGCGTCTGCTAGCTTATGCGACACTATAGTAATTGAATATAATCAATTGATATGATTTAGAAAAATAAAGTAAGATACTGTCATCATAGAGTCTGATAGGTTATGCCACACCAACATATTTTGATGTACAAAAAATATGTCCATTTTTTTGTATAAGGGTGAATATGGAGGTTTTGAAAGGACCCACGTACTTTTACAAAAAGGTCTTTAAGGAAGAATATGCCATTTAAGAATAGAAGAGAGAAATACCGTAGGTAACAAAAGACAAAAAGCCACATAGCCACAACCCAAGCAGAGAAAAATTACATTTTGTGAAATTTTTTGAGATAGCTACTGCTTCCATAGTAGCAGAAGGAGCGTTTCTGTTAAATATAATAAAAAAACATTGAAGATTTTCCTTGTTCCTCGGATTCTCCTTTCCCAAATATATATTTGTTCTTTTATTCTCCAAAATCTATTTGGTTCTCCTACTTTTGCATTACCATTTTTTTCACAAATAGGTCACTGTAATCGAACACCAACACATTGAATGGAAACTCATTATTAACATGAATATCTTCTAAAATATTATCATTGACAATTTCAATGACATTGTAGCCATTGAATTTTTTTGAGTATGTACAGCGAAGGACTATTTACAGACAACAATAAGACCAAAAAAATAATATCAATTTTATAAAATACATCTGCTCATTTATTCCTGCGCACCACCATGACCATAAATCAATTCTGATATTCACTTTTTTCTGTACAAATTGAGTCACCATCCATACCACCAGGATTATTTTTCAAGACACAAAAAAACAAGTTCTTGGCAGGTGTTATGGGTTTTTAAAGATTCTGCAAAATCTTCCTCTCATGTTATTACGTATTAATCTGCATCATTTCTTTTTCAAGATGTGCTCCATTCCATCCTCTTTCATTGATCTAACAAATTTTTACTGTATTAAAAAAATAATTATTTGATAAACAAAAATACCTTCTACAAAATATTGGATAACAAACTTGCTTCCATTTAATTATCTACAAAAGCCCTATATGGATATAAGCCCTAATCAACTATGGAAAATTTTACATGGATATAACCCCTAATCAGCCATGGAAAATTTTACATTAACATAATTTTGTAATTTTGGAGGGACTGAATGTGAGAATGCATACCAATTTTGGGCACGGAGAGGAAATCAAAACGTTTCCAAAAATCAAGCAATTTTTTTTTTATGCTGTCCCTGGTGAGATTTTTCTATTGATGAATAAGCTTATGCATTGACGAAGACAATAGAAAGGAAAATGTTAAAAATATAAACTCAAAACTATCCATTTATAGTGATAAGTAACTAAAAAATCTAACCACCAATTTCATTAGCACGCAAATTTAAGAGGGCATGCGTATGATTTTACTTTTCTTTTCATTAAATGGCTAATTAATGGTTGAAAATGGTTACATGCTCCAAAAGGCACACATATTTCAAATTGCACATGTAATTTTAAATGGTGAGTTTTACATAGCTCAAATTAATGGATAATTAATGTTGAGGCAATCACAACATTAATTTACATTTTTCTTTAAAAAATGGTTATCATTAATATTGCATTTGGGATTGTAAAGAATTAGTGTAAGAATTTAATATTATAATTTTTGTACTATAAATAAAATCCCTTATATAATTTGGGTAAAATAAAGCCCTTAATTCTTGTGCTTGCACTTTGACATGTGACTCTTGATGCCTGTGTAAATGTTTTTATTGATTGTAGCCATAAAATTCTTGCAAATATTTTTAATAAACATCATACACAAATTGCATATTTAATATTTAGTCGTCAATTATTAATATAGATTTATATATAAAGTATAAAAATTATAAAAAATTACATCAATATATATTAAAAATAACGAAATTTATACATAATAATTGGTATAAATAAACATTGTTTTGTATTTTTTAAGGGCAGTGTTGAAAAACTACCGTTACCCAATTTTTTTTTTAACATTTGAGTTATCTCACTTGGTTATGTGAATCAAGACTCACACTTAGTTGTGTGAATCAAGAATCACACTTAGCTATGCAAATAAAGACTCGCACTTAGAAGTGTGAGTTGAGACTAGAACTTAGAAGTGTGAGTCGATACTCGCACTTAGAAGTGTGAGTACTTGCACTTAAAGTACGAGTCAAGAGATGTGTGACTTGAGGCTCACACTTAGACGTGTGACCAATCACACTTGTTAGTGTGATCACACACACTTATACACTACTTACAAAATTTATAAATGAAAATTCCATACTTTTCAACTATTCTTAATATATATGAATAATTTTTTTATATAAATGTATATAAAAATTGACAATCACCTTTTAAACATGCGAGTCACATGTGCAAGTTCTATAAAAAATTTGAAAGTATCTTATGTCTAAAATCACAAAAATGTCTAAACAACCATCAAATTTAACACCATTCAAGGATGTTCAAGGATAGGATTTTCAACATCAATGTTTATTGATTTGAATAAGGTATGCATGAATAGTTGTATATGTATGATGATATTAAGATTGATATGTGGCATAAATGACAACAATCACTTACGCACAATCTTGGAGTCAGCGGTCGCTTGGCTTATATAAGTTAGCGGCTGCTTGGCTTATGTAAGTTTGCAACTGCTTGGGTTATGTAAGTTAGCAACCGCTTAGATTTTGTAAGTTAACAACCACTTGGGTTATGTAAGATAGTAACCACCAATATTATGTAAGTGGGAGATCGTCAGGATTATGTGGGGGAATCAAATAATAACAAAATACAAATCCTAAACTAGCAAAACTGAAATCCAAAAATTGGAATTTGGTAATTGGATTCTAATAGTGGTGAAAGTGGAATCCAATAATAGCCTTATTGGAATCCAGTAATAGCGAAATTTGAGTCCAATAATAGGGAAATTAGAATCCAATAATAGTGAAATTGGAATCCAATACTAGAGAAATTGAAACTCAAATAATTCCAATAATGACAATATTGGATCTAATATACGCAAAAATGGAGATGGATTTCTTACAATACTTGTAATAATAGAGTCCCGATTATCTGGAAAATGTCGAGATTTAGTGAAATAAGCATTATAATATGAATAACTATCAACACCATCCTCTAGTTTCACACTCTCTCCTCCATGGTTCTACCTCTATTTTTGATGCCATTTCCAATGCTTCAATAAATGTTAAGAACTCTTTTCCATCCATTAGTAATCTTATATAAGGTAAAAATCCCACAATAAACAACTCAATTATCATTTTCTCATTTGGTGGTTCATCTTGTTTTTGCACTATATTTTTGAATCTTTGATCAAATTCCTTAACCTCCTGTCCTTACTTTTGAGATAAATACCACATTTTTATCACACCTTCCTCCCTCTACCCTCCTAAATATATTAGTTAGCTTGACCTGGGCTCAAACACCAAAATGTTGACCTTAAGCCTCAACAATGGTGTGAGGGTTAAGTAGTTCGTTTTTACTAGCTAGAGCTAACATATCATAGAAGAGTAGATATAAAATTAATATTTATCTTTTTTTAAACATGGATACACATCAAACTCATCACATCAATGGTTCAAACAACCAATATCATACATATATTGATCATAATTTTAAAAAATTCAGCATTACATGTTTAACTTGATCATATTCATATCTCTCACTTTTTAAATTGATTCCTCTCTTCCTCTTCATGATTATATCATCTCTTCTCACTCATTTTCTTTATATTCACATATTACCTCATTTTGCATCATTATATAGCCTTTAAAAGGAAAACGCTATCTCTTTTCACTCATAATGACTCGTGGTAACCATTGGTTAACACTTATTTACATTATTAACTAGTAATTAGTGGATATTTACACATATATCATTGTATTTGTCGTCGCCAAATCACTCCACCCTCCGAATGAGCAGAATGTGAACATGACGTTTGGTGTGATTGGGACACATGGTATTACCTCTCAAGATGTGGGACTTGGGATTGAGGTGAACCTCCAGAGAAGGTCGGTTTCCTCTTCCTAAACTAAGTGTTGTATTATTCCTAGTGTCATAAAAAGGTTATCTAGTCCTATAATAACATCTTCATGGGGATTTAGGTAAAGAAATTTACAGAAATGAAACTATACTAAGGATGGTGATGCACCAAATAAAGGGTGTTTCCAGACTCGGGAAGGGTTAATTTAAAGAGGGTGTGTGCACCACAGGTCAACTTCACCTACTTCAACATAGAGAGGGTACAAGATACCACAGACTAAGAGACATGTGTTCCCTTTGTTAAAATTAATTAGAAAGAGCAATATATCAGTTTCCCAATGAAGAAGGATGAAATCAAGAAGGGTGAATGGACACCACAACTCAAATGCATGTAATACTTCACCACTCGATAAGCACAGAACTCCAAGAACGTATAATAGAAACATGAACTTGCACAGTGTACCTGCAAGCATGCGAAAAGGCACAAAGAAGTATAGAAGGATGAAAGGACCAAGACTAGTCACAAAACACACACTTTTATTACTTCAATAATGTGCACAATGCATCATACATTCAAAAGAGGTAATAGTTTCTATTACAGTATTGAAGAGGAGGCTTTAAAGTTCTCTCAACACATAAGGACAACTTGCAAAAGAGAGAGGACTCTTGAAAATTGCACTTGCCTAAGATGTCTAACTTTCCAACCTATATGATCTATTAGAAACCTTTGGAGTGAGACTCCAACTTACATTTATAGAAGAATATGTGAGAGAGAAGAGGAAAGGTCATAATTACACTCCTAAATTGAATGTACATGATGCATTTATTACAGTTGGTTGAACCACTTTAGAAGGTTCCATCATGTGTCATTAATACCCAGTTGACCTAGTCTCCTTAACTAATTAAAATAATATTTAAATAAAATATTTAAATAATACTAATAAATATTATTATTAAGATATTTAAATAAAAACATTAATTTAATTTTTAAAATGGTGGGCCCCTTGTTGATTGGATTGCACTGGAGGGGAAATTATGAAAAAAAAGGCCAAAAAATAGCCCAACTCAGTGGTTGGCTCGCCGAGCCAACTCACCGAGTTGGTCACGAATTCCATTGTTCTTCACCACAAACAAGCTCCCATTCCATAATGAACCTTTCTTCACGAGCTCTTTCTTGACTCGCCCTTCAAGCAGAGTTACTCCTTATGCATTGGCGGTTGTCAAGCATGTTGCAGTGACAGTTGAGCTCTACATCTTTTCAATCGAGCTCTTTTGCATTAAATCCTCCGAATGACTAGCTATCAAACCCAACTCTTATCAAGGATTACCTCATCTTCTATGTCGTTGGGGCCAACTCGCAACTATGTTTTATGAGACCGAAATGATTTGATCGTCGAGCTTCATGAGCTTACACTTGTGAACTCATTTCTTGTTATGGACCATATCTCGGGTTTATGCATAGCTCACATGGTTCATCTCATGTTTTCCAAGAGCTCCTCACCATCATTTTTTCATTACCAAGATCCCATTACCGAGCTCAAATGAAATCCCTCTTGAAAACGTGATTTCAAGTCATGGAAGGAGTCACCCATGTCATCTTATAGCTCGGCCTATGAGCTATTCTTAGGGCCTGACTAAGCTCCATATTCCAACGCTAAGTTGATCTCATTTGTATTGAGTGCTCTTCACTTGTGTTGAAAGCCTGACTTCATTTTTAATGCACCGACTCACCGCAAAGCCACCTTTTTTCATATCACCTCGCATCGAGCCGAGCTACTCGACATCACTTGACTGTCAAGCTTCCCACCATTGCAACCAAGTTCCAATTTTGTATCGAGCTCCAAAATGATCCCTTCACGAAGAGTTCTTAATTTCAACTCATACCGTGACTACCGAGTGACTAATTCACTGCAATCTTTCCACCTCCGAGCTCGATTGTGCAACTCACCACTAAGTCACTTTATTGCTCGATTCCCTTACATTGACCCGACCTCAACACACGCTTGGCCAAATTGTCTCCGATGAGCTCTCTCTCATTACATGGTTCAACTCAAAGAGTTGAGCTCCTTTATGAATCTACCAAGCTCTACCACAACCTCACCGTCGAGAAAATTGGCTTCATCTCAGGTCATCCTTGGTGATACATCAAGATAACATCTGACTCTATCCATTATGTTCATCTTCCTTACCAGCTTGCCATTCCCCATTAACTCACCTTAGCCTCTGTCTAGTGGACTCAGTCAACATTCACAAACCTGACTCTTCTTCACGTGTCTACCAACTTGTCTCCATGCAAGATCTCCCCGACTAACTCACTCAGTGCCCTTCGAGTTAAACACAATCACTCTTTGAATGCTAAATCATTTCATCTGATGTGTTAGCTCCGAAAAGTTTTCATGATATTTTAATGTACATTCCTTCGAGCTTATCACGACTGATAGCTCACAACATGGAATCATTCTCATAGGCTTACCTTATACTCAAAAATCTCTGTAACCATCGAGCCATGAATTAAGCTCACTGAAATGAGCCACCTTCCTTGGTGACAAACCTCTCTATTGACACCTTAAGTGGTTTCCATGGCATTGACCCAGTTTATATTCTAAATTCAAGCACCCACCTTAGTCACGAGCCCAATATGAGCATTCACATGAGCTTGAACCTCCAGCATCAAATGGTTTTATGGTTTCAACTCGGTCACTGAATTGTCTCGAGCTCACCTTCTCACGATCATTTTTCTTTTACCTTTGCGCATCGAGCTAGAATTCTCGTGTATTTTACATGTTGAGTTCATCACCTTGTCACGAATCAACACCTACATCTATACTACTAGATACCGAGCTCTTCATGACGAGTTACTTATTATCAAACCTAGCTCGGGCCGTTCATTCTCACAACCTATAGAGTATGATCTTATGTGGCGATGTGATGCCATGACATGGCTCTGAGGTTTCTCATTGATGGGCTCCCAGCACTGAACTTGGAAAAAAATCTTTATGTCATCTGCTAAGCTCACTTGTGAGCTCGAGCCATATCTACCAAGCTCCACATGTAAACAATGGAACTCAACATCCTTCTACGAGCTTTGATTGTGATCTCGCCACTGAGTGAATTTTCCTTAACTCAGCTCATCCTTCAATGTTCTCTAAATTGTAAGGAAAATTACTGAACTATTATGTGCTCGAGATAGATCTTTCTCATTAAATGCTTTATATCAACCATGAGCTCAGCCTCTCTTTTATTTGGTTTGATGTCTTGACCATTAAACCAACCCCGAAATCTTTGCAATGGAAAGCTAGAACACTTCGAATGAACTGCGTCAACATCTATTCCGAGCTATTGATAGTAACTTAGATTCACTTACAATGATGTCAAGCTTAACTTGTCATTATTCCTCCTCAATTCGACCATCCAATAGTTGTGGCATCAGTAAAAAGAAGTTGTTCCCAACCATGCAATCTTCATAAGTTCACCACATGTTTGAGTGCCTCTACAACCGTGATCTTGTCGACTTCGATACCTTCAACCAAGAGCTCCAAGCTTGAGTCTCTTATTCAAAACCAACCGAGCTCATCAATCAAGCTCTCTTCATCATCATTTTGATAGAGTTTGGCATCAAGCCGAGTTACTTGGCATGTTGTTATGACTGCAAGTTTCCAAGCTCTGCCTTGTGCATCAACATCGGAAATCTCCTTCTCTAAATTCCGTGCATCACTTGATCTGGTGTGTCTGTAACTTGATAATTTTGACAACGTCAACCTATCTTCAACCATCTCACCGCCATCCTCCCTCATCGCTTGGAGGATGACTCACCACCCAATTCGTAACCACCATTTAAATTATCCTGGTGACTTGCACAATGACTCGGCCCACTCCAAGCTACAGGGAATCCTCATGATGGATTGCCATCATATGCTCTCCACTTGGCTATTTGATCTGATTTCTCCCATGCTCAGAAGTATCATGATGGTTTTCCAACCCAATATTTCCACTTGACCATGCTCACCTGAATCTCCCATGCCTAGAACTCCTATGTCGACTTACCATATCCAATGTCTCGAATTTGGCAAGCTAGCTCTTAATCCCCGCGTAGTGAAGATCTTGTATTGGTTTTCCATGGCATTGTTTTCATTCTGGCCACAAAGGCCTAAAATTCCCCCACTCATGGAAACCATGTGTTGGATTTCCATCATTGAAAACCCACTTGTCAGAAAGAACAAACTTCACCCATGCATAATTGTTGGCTTGTCTTGCCAAGGAGTTATCTCCACCATGGCCGCAAAGGTCTGAAAACTCCCCAAACTGAGTTGTTCATTATCTCCTATAGGCACTCACCCGATTCATCTGAGAAACTCCATCACCCTTATTTCTAGCTCAATGACTCTCCTTCATGACTTTGTGCCTTCAATTTTCTGAGTCATTACTTTCTTTTCTCCGGCAAGCCCATGGCCAATCCGATGTCATTTTCCCATTTTATGTTTGGATGATGAACCCACTATCACTGAGTGACTCGGCCTGAATTGCTCACCACCAAATTTTCATCTGGTGATATTTCCATGATGAGATGAGTTCACAACTCCACATCAACCCCAGGTAGCTCACTCACCTGAATCATACCTCACTTTCATTCCTATAAGCTCCGAAAACTCATGCCAAGTGAATCGACAAAGAAACTCCCTTCGAGCTTGCCCACATGCCACTGATGTTTTAACTGTTATGGGTCGATATTGAGCTCTATTCCTTGAACCAAACTCTATTTTAACTTATTTCCTTCTCGACTTGGCCAGCTCACCAAGTAGCTCACCGAGCTACTCGGTGAGCTAAGTTTTTTGCTCGATGTCGCTTAGCCTATTTGATAAAATATTCCTATTTTTGGAAATTTTCCCATATTTTCTTGACTTGAGTCGACTCTTTTCAACTTTGGGCTCATCCGACCCATCGATTTGAGCTCCAATATTAAACGAATGAGTTCTCAACCGAGCGAACACCCAGTTATTCTCAATTTTTCCCTGTTCGATGCTAGGTGAGATCAGTTATGAAAATTATTAATTATTTTAATCATGTTATCCCATGATGACCAGAAATGGGTCCCTGGGACCAATGTTGTGATTTGATCGAAATAGGACACTGTTGTCTAATTTTGACATGTGTAAAATTGGATAACATTTTTGGCAACCTCTCAGGGGTGATTACCTGCTAAGCATGATTCCAATAGCCTTAATTTGTCTATTGACATGGAGTCTGCATTGGAATCTTGAAAGCAATTTGATCCTTTGTGATACATCCCGGAATCCCCTTAAACAAACTCAATATTTTTCCTCCCTAGAATGCTAAGCATGAAGTATACTAAATTTTGAATACTTGACATCCATTGAACCCTATAGAATTTTAAATGAGGCAGATCATCAAACTACCATTGAAACTTTGGACATTTTTCTCCTTGACACCTTCCAATGATGAAACAATGTGCGAGAACAACACAAAAACACAGCAACAACGAAAGCAAAAAAAAAGCAACACACAACAACAATGTGCATAAGAACTTGGAGGAAAACACCTAACTAAACTATACAGGGGGTGGAATACTTCTCAAAAACAAGCTTTGAGATGTATCCCATTCACATGAATGGGCAGTTCTTCTCCTTTGAGCTTGGATAGATGAAATGAATTCACCTCTTTAAAATTTGTGACGATATATGGATCACTCTAGAGAGCATAAAATTTTGCGTGCTTTCCTGGCTTGGCCCTGTCTTCATCCCATTTGAGGACTAGATCTCCCTCTTGAAAATGCTATCGAATGCCTTCTTGTCAAAATATTTCTTAACTTAAGCCCGATGTTGCTCTAAAGTATTCATAGCCTTGTTCCATACTTCCTCTAACTCCATGAGTTCAGTGAATCTTACTATCATAGGATCACTCTCCATAACTTCAAGTTGATGAGCTAACTCCAAAGAAGGTAACTCGAAGGAGAGCGGAAGTTTTTCTTCCCTTCCATATACAAGCACGAAAGGAGAATTCTCTATGGCCCTATTAGGTCTGATCCAATCTTCCCATAAGGCGGTCTTAAGCTAGGTATGCCAAGTCCTTTTGTTAGTTTCCATCATGTGCTTAATAATCCTTATGAGGTTTTTATTATTAGACTCAGCCAATCCATTTCCTTGCAGATAGTAATTGGATAAAGACTTGAGGTAGACCCCATTTTTAATAGCCCATTCACTCGACTTCATACCAAGAAAAGCAATCACATTGTCTGAAATGACTGTAAAAGGAACACCGAACCTTGTCATTATACCTTCCAAAAAATCTAGAACTACCTTTTCATTGCTCTCTTTCAATGCTACCACCTTTGTCCATCAAGTAAAATAGTTTGTTGCAGTAAGGACCCATTTATGTCCATCACTGGATGGAGGGTTAATGATTTCGATGAAGTCCAACCCCCATTGAACAAATGGTTGATCCACTTGAATTAAATGTAGTGGAAGAGCTTCCATATTTTGCTTGCCTATGAAAAAGGCACACTCTTTACATCTCCTTACCTAGAGATGGGCATCTTTGAACAAATCCAGCCAATAGTAATCAGTCCGCATGATCTTGGTAGTAGTTGTTCATGTAGAGTAATGTCCTCCGGATAGGCCATTATGAAACTCTTCCAGTATCTTACTCACATGTTCTGGTCTTATGCACTGAAGGAGGACACTGTTCAAATCCTTTCGAAAGAGAATGTTATCTACCAAAACATATGGAATAGATTGAAGACAAAAATTCCATCTTTGGTTTTTATCCATGTTCATAGGATATACTCCTAAGAAGAGGAAATTCTTCATTTTGGATAACCATTCAGCTTGATCATCACTCTCATCAGTGTTTAGGAGCATCGTATCCTCATCACCCTTTGATTCCATGTCTACAGTAAGTTGTTGACACAAACCTTTACCTCTGACAAGTTTGGTAATATTGATATGTACATCATACTCCATCACCTTCATGATCCATCCAGCACACTTCTCATTCATCCCTTTGTTCAACAAAAACTCCTTGACACCTGGATGAGACACCATCAGATGAATTTTGTTGTTGGACAACATGTGCTTGAATTTCTTCAAATCTCAAACAACTGCAAAGACATATTTTTCAACAAATGAGTATTTGAGCTCGTAGTATTTGAGGGATTTGACTAAAGAAAGTAATTAGCTGCTCCATCAGATCATCATTTTTCTAGGTGAGGATCCCTGAAATTCTCTCTTGATCTACAAAAGCATAAAGGATAAATTCTTTATCAAACCTGGGGTTAACTAGTGTGGGAGCTTGAGAAATTGTTGTTTTTATAGCTTCAAAGCTCTCTTGTCCTTCCTCTATCCATGAGAATGGCATGTTTTTCTTCAACATGGTTGTCAGTGGTTTAGCCAATGTTGTGAATTGAGGAATGAATCTCTACACGAAGTGTATGGTTCCCAAAAAAATATATGGATACCCTTCTTATGGCTTGGGAGATATAAGGACATAATCGAATGAATCTTGGATAGATCAATTGATAGTCCTTCCACTGAAACAACATGCCCCAACAACTTTCCTTCATGCACTACAAAAATACACTTCTTAGGATTGAGTGAAACCCCAAATTCCCTACACCTTCGGAAAACCTTCCTTAGATGCGTGATGTGATCATCTGCATGCTTAGAATATACAGTTATGTCATCCAGGTAAACCAAGATGATATCGTTGATTAGTCCTTTAAATTCCATATCCATGGCTCTTTGGAAAGTAGCCCTGATGTTGGACAATCAGAATGGAATTTTTTCATAGGCATACGTGCCCCACTTGGTAGTGAAAGACGTTTTGAATTGGTCAGATTCTTGGACTAGGATTTGATTATAACCTGGATATCCATCGAGAAAAGAAAATATTTGAGCTCATGCCACCATTTGAAGGATCTGCTCCATTGATGGAACATGACAATGGTCTTTTAATGACGCATGATTTAAATCCTTGAAATCGACACACAACAGAATCTCTCTTTTCTTCTTCCTTATGGGAGCCAGATTGGCGACCCAATAGGAGTGCTTTATGGGGAAAATAATATAGGCCTTTATGAGTTTGGTTATCTCTTTTCTCATTAGTGGCTTAATTTTGGGATTAATCGGCCTCTGTTTCTACCTAAATTTCTTGGCATTAGGATCCAGTTCGATGGTATGTTGTGCTAGACCTGAATCAAAACCACGCAAGTCTTTATAGCTCCATGCAAAGATGTCATGATACTCTTGACAAAGTTTGATGAAATATTATTTCTCTTTGGAAGTACACACTTTACCAATCTTCAGAAACTTCTCATGCACTACCTCGACTTCCTCAAAATCCTCTTCTTTGACCACCATGTTAGAAATTTTTCTTTTGGCTTGATCATCTGAACTGAAAATGGATTCCAAAGTGACTAATCCTTTTGGTAGTTTATTTCTTTTCAATTGTCAGGGACTACAGGTCAAATTACCATTTTGACAAATTACTTTCCTGCTTTCATGATATCAACAAGAATTTCGTATTACGAGCCAATTGTAGCAATCTTATCAGCATCTTGATTCTGATTTCTAGGAACTACGTGGATTCTAAAAGCTTTGAAATCTTCAATCAAATCCTAGACTCAGTTCTTGTATGATCTTAAGAGATCATTCTTGGATGCACTGCATGATGTCACTTGATGGAAAACTAGCTCACTGTCTCTAAAAATAGTAAGGGCTTTGATCCCCTTCTTTTGGGCTAGTTGAATTCCTTGCATGAGGGCCTCGTACTCAGCAACATTATTAGTACAATTGAACTGTAACCAAAAATATGAGAAGTACTTATCTCACTTTGGAGAAATCAACATAACACTAGCACCAGATCCATTCTTACTTCTTGATCCATCGAAGAAAAATTTCCACAGTCCCTCTAAATCGTTTGGTGTTTTGACGAGTTGCGGTATGATTGTATCTTCTTCATGAATATAGTATGTACCCAATCTTGTTTCTTCCAAAAGTAGCAAACCAACTTCTTTTTCTACCAACACATTAGTGTAGGGATCATACTAATGATCTCCACTTACTTTATCTAGCATAGTATCGGGAACTTCTTCAACGAGAGTGGTCAGTTCATGATCAACATATTCTTCTTCTGGATCTCCAATGGTGTAATTTGTATCTATAGGACTAACAATATAGGGTTCTACATGATTGTGGTAGATTGGTTCCACCCTTATAGTCACTTTGGTTCTGTATTGATTCCTAAGAATTATATGTGACCAATCGGCTGATAGATACTGCCCATCTTGGAAGTGAAATCTCGTGATAGGCAGATGGAAAAGAGAGGAGGAAGATCAATGATTGATATGTCTTAGGTGAATGAAAAACTTGGGAATGCATGGATGGTAAGTTGAAGTCCTTTGATAACTCCAACAGTCTTAATAGTTGTTCCATCCAGTTGAACAACTCCTCTTGCAATTGGTGTATATTGTATGTCTAGTACATCTACAATTTGTTTGGGCATGACTGAGCTACTGGCACCAGAATCAATCATGTAATTGTGCACCAAGTGGTTTCCAATGATCAGGGAAATATAGAATGGTGGTGGTTTGTTTGATTTAGGAATAATTTTTCCTTCTGGTTGACACAAACTCATAGCAGTTGTTGCTTCATGACTTGATGATCCATCAGTTGTACCAAAACTATTCAGAGCTTCTCGCAACAAGTTTCTTTGAGAAGGAATTGAGAGTGGGTCCCACATAGTAATGCTCAGGTTGGTTTTCTTCATCTGTTCCACTATGCTGAACATAATTTTTCCTACTTTGTTGACACTATTTTGAGCATTAGGATCCTCCTTTGGAAAATGCTTATTGGGTACCGTGATGCCTAATGAAATTTCTTTTCTTGCAGCTTGGCTAATAGGTATTCCTAGCGGTTTCTTTTCCACATCTTTATCAACCACCACTTGTGTCTGAGGTTGTGAAGTGGATGTTTGATCATATTTGAAAGTTTGAGGTTCCATTGCTCTCTTTTTGGAATGAGTTTTTTCTGCTACTGATGAGGAATTTGTATTCAACCAACAAAAACCTTCTGCTTGCCAATACAGCAAAGTGGTTTCTTCAGGTGCCTATGGTTTATCTATTTTTTCTTGTGTAGATGCGTTCTTTGTTTTCTCAGAAGGGGAAGATATGCTTTGAACCATAAGGGCCTGGCCAAGAACTCCATTTGGACAAAGATTTTGATTGTGAGGTTGAGAACAAGGGTAGCACCATTCATAGTCTTGGACTAGATTGTTTTGGGTAGATACAATTACTCTAGATGAACTAGCATGAAGAGGGTTTTGAAAGTTCAAAGGTCTGACATTCACAACTTGATTTGTAGCTTGATTTTGCAGCTAATTATTCCCTTCAAGAGGAGGAAGATTAGCCTGATACTACTGATTTTGTGGTTGATATGGACGATTATATTGAAATTTTTGCCTGTTGAGTGTAACAAGCTCATTTCCAAATGTTTGCAGTAGTGACTTGACATCAAATAGATCATTTAAAGAGGTAGGGGTAGACTGAGTTGGTTGATTAGAGGCTACCAAAATAGGAGCAATGATAGGATGATTGTTCGTAAGATCCATACACAATGAAATTAGCGGTCGTGGAGCTATCTTTTAGGCCTGAAACAAGTATTTTTCTGCTCTTATGGCAAAATCGTAGGCATCAGGTAATGTAGCCCCTCCTATGGACTGGATAAATACTGCTACATCACTATTCAAGGCTTGAAAATAATACAAGAATCCATTATGTGTAGAAGGCTTTACAAGTGTAAAAATCCTATACCAGGTCCTATGGAATCGGAAGTTGAAGCCACTCATATATTCTTGGGGAGCTCTCTTCATGGTAGTGAGTTGTTCCAAAAGTGAAAGATTATCACTCTTGTCTTCAAACTATTTATAGATCTTTTCTCCTAATTCATCCCAAGTGGTTATGTTGCCAACACTTAACCCTCGAAACCATTGAAGTTATTTTCCCTTAAAAGAGGTAGTAAGAATTATAACCGCAATGTTGTCCTCCATGACATTATGTATGGAAAAAATGCTAGCTACATCAAGAATATGTTCCACTGGAGTAACGCGAGTTTCCCCTGTGTAAAAGGGTAAACTTTTGAGTGCCACAATAGGTATAGGGCCACATTGAGCAAACAAAAGAGGACTGCTTATATTAAAAGGGGGGAAAATTTGGTTTCATGCCATAGTAGCAAGAGATTGATTGTTCCTTAGTGGAGTGAACCTTCCGTATGGAGGAGTTGAATGACCCCTATGAGGTAGAGCTGCAACTGGTGATGTTGAAATGTCACTTCATCTTCTCTTTAGAGGAGACAAGGAAACTTTGATATGATGATAATTTCCTTAATTTGAATAAGCTCTTTTCTGAATTCTTTACATAAGTTAACACACTGTGATTTAGAATCTAGAGATATAGAGTCGCTAGGTAATTTGAATTGTGTAAGTGAGAAGAGAAGTACCAACTCTTGGTCCCACCGGGTGTGCCAAAAACTGTTGTCGCCAAATCATTGCACCCTCCCAATGGCCAAAATGTGAACAGGATGTTCAGTGTGATTGGGACACATGGGATCACCTCTCAAGCTATGGGACTTGGGCTCGAGGTGAACCTCCGTAGAAGGTTGGCTTCCTCTTCCTAAACTAAGTGTTGTACTACTCCTAGTGTAATAAAAAGGCTATCTAGTCCTATGCTAACATTTTCATGGGGTTTTAGGGAAATATATTTACAGAAATGAAACTATACTAGGGATGGTGATGCACCAAATAAAGGGTGTTGCCAAAATCAGGAAGGGTTAATTTGAAGAGGGTGTGTACACCACATGTCAACTTCACCTACTGTAACTTAGAGAGGGTACAAGATACTGCAGACTAAGAGACATGCGTTCCCTTTATTAAACTTGATCAGAAAGAGCACTAAATCAGTTTCCTAGTGAAGAAGGATGAACTCAAGAAGGGTGAACAGACACCACAACTCAACTATATGCAATAATCCACCACTCAATAAGCACATAACTCCAAGAATCTGCGATAAAAATGTGAACTTGCATAGTGTACCTGCAAGCATGAGAAAAGGCACAAAGAAGTATAGAAGGATGAAAGGACCGAGATTAGTCACAAAACACACACTTTTATTTCTTCAATAACGTGCACAATGCATCATACATTCAGAAGAGGCAATGGTTTCCATTACAATCTTGAAAAGGAGGCTTGAAATTTCTCTCAACACACAAGGACAACTTGTAGAAGAGAGAGGACTCTTGAAAAATTGCACTTTCCTAAGATGTCTAACTTTCCAACCTATCTAACCTATTGGAACCCTTTGGAATGAGATTCCAATTTATAGAATAATATGTATAGAAGAGGAAAGGTCATAATTACATTCCTAAATTGAAGGCACATGATGTATTTATTACAATTGGTTGAACCACTTTAGAAGGTTCCATCATGTGTCATTAATACCCAGTTGACCTAGTCTCCTTAATTAATTAAAATAATATTTAAATAATAATAATAAATATTATTATTAATATATTTATTTAAAAAATATTAATTTAATTTTAAAAATGGTGGGCTCCTTGTTGATCGGATTGCAATGGAGGGGCAATTATGAAAAAATTTCCAAAAAATTTCCCAACTCGGTGGTTGGCTCGCCGAGCCAACTCACCAAGTTGGTCACGAGATCCATTGTTCTTCACCACAAATGAGCTCCCATGTCCATAATTGATATCCATCTCATTTTATGAGCTCTACCATTGACTGTGAACATTCAAGTTAATGTTACCTCGTTCAAGCTCATCGCTAGGCTTTGATCTCCATAGCAATCTACTCGACCCATCCTCCATGACCACTCACTTCTTCCTTTCACTGAGTTGGTTGGCTTCTCCCTGTAGCTCACTACATGACATCGATCTTCCTCAAAACATTCCTCACTCTTGCATGACTCGGTGAGCAAGTTAACTTATGCAGCCGAGATCCCTTAAGGGTTTTAAATTTTACCTCAAATGAGATCCTTTGTTTACACTGAGTTGGCTCGTCACTCATTTATCTCTTCATAATCCTCGGCATTTATCCTGCATTGGTGATCCCATTTTATATCTTTTTGAGCTCAATGTGAGGTACTTTGACTTGTCTGAGAACTCCATGCATGTATAGCTAGGTGTTTTGAATAAACCACCACCTTCATGATCCCATTATTTCTTTCGAATTGCTTTCTACATAACGAGGTATCAATGGCTCATTAGCTCTTCTTCCTTTCATCAAGTGGTTTACATGGTTCCAACTTGGTAACCCAAGTTATCTCAAGCTCATCTACCTGTGAGCATCATTTTGCATATGAGCTCTCAATCCATGTCTCTCACCTAGGATAGGCTTCCTTTGGTATCTCCTTGAGTATTTACTCATGTCACTGAGTCATGAGATCCCTGTATCAACCACCCAAGCTCTTCTTGCAACTTAACTCAGTGATCTTTGGTCCAGGCTTGAGCTTCATTGCTCGATTTCCTTGCATATCAATCGATTTCCTCAACTTGCAGTTTGTTACAACCATTTACTGTGTTCGAGCTCTCTCTCATTGCATGGCTCAACTTAGAGAGTTGAGATCCTTCATTCGAATATACCATGAAGCTATACCACAAAATGAGATACCTCCCAGAAATATGTCGACCTCCAACTTAGCTCAGGCCAACTTGGTGATACATCAAGATTAATAACGTGACTTTGATCCAGTTGCAGGTGAGAGAGCTCATAACATCTCTCCATGACCTGTGCATTCAACTCGACCTGAGCCCATCGATGTCTAGTATCACTTGTCCATGATATCTCAACTTATAACCTCAAAGAAACTTATCTCATGTGTTTGTCCACTTGGCCCCTTGCCACCTGCTTTCCATCACTGACTCACTCCATTACCTTAGAGTCGAATGACAATCCCTCTTGCGAATGCTGAATCATTTCAACTGATGTGGAAGAAATCAACCTTATCATCTCATAGTCACGTGCTTACTGAGTATATTCCTTCAGGGCCCATCATGAGTTCCGATACATGTCAATCTCCATCAGTCGAGCTCATTCACATTGACTTGTTCTCACTTGTATTGAATCATTCTCATAGGCTTACATTTTAATAGCACCGACTCACTGCATAACCATGCGTTTTTTTACATCGACCTCACATCGATTTGAGTTACTCAGCATCACTTGACTGACCGATATCTCTGCTAATGCATCGAGTGATTTCGCATGGTATAGACCCAATTTCCATTGTTAATCCGATCTTCCATCGCATCAATCTCGAGCCAAAAATGAGAGCTCCCATGAGCTCAAAGCATGCTTGCATCGAATGGTCATCAAGCTCCCCATCTACTTGGTCACCGAAATCTACTTTAGCTCAGGCCTTAAAATGATCATGTAGAGTGCTCCCTTGCCATATTCTAAGATACAATTACTTTCATGTATTTCACACACTAATTTGGATCAAACTTGGCCTCGATCATCAAGATCTATCATCTAATACATTGATCCATGATACTCGAGCTGCATTTACAATTTCAGTTCCTTATTGTCAAACCTAGCTTGGTCAATGTCCATTCTTACCTCAATTTAATTTCTAGTATGATTACCAATCATTAGATGATGTAATACTCATGCCATATCTTCCCTTAGTTAGCTCATAGATATTGAGCTCCTCGCTCTGAACTTGGAAAAATCACTATTTATGTCATCCCCTAATGGGGATCTTTACCTGTGAGCTTGAGCCTATATGTACCATGGATCCACACGTCAATGATTGAACTCAACATTCTTCCAGCATGCACTAATTATGATCTCACCACTGAGTGACTCCGCCTGAGACACCGAGCTCATCCTTCAATGTTACCCAACTCGTTAGGTGAATTACTGAACTATAATGTCACACCGAGCTTGATATTTCTCATTAGATGGTATACATAAACCCTGTGCTCAGCCTATCTTTTACCTAGTTTTATGTCTTGAGTGTTAAGCTCGACTCCTAAACTCTTTGTACTGGAAAGCCTCATCACATATGCAAATCGAACCTATGTCAACATCCATAAAATATCTATTCACTTTGAGGTAACTCAGATGCCACATGCAATGTTATAGAGCTTATCTTGTTGTTAATCCATCCTTTCTACCTTGTGGATTATCCCAATAGCCATGGTATTAGTAGATACAAGCCATTCCCATATCCATGCAATCTTCATAAGCTTCACCAACTACTTGAGTGCCAAGCTACACCCGTTTTCTCTTTCCAAGTTGGTGAAAGGCTTCAACAATGAGCCCCACCACTTGTGTCACTTTTTCATATTCTATCTACAGATCATGAATTGAGATCTCTTCATCTTCACAGATTGAGCCCTAGAGTTGTAACTTTGCATTCGAGGTCACCAAATAGCTCGACGTTAGTCCACTACCAGGTTTCCAATCTCTGCATTGAGCATCCATGTTGACATCAGGTTTATGGTACTCTCCTCTATGATGCTCGTGTATCGCTCGATTCTGGTGAGCCTTCATACTCGAGTTGTTTTTCCAACGTCGACCCATCTTGAGATCGAGCTTTCCTAGCATCACTCCCTGCAGGATTTTTTTTACGTGGTGCATATATCTTACTTGATCTCACCCATTGGGATCTCACTAAATACCAGCTAGTCAATTCCATCTTCTTGACTCGTACAACAATTCAATACCTCTCTAGGCTACGCTAACTTCTCCATGATGGATTGCTCGATCTCGTTATTCTCTCCACTCCGCATAACTCAGATTGAACCCTTCATCCCATGCCTCGGAAGTATCCCCTAAAAATCTGCGTGGTTTCCAACCTAATATTTCCATCTTGGACCACACTTCTCTACGTAGAATCTATCATGCCCTAGAAACTTGCCTATGTATGAAATCCCCATCAATTGGAAATTGTCTTGAATTCGGGAACCTGCAGATCATCTCATCAACCATGTCAGTGAAGATCTATGTCATTGCCAAAGTCTACATCCTTGTCAATTTGGCATCAATTCCCCTATCTGGCCCCGATCTTTCTAAAATTCTCCTACTCATGGGGACATGCACTTTGTTGCACCATGTTTCATCACTGAAAAACCCACTTGGCTACAATTCAAAAACTTCCCTCCATGCATAATTCTCCCCTCTTCACATGCCTATCTGAGTGAGTTATTTTCTACCATGTAATCCACTCAGGTCTGAAAACTCCCTGAACTCAAGTTGGAGTCACTATCTCTTGTAGGGTCTGCATCAAAATATCGATCTTTGAAACTCCATCACCCTTCTTTTTGAGCTCAGTTCCTCGCCTATGCTCAAGATTCTCATGTTTGAACTTCAATTTCCCCCAGTCAGTTACTGGTTTTTTACTCAACTCGATACAACTCGGCCTCTATCCGATGGTGATTTTCAACATTGTTCTGTTTGGACTATGACTCACCACTGAACTCACCGAGTGACTTTCGGCTCTACGGGTTATCTTCTCAATACCGAGCTCGATCATTTTCATGCTGGTGAAATTTCCATCGATCGAGCTATAGTTCATTAGTTCATGTTCCAACCCCGAGGAAGCAATGATCTCACCTAAGTTGACCATTAAACTCGAGTTGAGCTCATCCCTACAAGCTCTGAAACCTCACACTGAGCTAATCGACCGGGAATCGTCCCTCCAGACCTTGCACTTGTGCTACCGATGTCTTGTAATTGTTATGGGTTGATAGTGAGCTTGATTCCATCTGAACCTAAGCTCTATCTTAACACAATGCCTTCACTGACATTTTTAGCTATGCCAATCGTAGCTCACCGAGCTACTTGTGAGAGCTTAGATTTAGGTGCTCAAGATGGCCCTTGTCCTATTTGATTAATATTCCTCCTATTGCTTATGTGAAACTTTCGACCGATATCCTTTTAATGCTTGGCTTGACTCAGCCCGTCAAGTTAGGTTCCAAAATCGAGCTAGGCTATGACCCTTCAGAATTGTGCACCAATATTTCTTTCCTTGAGTTCTTCACGTCGAGCTCACACCGACTTGTTGAAACCAATTTACCTTCACAAGCTAGCACTGTGTTGAGCATGATTAGGGATAGGTGAGATCAATTATGCAACTTATTAATTATTTTAATCATGTTATCTCGTGACGACCAAAAATGGGTCCTTGGGACCAACGTCATGATTTGATCAAAATAGGACATCCTTGTCCAATTTTGACATGTGTGCAAAATTGGATAATAGTATTTATACATTTTCCAAGTTTAAAATATTATATATTCTTCATTATTATCATTATAATATATTTCTAGCTTCTGTGGTATATTATAATGCTCATACAGATCCCGTAAACATCATAAAGCAACTTCATAATATGAATAACTTTGTCAACATACTATATCAATGCATTAAGTTCATTTGGAATAATCAAGTGGTCACAGTTCAAGGTATTTCATTTGAGGGTCATAATTTACAATAGCTTAACCCCAAACACACAATTATCTCACCTAGTACTACTGTATCTACAACCCAATTGTCTATTTCTTATACTATACCTCATACTTAAGACATCTCCATGGGGTGCATATATGTATAAGAATCTAATTCACACATTGTTCCTTTTTGGTCACATATTACCTCTCATAGGTCACCTTCTCCTCATCCTTTGGATCATCTATTGAAATAACATAATCCATCTCACCAGACACCTTATACTCATCATCAAACTAGATCATCTTCATCTCACACTACTCATCAAGAATCTACTCACTTTATCTATTCTATAGTACATGCTATGAATCTTACACTAATTATACATGATAATATTTCATCTCTTTTGAAATTTTGGGGCCTATACCCCCTTCACATTCTGATTGAAACATGCTTCTTCATGATGCCTTTATTAGGTAGCTCTTGTGATATCCCCTTTATTATACATGGTTATTTTCAAAACATTAAAATAATCACATAATACAAAAATATGAAAATATGTGAAAAATACAAAATCAAGAGCTCATTATGGCTTTCTTGGATAGTTTATTACTTTATACATGTTATTCTTCATATTGGTTTGATAAATAGAATATTTACTCTTTACACACATGTTCAGGAGGTATAGTGAGCTTGATGCAAGACACACATCGATTAATGGATGATGATGATGGTTTGGTTTCTTATACTACTACTCTAGGGACATCCCCCATGATATACAGATGGTTTTTTATATGTTACTTTACAAATTTCTCATCATGCTTAATTTTATACATATTGTTTGTTTTCATCTTTTGAGATAAGAAAAACTAACACCTATATCTTGTGAAATGCTAACTTATATTGCTACCTATGTCTTTACTACATGTACTTGATTCATATGTTGTTATCACTAATTTTTTTATGTAGATTCTTTCCTTTCTTTCTTACTATGTGGATTTACTCAACTTTCTTATTTATAATGTTATGAATATGTACTTTACATAAACTAAGGGCATCGTTTGTTTTTTTGACGTGATGGGTGTCCCATATTTTCCATTTCATGTCTAAATATGCCTATATTTATATATATTATTGCATACTTGACTATACAATGGTGTTTCTACTTTGGTACTATCCTGTGTTATGACATACTTGGTTTACACTCCGATGCTTATACTATTGTCCTTATTATGGATTCTGACATGTTTGTTGTTGAAATTTTTGTTTCTATTACTATATTATTGTTATTCTCACTTGTGAAACACTTGTTATCTACTCTACTAGTTACACAATTGTATTTAATGTGACTTTTGACATGTTTTCCACTTACTACATTATATATATGTATATATATATGATTTTAGTACTCTATATTACGACATGATTTCCATTATTCTATGATATTTATATTACATTACACATGTATTCTTCATTTTTGTGCGTTGTATGTTGATTTGTCTTGCACCATGGTATCTACCATATGCAACCCATTTTGTAGGCATTGGTTATCAGTAGTGGCCACCATTCCCTCCATATATGTGATCATGTGTAGATTATCATACTTATTAGACATGGTTACACATCTCTTATTTTGAGTCACACAATCAAATTTTTCATCACACACACCTCAAAAGAAGGGGCATTCATTGGGATGTTTCTACATATATATAAAGGATATAAAATATAATAATATGTTTTTACAATGTTTAGATCAGGTTACAAAATGTCATAGATATGAAAGTGTTGTAGAATTGAACAAAGGTAAAAATTATACAATATAATCAAACCCATAGTATGTTCTTGAGGATGATGGATGTTCTTAGAAAAGGGGAAAACTTTGTAAATTTTTTAAAAAAATATTTTATCATCTATTTATATGATTTTCATATAGTTTTAAATAAAAATGACACAATATAAAGCATGATACATGGGGCAATAGTTCTTCATTCCTTCTTGAATATAGTATTCAAATTCAACAATAGGATTAAGGTCTGGGGGCATGGGATCCCTTCTCCCCTATGATTTTTCACAAACTACATGAACAATTTTAGTGGTATTACACCTTTTAGGGGCATATAAATGCCCATCCCTCTCAGGGTTAAATTTGGAACAAAATTGATCCTAGATCCTTTTGTAGTGATTATTTTTGTGGGTTTAGTAGAAAACATCAAAGCAGCTAGAGTTCTTCATAGACTAATCTCTCCTCTTCTCTCAGCAAATTCCCAAATGAGGAAGGGATCAAAGTAAATAATTTATTTATAGTATAAATCCTACCTCTTTATAAATCTATAAAAATGGGGGAAAACATGTCTCATCTCCTCATTCTCTTTGGTGTTGGGGTGTAATCAATACTCTAGTCTCTCCAATGGTATGAAATCAGGGATTGGTAAACATTAATCCTATGACATATCTAAAAAACTCAAAATATTGAAGGCATGAAAATAATGGGAGATCTATCCTCCCTCCATAATTTATTTTTATTATTAGGGGTAAATAGTTTTGAAGGGACTATACCCTATTACAAAAAGGATAAATCCAGATAGAGCAGATAATGTAGTCAATATTTTTGAAGGGACTATACCCTATTACAAAAAGGATCAAAATCCAGATAATGCAGTAAAAACATCAATTTTGGATCAAAATATAGATTATAAATGAGTAACCAACTATAATTATCTGAGAAACTATACAAAAAGGATCAAACAAAAGCAAAACTGCAACAAAGCAACATGAAAACAACATCTTAACAATAAAATAGAAAACCAGGAGTAAGGAAAATATTCTTCACTTGTCTACTCTGTCAATATTTATCCTCACCTTCTGTAGAGAGGTGAAGGGTGATCGGGAAGTGACATGGGAGGGATCCTTCTTGTCCAATTGTGAAAGAATCAAGTCCCGTTCTGGTCCCGGCTCCCAAATTTCAACATGAATGTCACTGAGCACGCAAATTTTCCATAAAATTAGTGAATTTCAAGTCTCGTTTTGGTCCCAACCCCCTCCATAAAATTAACAAGTATATCCCTTCCAATTTTTCTTCTCTTCACTTACTTTTGTAAGAATTTCAAAGTTATATGCATTATCTATACTTTGACTTAAATTTCAGTTTCTATCATATATATTGAGTACACTCTTTGTTACAATTTTCATCATGAAGCATGCCAACACTTAGCAACATTTTACCTTAAACATATAATTTTTAATTATACACTTAAAGGGGTAATGTAGAAACTAAAATTCGGTAACTTGTCTTTGTATATTGCCAATTTTTATCATTTTCCTTTGCTAAGAAAAATTCTCACCTTTAGAATGCAATTAGTTCATCCATATATATCTCTCATTAATTTCTTATTATTATACTTTAATTTGTCTTAAATTTTGTGAATATTATTTGATAGAAGTAGTAAAAAACACTTTTTATTCATTTCCAAACTTTTTCTTTTGGTGTTCTTCTCCTCTATCCAAAACCATACAACTAGTTCAAGATATTGGGTCTAGGCTTGTCTAGCATGGTTGTCTTGTATAATTTTATCTCTTTAAGTTCACCAGTTTTTGTTTTTCAATTTGAGTATTTTATTTGGGTCTTTTGAACTTCCTAGGGTAGGCCTTATTAGAATATTTCACATATGGAAGGCTATTTAAAAAAGTAAATGTAACTTTATAACTCACCTAACACTCTTAAAATATTCTATTGCAAATATCATTCTAAAATAACTCAAAGGGTTACTAGATATACCCAAATCAACTACACATGAACTACAGAAGTCCCTAATACAATTTTAAATTACTCAACCATCTCAAAGATTATAGTTTCCTCCATTTCCAAGCATGTAAATATTCAAAGAGCCATGTCTTGGAAAGAGAAAGATAACACCTAACATTGTTAAGGGGTTTCAAGTAACAAATGGTTAGGTCAAATAGTTGAGGTAAAACACATATCAATACTATTGTGAAAGGTACATTATATAATTTGCAGCTAGCCTACTGTTTATGTGTCAAGTGACATTAGGGAATCCCTAGGGGTAGGGTAGCTATTCAAACATGCACAAGAACCTAGGATAACTACATGAGGCTTGATCTCATAATAAAGCCATATAGTGAAGCACTTATATTGGTTGAGATAATAGGAGCAATTTCAATGTATAGTCTAGCCTTTACCACACACACATGTTTTCTCATTTTGGTTTTTTAATCCTCTAATGAAGGGTTTTCCATGTTTCTAGGTTTTCCCCTTTGTTGCAAGTGATTATATGTCATATCAAAGTTGTGTGAGTAAGAACAACGTATAATGAAGGTCATTTCTAGACAAGTGAAGTGTAGCACCCACCCACGTGTGACCCAAATACATGACCAAACTACTAGGATAAAAGAAATTTGACATATATTTTTCTTGATACAACTATGTGACACCAAGAAGAATCACAATATATTGTATGAAACCACTTGCAACATTTACACCAACATGAAGGACATGCAATTAGCAAGATGACACAAGATGCAAACCAAAACAACACATATAAACACAAGAAAGAATGAAACCACGACCTGACATAATATGAGTTTCACAAATTGAAACTTTTCAAAATATTACATTTTCATGGTTAAATATTTATTGTATTCATATTCCATTTTTTTCCTTAAAGGTTTGAAGAGCACTTAACAAACAAACATATAATCTCATTCATAAGGATACACATTATTTGTTTCAATTTAGAACTAACTTATAAAAATACACTTATTTGGTTCTTTTGTCTATTACTATTATTTTCATAACTCAATAATAGATCAAAAAAATTCATCACATGGGAGGGAGTCTCTTATCTCTAGGTCTCAAAACTAGATTTTTTGTTTCACCTAAAATCACATTTTCCCGACATTTTAGTTGCCATGATTCGATAATCAATTAGTGTCCTTTCCAAAAATAGTTATGTGCCCCATTTTTTTTTTAGATAATAGGTTAAGATTCTCGAATAATCAAACTCTCGTATAGTAATTTATAAGAACTTTAAATAACAAAATAAGGCCTAACTAAGAAAAAGATAATTATAAGTTTCACTTGTGCGTCTATTGTACATCGCTCATATGTAAGAGAGATAGGATTTTAATAAAGGTACTAAATGGGGTACCCCCTCACTTTGTGGTCTACCAAATTATAATTGATTACATTTCAATAATAAACATTACCTTCCTTACTACTCTTAAGATCACATACGTGTACAAAGATTGGTCCTTCTTGAGAGACAACATAAAAAGGTAAACCATCAAAAACACTGATACATAATACATCACTCATGTCACAAAGGGATATTGCACCATTAACTATAATAACATGCATAATTCTATGAACATAAAAAATCCTTTTCAACACACATGCTTAAAAATTAATACTAAGCCTCAAGGATCACCTGAGAAGATTGATTTCAAGGCATATCTCGGAGGAAGAGAGGTGGTTTCTAACAATAAGACACCTATTACTAATACAATCCTTTTGAGAACCATTTAAAGGTCAAAACTTCTATTAAACCTGACAAGGAGGATGACACACAAATAATCCAATGCTTAAAGTTGACCTTATTAAGGGTTGATAGATTGGGAGCAATTGGGTAATGTTTAAAATAATTGTTACGATTTGCCGTCACACCAAAACCTCGAACTGGTGGTGGATAAGATCTCATTGTGTTAACCAGCTGTTATGCCAAAACACCCCCACACAATGGAGCCAGATGCAACCACATGAGCCTTGGGCCCACCATGTATTCACCAAATTAGGTCCAACAACATTAGGAGGAAACGACACTGGGACTTCCCGGGAGGTCACCCATCCCAATACTACTCCAAGTTGGGCGCGCTTAACTTCTTGGATTTGATACCATGTTACGATTTTCCGTCACACCAAAAGCTTGAATTGAATGTCTGATGGGATACCCCTTCTTCAATTCTTGTTAACACTTAGGAATTCTGTATGATGCACAATCTTCTCTGCTAAGCTCTGAGCCCTTCCTACACAACAAACACTGTATAACTTGGAGAACCGCCAACAACCTCAACACTGCTTGATGAACCACTACAAGGTTTCACTGCCAGTGGAACTGGTCACACCATACTTCCACCCGCAAGATGAAATTCTCCACTTGATCTAGGGGCCTACTTCACCAAAACTTCACCACAATGTTGCCCTTGTTCAGCACTTCCCCCAACAACATACCACAATTGTGCCTTTGATGTTGATCCTACGACAAAATATTCACTGGGAATACCTCATTTCATTGCAACCCGACTGATCTACTCACTCTTCCGAAAACACCACACTGCTTTCCTCATGGAAACAAATCAACTGCCACTACTACCAACCTGAAATTAAAAGGTTTCGCAAAATCACCACACTGATTCTACCAAGGGAGGGCCACTTTTTCCACTTCATGGCTTAAGTATCAACTTGACATCACTTCATAGTCTCTGCAATTCATCCATTTTCAATGGAAAAGTTCTGTCGAAAACTTCTAGGGAGTTGTTGCGCTATTCAGTGCTTACACACCTACCAATTTTTTGAGTTACTTTGCACCACTGCACCTCAACTCTACCAAGTGTTATCCCTTAACTCTTCTCTGCATTGGAGTTAGTTCTACATCAGCCTTCACATGAACTATCCACCTCAGTGATGTTACCCAACCCACACTGAATTCTTCCTTTTTTTCTCCTCCACATTTTGAGTTCTGATCAACACTGGCCTTCTTCTCCCACAAAGTCTCTAGCAACTTGCACTGGCCTACTTGCATTGCACAAGTGCCAACCCTTGACACTTGCATGGGTCTACAACACCCTTATCACCGAACGCCATGCCAACTTCGTCGCAACTACATGAATCCTTCCTCATCAACATTTGGTCTAACTCTGAGAAAGTTCACTGGCTTCATTCATTCCACTGTGACATCAACCTGGCTTAACTTAGCCTTGATACTCCACTGGATCACTCTGATTTGAAGCCACCATCTAGCCTTGCACCATTCTTCTTCTTACATAGAACAACACTACTCCTCTTGATCCAGTTGTGTTGGCGTCCCGCCATCTGACCACCAACACGTTGATTTCCAATTATCTCAAGACTCAACCACCTAATCCAATTTGAACAACAACCAACTCCCACAACACTGACATGACTCTGCTTAGCCTATGCATTACATTGGGTGCTTTAACCTGACGTTGCTTGACTTGCACACAATAGTCTAATTCTATGTTGAACAACTTTGTTCTGCTTGGCCCAACTCCGTTGGTGTTTCGTCCACTCTGATCACCAACAATGTTGATTTCATTGGCTCCCTTGTCTGCCATCTTGTTATTCAATCAACTCCCTCATCATTGTTACGGATTTTCTCAACCTACGCATTATGTTGGGTGCTTCAACCTGACGCTACTTTACTTGCACACACTAGTCCACTTATGCATAGAACAACTTTGTCCTGCTTGGCCCAACTACGTTGGTGTCCCGTCCACTCCGATCACCAACAACGTTGATTGCATTGGTTCCCTTGTCTTCCAAATTGTTCTTCAATCAACTCCCTCAAAACTATCATTGGAAGCTCCTTCACCAACTCTCCACATTGGTTTACACTCTTCTCTCCAACTCCAGCTCCACTAAAGCTACGTATCATTTTAACTTTGCAAGCATGCTAACTCCGAACACGTTGTGTTTATTCATGCATGACTTGCGTCAATACCAGCGTTTGGCTCAGTATTGGGCTCCAATGTTTCAGGAGCTCATCTTTGATACAAGATGTCATGTTGTGTATCATAGAGAAAAATATCTCCAAGGCTCTGATAACAACTGTTACGATGTGTCTCAAAGGAAGCACTACCTCTAATGCTTTGATACCAGCTGTCGCGGGGCTAGCTGCACGGAAGGATAAAGTAACCACCAAGCGACACTGAGATATTACTTTTTTTCACTCACCTTAGAGGATTTAGCTACTCCGGTAGTCCCAGACTATGCAATACAATCTTTTTGAGAACCATCTAGAGGTCAAAACTTCTATTAAACCTGACAAGGAGGATGACACCAAAATAGTCCATTGCTTAAAGTTAACCTTCTTAAGGGTTGATAGATTGGGAGCAATTGGGTAATGTTTAATATAATAACCTCCTTAAAGTGGTCAATCATAACCATTCGTAATTAAAGTAGTTTCATTACTTCTGAGGGTTCCAAGCATTTTAGTAACACACACAAGAATAAAAAATCACTTCATTGACATATGAGCCCAATTATAACATTTTCATTTCATTTCTAGTTAAAATTTACATCCACACCATTAACATGATGTATACCTATAAACAAAATCACCCTTAAAATAGAATGACCATTTTCCCAAGATATCCATACACTACGAGATCTCACTCATCACAACATAATCCATAATTAACATTCATGATTGTAAAATAATATTGATACATTGATTTAGCATTACATGTATATTTCCATGATAATCCATATTACAAAAACACACTAACAATGCTACCATTTGCTTTTTGTTTGTCCCACGTACCTGCAACCACCACATGGCCAACACAACAACTGGCATGACATCAAACTACAATCATACACAATTTATGATTTTCACAGTTTTCTAATACTATTGAAACTATATTTAACACACTTCAAAGGAGAGTAAGAGATGCAATGCCATTTCATTTCATTCCAAAAACCAATAAGATAGTTAGAGAGAGGAGAGAGAAAAAAACATTTTTTCCACAATCAATTTCTTAACGAGAAAATGTAAAAGAAAGTTTCCTACAATCATGTATTCATGTTTACAAGGTTTCTTTATTCTTATTTTTCTTAGATAAGGTCATATGACATTTTTCACCAATTAGTTGCAAGTTTCCCAACATGTAAAATTTACACAAGTTTCTCACAAACCAGTTTTCAAAAACCATCTTCGAGACTCAAACACAATGAAACGAATTCCTACCTTTTCTCCTATATAGGGAAACACTCAGAGCTAACGGAACCCCAAACTGGAAAACACGATTAAAATGGCACTCAAATTTCCAGAGCTACCGATCGTAAATGCACTCAAGCGGCCTTGTCACCAATGACCAAAGGCCTACAAAACCTATCAAGAAAACTAGTTTGTGGTAAATTTTTATCCAAACTAAGGGTTTGTAACAATTGTCTCATAATAATATTATAGGTATGCGGAAGCCAAAATTTGTTTCGACACCCATGGCCAAAATGGTGAATCAAAACCAAACTGCAGTTTTCACTTTCAGCACTTGTTTAAAGCTGCAAAGTAGCCCGTTGGGCTCCTAAACGCGTTACAAAATAGGTTAAACTTACATCTGAGGAAGAATCTAGGGTTCAGTTGAACACTCTTCATGACAAGGTATGCGACCAAAGTTTTATTTTCTCATTTGAGGTTTTGTAATGATGTTTTGTGTCTCATTGAAAAATTGGATTCACTAAGATCAAACAAGGTCATCAAGAAGTGGTTTTCACTAATTTTCGTGTTTAACTCGCTAATAGTGTGGTTTTCGTAACTAAATATATTATTGTAGTATTTCTAACCATCACACGAGGTAATTGAGTGTAGTGTTTACATTCATTGTTATCGCTCCAGTTGCGTACAAAATAGGGGTGCCATTACTATTGAATAACATGTGTCGTTTAATTTACATAAACAAATTAATCTTATTTAGTCAATTAACAACTCCATTAAATTTTTTAAGAAAACTAAATCCTTAAAATTATGTAATGATAGAGTAAGATAACCATGCTTGGAATTGAGCTGGTGAGTGACCGAAGAACACAAGGTGCGATTTGCAGCCTTCCAAGCATTTCGTCAAACAGTTTTGTGCCCTGGAGCAAGTTTCCACATTTTGCAACCATATCTAATGAGGAATTTTCAACTACAACAACTAAGAAAAATTATCTAGCTATCGTGCTTTTGACACAAGGTTTCAAAAGCGTTTTCCACCAATTATTTTATGCAAAACCAGAAAATGTTTTTAGCTTATCAGACACATACCACCATTAGTCCGTTTTTTCAAATATATTTCCCTCAACATCACATTCTTCGTATCTTTCTTCATATTCCTCACTAGAAACTCGTGTAGGCTTAGTCGCTTCAGGGAAAAAGTAGAGACTGATATTGGCAGCGATTTCCTTGTTGCCTTGCATAACCGGACACAACCTGTTAATTTATCAGATGGTTCATGTGCTCTATAATTCCAATTCTATTGAAGTGTGGTCCTCATGGAGAACACATGAACCAACAACATTTAAGAGAAATTTAGCACAATTGAGGCTTTGAGCCAATGTTTAATACATTCCCATGCCCAGTTGATTCTATCGGGTCTAGAACCATTTCTTTCATTGGATTTTCGATGCCAGTTGCCTCAACATTATCAAATATTTGGATGCTTTATACATTATCAGTAACAAAATATGCACGTAAGGGTTCCGTATTTCTTTGATCATACATTACGCAAAGGAATACTGTACATATGTTATTCTCACTTTCCCTCTCTAATCATGGCTACCTCCAGCCAGAGAAGTGTTGACAACAGGTAGATTCTCCATATCTCCCATTCTTCTTTTCTCTGCAGATAATGCTACAATTTAATCCCAGCACATTATACAAGAAGCCAAATGATAAAATAAAAGTCTATTAGAAATTTAAAAGTGTAGAGTGTAGGTGGGTGCACCAAAGTCTCAAAATTCCAGGTGCAAAATAGGAAAAAAGCTAGTGCTTGAGGAAAATGAGTACCAAGACCTTACAAGAGAATTTGGGTTGAAACTCTTACCATTTTCACTAATATCCAAAACGCACATCCTCCTTCCCACGTTCTGCAACTCCTCTTTTCTAATGGTCAACACCCCAACTGTTCCTTGCCATGAAAATTTTAATTGCATTCCCCAGTGTTGGGCTTAGGCGGCGTTAGTGAAATGGAGTGGTCTAGAGGAGTGCATCTTCAATTGGTTTTTATTGAAAAATGCGATGGGAAGCAAAATTCTTGGCCCCATCTTAAAACTCTAATGTCAGTATCAGTGCTAGTGCCAATGCGAAATCCAATGCCATTAATGTTCATTTTAGACAAAAACACAGTAATTCTTCCATGTTGGAACGCCCATGAAAAGAATAATCCTTCTTCCTTCCCTTCCCAAATGGATATGGATTGTCCTGGTAAGAACCCGCAATTTAAAACAAATAAAACAGAAAAACCTACCATTTCCAATCTATTCATCACCAGTCTCAACCTGGACCAGGATCAATGCAAGCAAAAACTTCAACTAAAACTGTCTTCTCCACGAAATCTTCCACACCAAGCCCAAAAATCATCCTACTACATCCTCTCACAACGTTTACAAAATTCCCCAAAAAAATCCTCACGCATGCCCAAAATTTCATTAAAAAAATTCTCACAAAAATTAAAAATCCCATTATTTCATTCTTGAAATGGGGTTGGCACAAGCCACAAGAAAATTGGGGGAAGTTAGGAATATTTGGATTATTTTAAGATTTACTTAAATTTACTTGAATTTCCTTCTATGGTTAGTTTCATGGTTTATTTAATTATTTAACAATTTCTTTAACTGAAACTTTCATCTCTCCTATATGACGTTTAATTAACACGTAAATATATTCATTAGAATTATGCAGAATCCTTTTATTGAGAATGAAATACTCTTGAATTAGATCGACATTTAACGATATAAAGATAAATATTTCTAACTCATGATTAGAGAATGATCCTAAGTTGGATGAATCATGAGAATAATGACTTCACCTCACAAATCAAAGGAACGGGGATCATCTTAAGGTTCCAGAAGGTTAGTCCATGAAAGGACACTTCAAAATTTCTCTTATTATTTTACTGTTGCAAATGGTTCATTTAAATGCTACCATTATTTTATGAATGATTCATAACGTAAGCATGATGCTAGAATGATGAACTCACTCAAACCAAGGTGGACTCAAGCCCATGTAAATACAATCGAGAGGAGGTAATGGAAGGGGCATTACATCTCCGCCCTTGTTAAAGCATCATCCATGATGCAACACACTCTAAGCACTAAGTGGATAGAGTAAACACGGAAGTCGACAATGACAACTTTCGATCAACAAAAGAAAAACTATGTTGCTTAAGACACACCCACCAACATGTTTTAAAATATTTTTCAAATTTCTTGTTTTCTTGATGTTCTAAGAAGATTGACATTACCCATTATTTAATTACTAAAATTATCTTTTCCTTAAAACGTTTTCTCAGTTTCAAATCATATAATACCACCTTATGTGTGAAGGAAATGTTTTGTGAGCTATGAAAGTGTTGTGATGTCTCATGTTCTAGTGATATTGTATTTGTGGTACAACACATTGCATGACAAAGTGTTGCATAGTGAAATATGTTACATTATGATAATATCCACTGTGTCTTGTTGAATTATTTCATTATGTCACCCTCTTGCATTGCATTGGAATCTATGTCTTGATGTTAAACCTATATCGTCGTTGTATATATGTATTCACATGTTATGTGATAAACCCATATGGTGAATTGGGGACATATAACAATTTCATGACCCCTAATGTATTGTACTCACACTATAGGTGCATTATGTGAAAATGTTGTGTGTTGTAAGTCATGGAATATTATTATGTTTTATTCCCGTAATTTTTCCATGCATAAAATTTTATGTTTTTTTATGTTTAAGTCATCAAAGTGATCGTAACATTATTTTGTGTTATGTTGTGTACCCTTCACTACTGAGCCTATGGATAACATCCATAAGTGTATGTGTGGAGAGAGAAGTTGTAGATCAGGGGACCATAACCTTGAGCTAAGTACGCGTTTGAAAGTGGAGTCTCATGTAGACTAAAAACCCACTTCTATCTATTTGGTATACCTCAATCTTGATTAGTATATTATGTATGTACACCACCTTAGGCTCCTTTTTATTCAAACTAGTATCTCTACGCTCTCCTATTTGGGTTTTCCATCAAACAATCCTATGTGATATTGACTATGTGGAACCTTGTATGTGTGATTTGGAGATATATAGAGATATAATTATTATGGTTATATGTATTTTACGAGTTGAGGCTCGATATCCAAGTGCCAATAACTTGATGAGTACCCCCTTTGGTGGTCATGGAAGGGCCACGTAGTGATTGTAATGTGATCTTCCTATGCTTGTATTTTGTTCGTAAATTGATCATTTTCTGTTAAGAACCAACAATTTTCTTGATTGATGTATTCTTAAATTTCGGGCATTTAACTTGACTTTGAGATAACAAGAGGCTTTTGCATTACCACAACTGTTTAGCCACGTATTTTGCTTCATTTGAAATTTGATCTTGGAATTTAATTTTTTTTAACATAGCCCAATGCTTGGGATTTGTTGTCGCTTGACATTTGAATCTGATTTTTATGTTGGTTCTAGTGTTGTGATGTGTTGAAATAGGGTCATGGGATTCACCATGGAGTGGTTGGACCTATGGACCTATTTTGTTGTATGGGGGTATGACCCAAGGGGGTCATGGGGCCATGTAGTATTGAGATACAGGTTACTATGCCACTTGGGTTGAGGTGATGGGGCTCTATGTGTCTAGGTCCATAGGGTGACCCAACCTCATTAAATGGAGAGATAAGGTGATGGGACTCTTTGGTGAGTGACCCGATGTGGAGAAATAAGGAGATGGGGATTTGTGGTGAGTGACCCGACTTGGTTTTGACACTATGATTATTTTTCTACTGGGAGGCATATGGATATTTGGGAAGTTATGTTCATCTCATGATCAGAGTATTTCTATTTCATGAGTTACTCATGTGAGTCTTGTTATGCATTGTTATGTTTGAGGCTTGACGCTCCTCTTTATTTGTATGTATTATTGGATCTTACCTTGGAACTTTGTGGGTACAGTCTTGGTTTTGAGTTATGTGATACCAATTGCATATGTATCAACATGATGATTTATTCTTTGTTAGTCACATGTGTGTGTGTTTGATTTATGTATAGGGCATAATTTTTGGAAATTTTATATTAAGTGGATTACTTTTTGTCTTTCCATGGTGGAGTTAGAGGTCTTGTGATGTGATTCATTCATGAAAATGTGCTAAAAATGTGTTCTATGGGTTGTTTGTAATGTGCTTTGTACCTTGTGCGACATTGTGAGGTCAAATGTTTGGGAAATATTTTGGGATTTTGAAAGTTAAAATCCTTAACAAGTGACAAAATTTCAAACAATGAAAAAGTAAATAGGACAATTGACACAACTAATAAATGGTGAATACCCTTATGAAAAACCTCATGTGGGTGTGTTTCGAAACAAATACCAAAATTTGGATCTGAATTCACTATGAATTAGAACTATTGATTAAGTGTGGTGGTGGTTTGCATCCTATGTCATCTTGCTAATTACATGTCCTTCATGTTAGTTTAAATGTTGCAAGTGGTGTCGTTTAATCTCTTGTGAGTCTTCTTGGTGTCGCATAATTGTATCAAGAAAAATGTATGTAAAAAAATTTATCCTAGTATTTTGGTATTGTATTTGGGGCCCACATGGGTGGGCGCTACATGAAGCACATGGGAAGTTTCAGATCAAAAATTTCAAAGGGTCTAGGATCATAGTGTTCTAATTCAGGAGTGTACAAATTAGGTCTAGATTGTACAATGTTTCTAAAGTCCTTACTGTGTTGAGTATGCAACTCCAAAAATTTCATCAAAGTACTTATAGTTTCTGATTTACCTATTCCATCATCTTGCAAATTGATACCATCCCTTTCTTACTTTATAGAGAAAATTTTCTCTCCCCTTGTGTATTCAAGCAAGTAATTTTTTTTATTAGTTGTTATTTGTATGAATGCATTATTTTGATTGTGAATGATTGATTTTAGAAGTTAATTTGATCAAAATAGTCAACATGTTTTAAAGCTTTACATTATTATTCTTTTTTGTACATAAAAAATAACCAATAGAAAATTAATTAGGGTGTAAAAAATTAGGTCCAATTTCCTTTCTCCTAAGAGAGCATGAAATATCACCAATTTTTCACTTATTTGTAAAATCCTCACCCAAAAAATGTGTCTTAGTGTTTATTCATTACTTTGACAACTTTTCCAAATCTCAAACCATGGATGAGCATCGCTTGCCACCAATTTGTAGAAGGATTACCCATATTTCATAAACAAAATAAAAATCCATTCAGACCCTTGAATCAATTTACAGAGTCTTCATGAGAGAAATTTAAAGGATTTGGAATGTCAAATAATGAAATGAAACAAAAACTGAAATCTAGTGTTCCTATAAATATGAAATCCTTTTAGTTTTTCTCCTATTTATAAATCCCTTGCACACATTTAAAACACCCAAATAAACTTGTGAAATTTATTTTATAAATAAAAAAACTTCATAAAAAATGAAATAATGTTATGATATAGTGATTTCATGAGCAAAGAACCCATCAATAAGTAAGTTAAGGTATTTAGTGGGGGTATGTTGGTCACAATATATTGATAGTTATAGTGACATAAGTTTTTAATGGATTTTCTTTTGGAGTGATATGTTATATGTCTATTTGATTGTATGCATTATCTTTATGCTCAATAATTGTATAGATGTATAATATTTTCATGGCATAAAAGGGTGATCTTATCACCATTATATGAGACTATGTACTTTAATTTCATTACTGTTGGTTAACATTAAGAACTCAGTTGGAAGAATCAATGGTAGAATACCTCATACATATAAAATAGAGTACCTTTTAAGGCCTTAGGCCTATCTCTATGTTCTTTAAGCCTCTATGAGGAAGGCATTAGAACTTTCAGAAATGATAGGTTTTAAATATAATAATTATTATTTTGTATACTTTGTTCTAGGTTCTTACCCCCCTATGAATCATCTCACCTACAACATATAGAGGAATATATATTTGTATATAAGATAAAGTGTGTTTTATTTGTCATGGTAATTCCATTTTACCTTTGTGCATAGCTATGTAGATGTGTTTCATATTGTATGTTGTAAATATTAAATTTTATAAAGTTTGATATATAGCCTTGCAATGTTGGACATTCTGGATATCATGAAGTTCATGATTACACCATCGTAAAACTATATGTATGATTTTATCATAATATATTCATGGTGTGATTTAACAATATGTTATTTTTGAATAACAATATTATCTTTGTTCGTTCATAAGTTGAAAATGACCTAGGTAATATTATGTAAAATTTTGATGTGGTATTTGAAACATGTGTGTCTAATCATGAAGGTCAATTTTTTATATGGGATGAATTACTTGGTTCATTATCAATGGATCTAAATGATCTCATTTGATGAGAGAGGTGAGTTTTGTTTCTTATATATAATGGTTTCTTTGGAATGAGACTCTTTCATGGAGTCTATTGGCCTAATAAGACCTTTAGGATTCTATCATTCATGTTCATTATGTATGGTTCCTAGATTGTACTAAAATATAATGACTGGTTTGCTTTAGTTGCACATGAACATAAATACCTATTAGGGGTATATAAACTCTTAGTTTATCACTCAATTGTCTCTTATTTATACTTTATTGTCTAGAATTTAGTGTTTTCTTATCTTGTATATGAGACATGACTTGTCACATGTATTTCTCGTATATTTTATATATCTTGGTTTGAAATCAAAGGATCATTTTGGTTAATATATGGATGAGACTATCCTTTCTTGAATTTAATGTCATAATGATTTGGTTGTTATGGATGAACATATAAGTGTGCTTGCTTCCATTGTTATAACTTTCCCTTGCATTGCACATCATCTATTTATTCTCTGTTGAGTGATAAATTGTGAATGCATGAATAGTTTGGAAAAGTCATAGTAATTTATTTGAAGTAAACCATGTTAAGTCTAAATAGGTATATAACATCAATGGAACTGTTGTTATTTCAATTTCAACTAAAGCTAAGTGTGATATTTAATTATTCATGAGTCAGCTTTTGCTTGATACATAGGACTATAAAAACACTTCATTTCAAGTTTCTTTGTAATTTGGTTATCTTTTACTAAGATGGATATTATATTTTGCAACTTATTTAGGGGAACCTTTGCAAAGAGTTTATTTCTCCTTAACTTGAATTAATTATTGTTATGAAATGATAGTATGGGTGTGTTTTGATTATAGGATGCAAGCTATTTGAAATGGAAAAAAAGAATTGTTGAATTTGATTACTCCACATTATATGGAACATTATCCTAAGGTATATTAAGGTCTAATTCATATGAAAAATAATTAATGACATTAAATTCAAGAAAGGATAGTCTCATCCATAAGTTATGGTAATTTATTTACATTCTTTTATTCTAAGTAAATTTATTAAATATAGACATTTGATTTTTGATATAATGTTATATTATTAGATGAATTGATTTTCTTCATAACACACTTGAAGGCTAATGACCTTTCTAGAATAAGAGGAAAAGGATGAATTTTATTGGAGTTGGTAATACTCTATGGCTCAACCATATTTATCTTGAACTTGAATTAAATTACTTTATCATTATTTTAAAAAATCACCTCTAATTTAGGAAATTACAAAAAAAATGAGGTTGATATATTTATAATATTACACAACATTTACAACCTACTTCTCACATTGTTACTAGATTTATTGGACATAATATATTATCCCTTAGACTAGGGATAACTATCCTCTCTACACCTTTCTCGATTCTCTAGAACCTCAGGAAATGTGGAATGTCTCTAGGTTTCCCTTAGTTTCATAATCTTTGTGTTATTTCTTTTATTGTGCATAATTATTTTAAATATATTTATTGCCATAAAGTTGTCAAAATTAAAGACAACCCTTATGAGTCTCTTTTTCCAGTTCTATATATTAGTTCTTATTATACTCCTTTTTGGAATTTTTTTAATAAATATACACTCACCAAACGTATTGAAAACTTTCCTAATTGACTGATAAACACTGCTATAGTATCACTTCTTCAACATAAATTGTGATCAATATATTACAAATCTAAATCAAAGGATTCTATTCAAATACTAGGATCAAATCAACATGTCCTACAACCTAAGATTAAATTGGCATAATATCCTATTTTATGAAATAATCCATCAAGACATCCACCTCCTTTTAGTGTTCCATTCTACACATTTTCCTATATCAGGACATTTAGATACTATGACAAATGATAATATTTATGATTATCATGAAAAATAAAGCACATTCCCTAATCTACCTCATCCATATGACTTGGTCATCAAATAGAATAATTTTAATCATTCTAAATACTAAAAACTCACAAAAGCATAATAATTCAAAAATACAAAAAACATTGAAATATTCTAAAAAATAAAAAAATTAGGACCTAAACATAAATTCAGTTACAAGCTTATATTTGACATATGTTAATTTTCACATTATTTGATAGATAACATATTTTATTTTCAACACACACAAGTTTCATGAGGTACACGAGTATGATGTAGGATACACATGATTATGCATGGTTGCATATGTTGTACTTTCCCTTCTCCCATTGGATTTGTTCATATAGGGATATCTTTTTTACACTATGAGGTGGTTTTGTTCTATTGGTTAGATATCTCATTTCATTTATACTTCACATATCCTAGTTATATTCATACTTTACATTGTGACATATGTTATTATTAGGATACTTGGTACCAACAAATGTGGACTATAGATGACTAATATATCTTGTTTTATGTACATATTGGCTAAGTTCTCTATATCTTATTTGACCATTCCTTTCCTTGTGTGTTTGTCCCTTATCCTATTATATGTTTGTGTGACACTTTGGTGCCAGGTTTTTGTGGCCTTCGTATCCTTTTCTTATATGGACCTTGGCCAATTATGTGTGCATGACACTTGTGTGTGGTAATTTGGTATTTATATATGACCTTCTATATGAATTTGTGTGTGATATTGTGTTATTGTATGATTTTTATGTGTGATATATCTATGTGCCACGATGTCTATCATGCACTCTCTAACAGGGCCATGTCTACATTATCGCCATCTACAATTAACTTATATATGTTCCAATGATCATTATTTATTATATCTAATATGGAAATATTTTAGTTCTTTTGAGATAAATGATGTGCAATATATCTCAATCACCTAAAAAGGGGCGAATGATGCAAGAACATCAGTTTAAATAGCCCACTTTTAGATTGATTAGGTCTCATAAGGTGTCTTAGGATGCTTATGGGTCATATCTAGTCCATTTGGCCTCTCGATGATGTATTAAGTGGTATTTTTGAGGTTTCCCTCCAAAAACCACATTCAAATATTTAAATAATCATGTATACATCCTAGATGTATGTGTGAGAATGTTAGTCATTTAGGAGTTAGTATAGGATTTACAATAATGAACTAAGGCGGTCATGTTTTAAACTCTCTCACTCGCACCTACCAAGGTATAAACTCACTATGGTTAGATTAATCGAAAATGAGTGAGGTTGGTGAACCCTAAGCACTTATCTTCGATCATAATAATCATAAATAATTCAAATGAAGGGGTTAGAGAATTTAGTAGAGGTTGAAGAAGAAGGGATATCTCTGAGATAGATCCTCAAGGGCTTAGGAATCTTTGTACTAGTTCATTGTTTTATCTAATAAAAGCTTGTATTTTGTAAAACTGCGTGTGTGAAGAATTGTCATAATATTATGATTGAATGTTTAAGAATCTTGGATGAAATCCATTTGGTAATGCTGTATGAAGATCATCATAGGTGTAGATAAGTCATGTAACTTTAAGGAGAAAAATTAATAAGGGTGAAGAGATGTTATGGCTAAGAAAAATATTCAAGAAATAAGGAGATAAACTATATGTGCATAGGTAAGAATTGATTATTATGTTTAAAGATTCTTGTATAAATGAATAAGAATATTTCAGTGAGTTAATATTGTAAGAGAAGTGATAGTGAGTGGATTGATCAATAATAAGTAAAATAGTGTGAGGAAAAGACTTAAACTAGATGAAATTAGGGTGTTATAGTCATCTCAAACCTAGAGGTCAAGTTTAAGGTTGATAACTATTTTTCCAAGTATTTTCACAAGTGAGATCATTGATTTGAAGTATGTATGAGTTTGTGTTTGTGATTGAAACCTCAGAGAACCTTGGTAGATTTTAGAAAAGGAAGATAAAATCTTGAAGCCCTTGTTGTCTTGAGATGCCATGTTATATGGCTTAGAAGAAATTTTTTGGTCCATTATCAAGAAGAAGCCTGAGCTAATGAGGAATGACATTGATAAGTGATTTTTTTGAAGTCATAGTAATCAATGTGAGGTATAATTAATTTATAATAAAATTTCTCACTTAAAAATCAATTTTATTTCCTTGACTATGTATGCCCAGAATTAAAGGGCTTGAGAGAATATTTTAATGAATCAACATATTTCTTGACCTTTGAAATGACCCTAAAGAAGTAGGAGGAAGGTAATAATATTCTAAGACATTTAATAACTCTCTTTTGAGCCATAATATGGGTTATGAGGAGTGAAGAAGTGAGAAACACAATCCATTTTGCAAACTGAGACAATCATATTCCAGGGAATTAGAATGAGTTATAAATGATAATTGGTGATTACTACACTTTGGATATCCATAAATCCCTATATTAGGTTTGAATGATATAATTGATTGGTAAGGATAAAATATAACCATTACTTAAGTAAAAAAAAAAATATTAGAGGATAAAGAAAGCAATATACAGTTTTGAGGATAAAACTATGATAATCTAGATCACTCGGTTAAGGGAAATTCAATATGGGGGTTGGAGAAATTTTTGTGGGAAGTTAGTAGAGTATACTATAACCTTGATCAAGGTATAGAACTTTGGAAAATCTATAGTCATGCAATCAAATATGATTGTCCTGTCACAAATCTGATAAGTAGCGTTGGAAGAGTTACACAATCATTTGCTAGAAGGAGCTTGAGGAAGTAAATTAAGACGTTGAGGTAAGTAAGTTGATGACCACGAGTAGAAGGATCTTATCATAGAGTATTGAGAAGTGAAATTGACTAAGGACCAAAGTTAACAAAGTAGAAATAACCCTTAGTGTTAAGAACCATAAAAAATGCTTAAAGAGGTTTAAAACATGGAATTGAGCTAAATAAGAAATAATGAGTAAAGGATATGGTGAGAAGACCTTGATAAAGTTATTTGAAGGGGGAATAAATTATTTATAATGTGTAAAATTATTGGAAAAGCCAAAACCTAATAAATTTCCTGTAAAACCCTAATTTGACCTATTTGGTATGCTTATTAAGGAGGATTTGGTGTTGAGTGAAGTAGAGAAGGAGTTTGAGGACAAAAATTGGTATAAAGTAAGACATATGAAATGGGTATCCAGATTTATTAAAAAATTTCTCTAGAAGTTTGTATATTACTCTAAACACGAACCCATTGAGGGCTAAAAAACCTAGTCAAAAACACTAAAAAAGTGAATAAAAGTGAAATGGTGAAGAGTTAAGTCCTGAAACTTTTTAGACATCTAAATTGGCCTAATGGGTATCTAAAACATTCACCAGTTAGATTTTGAATTGAGCATTTTGATATTTTTCTAGAAAAATTGATTTTAGAGGGCTACATGGCCATATAGAGGTCTAAAAGGGAAAGTATGAAAATCAAATGGATGAAACTTTCTGAGTGGTTTATAAATGTTTGATAGATAGTGTTAATCATTTTAAAGAGGTTTTTAGCCTTTTGTGAAATCATTTATTTCATTTTTTCCTATTGAACTAGTTCTGGATATTTAAGCAAGGTGTTGGTTCTTTAGGTAAAGGGGATTGTTCAAGTTTAATTTGTGAATTTTAATCCGTTATTTGTTTTTGTAAGAGGAGTGTCTACATGGTGCTCTGTCTCAGGGAATTTAGTGGGGTTACTATATAAAAATTAATACAAAATATGCACATAAATAGGATTATGGGATACATGAAGATATGGATAGGTTACAAGAACAAAATTACATTGTTATAATTAGAACATGAAAATTTTATATACAAGAAAAATATCATACACTTGGATAGAACCATGGTATAGTAGTATCCTAATCTACAACATCTATATACATCTCAAGTTCAAAATTCAAAAATCCCAATTCTTTAAGAAATTCAAATTCTATAGTGGTTCAAGTAGAAAATCACTTACAAGGATATAGATTACATCACATATTCAATGTATTTCATGATAAATGTAGGAGCATGGCTACTTGTATTTTAGATTCACTACATTTTATGGAAAAATGCACAAGGCATGATTACTATAGAACTTATAGGTTATAAATTTATCAGTTGACATATTTTTGTTTTTGTTTCAAATATTTCTATTAAAGTTCAATAATTACAAATCTATATATATTTGTAGTGGTGTGGTTCAGAAAAGGTACAAAGGGGTTTATATAAACCCAAAATCCTATAACATTAAATTTTTTAAGCTCATATGGTTCCACTATTCCTCAATTATTGGACTTTCTACACATCAAGCCGCTTAGTTCACTTTTATTATTACTCTTCTAGTTGTACAAGGTTATATGTCCTACCAAATCTCTATTGACATTAGAAATTGGGAAAGTTACACCTTCAACATTCTTTAGATTGGTTATTTTTTCACCCAAAATTCTCAATTCATATTGTTACAATCTCCATCTCCACAAGCCTTGAAAAGGAAGCTTATTATTTTACATTTTTTGAAGAAGAGTTGGTTCTACAAACACATGTGTAATCCTTCCTTTATCCAATCCATTCTACACATTTCAAATTAAATTTTAAAATTATTTAGAGTTAAGTTTTAAGATTTCATTATATGGATATTGGTTTAATTATTGTGTATCATGTTGTGGTCTTGGGTGCATCTTACATCCATTCAAGAATTCAAACAATTAATAAATTTAACAAAGACATATTTTTTACACACTTGTGTAAATTTATCCTTTATGATAGAAAACATTATTTATTATCCTAAAGGGGGGAATCTAGAAACCTATATTTTGTAATTAGTTCTTTGATAATATTTATTTTACTTACATCCTTTAATTATAGCTTTAACGCATAAAAACATCTTAAATTCACTACCTTACTCCCTCATGAGGCTTGTAAATACTTCATATTATTTCACTTTGATTCTTATACACCTACAATAATAATCTAAATTATTGTAAACACCCTACATCTCCTATCAAAATTTTCCATGTATGCACTTCATATATCCTTCATCCCTAGAAACTACCATACAAATATATACATAACTAACAAATAGTTTTTTCCTTTATAATGGTTTTTTTCCTGTAAAGGGAAATGGTCAGATTTCCTTATGTTTATCCCTACTAATTATCATTAAGGTGAAATAATATCCCATGTATCCATATAAAATAAAGTTATATGCAATCATTTATTCACCTGGAAATCTCAAGAGTTTCTCTAAAGAATACCTATCGAATTTTATGCAAAGTTTCCCTAAACTTCCCTAAATCAAGAGAATTTTTTTGGATAATCCTCTATATAAGTATAAAGATCTCTAAACTATGAAAATAGTATACCATACCAAGTCAAGAGAACATCAAAGTAAAATCAAACATTATCAAGCACTTACACACCAAAGGGAACTTCAAGGAGTTTTACTCTAGCTAATATTTATCTAAAAGGACTCTATATTAGAATTCTAATTTAACACTATTCAAACCTCATTAAGGGTACATTTTGAATTGAATATACTTATGTCTACTACTAGTGTTGAGACATTAGGGATAAAATAATGAAGTGACCCTATATTTTCATTCACTCTTACACAAATACCATGAGAAATAAAAGGATTTTGAGTGCCTAATTTATAAAATCTAGTACAACCCTTGATGTAAATCAATAGGAGGTTAGCTTAAACCACACATTTTTTTTTTATGTTTTTCCTATTTGAGTGATAGTACATAGAAATAGGGTTTTTATCAGCATAGGTGCATGCACAAGTGTTTTGGAAGAAGAAAAATTATATGGTGTAGTTATAGATGAAAAATAAATAAATTATAATGAAGATGAAGTATAATGTAGAGATATAAACTATAACTAAAAAGGACATTAGATTCACATAATAATTTTTGGATGTAAAAAATGTGTCTTGAGAGTTTCTAGGGATCTATTATGAAGATAAACAATATTATTCCATTTCACAATATGTTTTCTCTAATTTCAAATCAAGAACACTTTCTAAAACATAAAAAATAAGTGAACTTGGCCTCTTGTGATTTAGTATATTTAGAATGTGTCATAATTGAATGCAACTTCTATACATGGTTTTACATGTACTTTTAAATATGAATGTTTGAGTATTTATTGTTTAGTTTGATTAGACATTATTAAATCATGATTTAAATCCTAATTAGGGTTTGGTAAAATTCTAATTTAGGATGAATAAATTTTACAAATATACCCTTTTTAGGTTCATATTATTGTACTTGATTATCCATGCTTATTATTCTAAATTAAGTCAAGTTTTTAATAATTTTAGGCCTTTAGGTTCAAAAAGATAAAACAACTGACATCATTAACTATTTTCAAGTTCACATGAGACATAACTAGACACTAACATTGGTAACATGATTTTTACCATGAAACTTGTTGCCAAAAATGATCTCACACTTCTTTTTTAGGAAAATGATCATAGATTCTAGATTTTGAGGATTTAATGATGATAATTGATTCATTTTATACAACTTTTTATCTTAAAACTTATAAAATTCACTTGCACATATCAGCTCCAAGATCATATAGTCAAATTAGAGAAATTTTTTATTAAAATCTTTTGTGTTTTTCTCAAATGGGTTGGTGATGTCCAAATAGATCATCCTCTTAAGGATCAAAGCAGTCAAATTTAATTGCTTTAGAGGTTTTGGATTCTTAGTACTCAAAATTTTGTTATATTTTGGAAAAAATAATTTTCACCCGTAAGAATCAAAAACTTCCTTCACTAGTCCATGTGGAATTATGTCGGTTAGAATCAAGGGATCAAAATTTCAGGTTATACGTCACAACTAGGAGATGGATTAGAAGGGTGAGATCATGAGGTCTTGTCATTGGTCCACATGGACCAATGATAACCCTCCATTAGTTCTTGGTAGGGTTCATTTTAAGACCCCCCAAAAAAATTATTATAGAATGGGTGGAGAATCTCTAAAATGTACTTTCGAAACAATGGTGAATATCCACCAAACCATTTTGTGGAAAAGGTAATTTGGAAGCCCACAATTTTCCATGGTTTTATATAGTTGGAAGGGGGTTGGATGAGGGTTGGATGGCCGTATATCCATAGGTAAAAGGAATTTCATCTCTTTTTGGAATTTTATCTCTTCTTAGTTGGATGGTTAAGGTTGGGTGTGTGTCTCTTTCCTATTGGACAATCACCCAATAGGGAAAAGACGACCATCGAATAGGGAAGAGACTAACGTATCTTCCCTATTGGATGATCATCTCTTCCCTATTGGACAACCGTATCTTCCCTATTGGATGACCTTATCTTCCCTATTAGATGGTCATATCTTCCTTATTGAACAGTTGTCTCTTCCTAATTAGATGGTTGTTTCTTCTTTATTAGACGATTGTCTCTTCTCTATTGGACAGTTTAATATATGTTGAAATATTTTGTATGTTGGATGGAAAATGAGTGGTGGTCAACTGCTACCTATTGGATGGATTAGATTACACATGAGTCCCTAGAAATGTTGCCTCGAAACTCTCCACCTATCATTTGTCACCACATGTCCTCAGCGTGAACTCGAGCCTTGTATATAGCCCTACGAGGTTCATTTATTTACTTTTTTCCATAAAATTTTACCATTCTACATCGTTATCTCTAATTTTATACCAAACCAACGTGCTCCACATTTAGTCCTACCTCAAAATACCAATACAAAAATCTCATGTACCCTCAAATTACGTAGATGATTAAATTGAAAGATACACCTAAAGACTAGATGCACAAAAAATAATTCATGGGGCTTGTTAACATGCCCCATTTTGAAAGAGATATTATGGTCCTTAATTACTTGATAAACTCTTACAACCACAAAGACGGGAATTTTTTTATCCCCTTGATAGATCTTACATTTTCATTCCACGTGGATCCTGTAGATATCCATCAATTAATTGGCTTACCTTTTCAAAACTAGTTTCCCGTGAATACAAAGGCTATCTTAATTGATGAAGAAAAAATATATATTTGGATTCTCATTACAATGTACAGGTTAATGGTAAGTTTTAGTTCAATTTTATTTTTTAATTGTTTGTTTTCTTAATATTAATTGAATTCCCAAGCATCTAACTTTTCTTGTTTGTTGTTGTAGCTATAGTTAATCATTCCAAAAGAGGCCTTGTTATACAAGGTGTTACAAATAAATTATTTCTTACAATGATATCTCTCTTTCAATCAAAGATTATGTTACAGGGCAGATCCATGAACATTCCATTTTGGAAAGTTCAATATTTATTGCGGACATTGGCAAGGAAATAGTTTGATTGGTGTGCATATTTGTCCAATCTAATTAAAAAAGATGTCAACAATGCCATTTCTAGTTTCAATGCACCCGATAAATTGAAGACTATGTTTTATTGTACCAATTATCTACTTGATTTTTATCAAGAATAATTCCACTAAGTGCAGAATGAACAAATTCCAATTTTTCTAAATGATAAATTACTAATGATAGGTATTTCAACCAAATAATAATAGGTAACAATTAATTTTAATTGGTATAACAATTAATTATTTTTAAATTCAATAATAACATTAATTTATATTCTGTAGAGAATAAGTGTAGCTATAATATCTCATAAGGAGGCTATTGCTCACTGTAAATCCCCTCTAGAAGTCTCTGGTGGTTTTGATATGGATTCAATGAAATTGACCCCGGTTCGATTTCCTTGACATTGGGAACTAAGATGGGTAACTATTTTGACACCCAAGATATGATATAAAGTAATCCACCTCCTTAACCATTATCACAGCAATGCCTATCAAATCATAGACTGTCCTCCTCCACCAACTCAAATTCCACTAACAGATGATCAAAAGAAAGATTTTGTAGTCAAAAATTTGGTATCAGATGGTTTGGGGGACACAATTCAGGAAGTGGTTATGTATGAGGTGGAATTAGTGTGCACTTGGGATAAAAGGGAAAAAAAATTGATCAAAGAAATAAATATGTGATAGCATAATCATGCTCAAAGTCAATCATTGTTCCATGCCATAGAGATCCAACCAACAAGGCTTGACATTTTGCTAAATAAAGCTCAGTCTGGAAATTTTTTATGTAATAATGATTATGATGAACAAGTTTTAGATATAGTGTTAAACAAGTTGGTGAATCTTAATGCTGAAGCCCATGCATACTACAAAAAATGGGATAGAGAAAAAATTAAGGTTTTGATTGCAAATGTAGAAAGAGAGAAAGTTGTGGTAAGTCAATCTTTTACATATGAAAAATTATGAAATTATGAGCATTTCTATAAATTATTTATAAATTATCTAATACATTTATGTTTTTTTGGAAAAATATGAAAATTTAAAGAAAGAAGTAGCTATATTCGAGGCACATTTGAAGAATTCCTGTAAAATCTTGAATGCATTTCTATAGGTGAAGGAGAAACTTTTATTATTAAATAAAAAAATTACATTGAGGAAGATAATCAAGGAGCATAAGCTGGATCCATATATCTTACTAAAAGAAATGATAGATGTTGATCCCTCACTTTTTTTAGTAGTAGATGTTATGAGGGAGGAGCACAATATTCTTTAAAATATCAATAGCGCAGCACAGGATTTGTAGGTATCACGAGTTTTAGAAAAGAGCACTATACAAACGGAGAAAACTCTGCCTCTTTTGCAAGAAAAAGATCAATCTGCCCTTGCAAAAAAACATTGAAAATAAAAGTTAGTTTAACCATGTGACAGGTGTGTTGTCACATTTCCGACACTGGCATAGGAATTAAAATATAGTGGCCAATCATTTTATTTTTTTATTCTGTGTGGTAGACATAAGGTCAACTATGATTCAAAATCATAGAAATAAAATAGGATTCCCTCGTAATATGTTCTCATATGATAGAACTTGCTTGGAAGATTTGAAAAGAAATTGATAGCCCATAATTTTGTAATTGTATTAGATGACAATGATTTATGAAAACATGTATGTCTTCATAAAGTAATCTTCCTCTTGTTAAAATAAATACAAGTTTAATTGTGAATTGAAACTTTATTTACTATTATATGAAATTTATTGAAAGTTTTCAACATTTTAATATATAAACTTGTAATCGGATTTTTGCTTACTGTGAATGTTTTTTTATGTTACTATTTGGAGATGTAAACTTTACAGCATGGTTTTAGAGATTTTGTGTTTGTTTGTTTGAGTATAGAAAGAATTTATTTTTTTCATGCAGAGATAAAATATTAATCACACAGATGGATCAAAATAAAACAATCAATATCTTAATTTCAATAATAAAACAAAATCACCCAACATTGACAGATCTCTTATTCATATGGATTACCCCACCTTAAGGTTAGCACAAATTGAATTTTTATGGTGCCTCTAAGGGAAACCCCATAGCCGTTGGTGGTGGTGGTTTAATTAGAAACCATCTTGGTCACCCCCTTGTTACTTATGTAGGTCTCATGGGTAAACAATATAATCACTATGTTGGGGCCTTTGTCGCTCTCTGGGGGATCAGAACTGCGAGGGACCTCAAGCTGAGAAATTTAATTATTGAGAGAGACTCTATGAACATTATAAAAAATATCATAGGCATCGAACCCCCCAAATGGTCCATAAAATATTTCATTAATGATGTCAAGACCTCATGTAAAGTTTTTGATAACTTTAATATATGCCACATCTATAGGGAGGGGAATAGTGTTTCTGACGCACTTGCAAGTGATGATGTCATCAGTAATCAATTAAAAATTTAGCATGATCATGGGGAAATCTCTCATCCAATTAGATTAATCATTTCTAAAGAAGCCAAGGCCACCTGTCCATTCAATTTGTCATGTCTCCAGATTCTGTACATGTGGAGAATCATTGAGGTGTACACTAAGCATCCAAGAATTATTCCTCCCAGATGGTCCATTTCTACTTGCTTTTTGTACTTCATATTCAATAAAAAATCTGCTAGAAATCTTTGTTTTTACCATTTACATTATTTGGTAGCTCTGCGGGCCCTCTATCTTAGATCTTTGGGTTTGGGATCCATCATTTGTGCTATTAGGGGCCAATTTCTAACTATGACAAGTTTGTTTTCGCCCCAACTATGATTTTCCTTCTCAAAATGGGTGAACCCCTTGTTGAGTGGAGCCTATCCCTCCTAGAAGAAGAATGAATAATTATGGAAGATTCTTGATGTGGATGGATTCATAGATTTCATGCAAAGGATAAAAGGTCACAATAGGAATATCTCCCTCAAATTTTCCCATAAATGGAAAGATAGGGTGATAACCTTCAAGGGTAAAAATTTTACCATAAAAGAGAGCTTGATTTCCTTCATTACAGGTTTAGGTATGGATGGGATTAGGTTTTATAGAAATTAATTTGATAAGGATGCTAGGGAGAAAAGATTCATGTAAGGAGAGGAATCCCTGCAAATTGGGAAATATGGAATTGTTTTCTCTTCTACCCCCCCCCCCCCCCCATTTGGAGATGTTGCTAAAAAGGTTGTGAAGTGCATTACCTTGGAAGGGAACTTCTCAACTCTAGAGCGATCACTTAGTTCTTTTGAACCACTTCAAGTGCTCTGCTAAGGTCATTTTCTCTTACTATATTCTTCATTCACTTGAGAAATATGTCATTGATGTCCAAGCCCACTTGCATGCTCTCCTCCTTCATCAGAGGGTTATATTCCTTCTACATCAATACTTTATTTATGTGGTGGCATAAAATCCCCCCACCCTTTATCTCCCCCCTCCTTGACATCCTAGAATCCATACCAAAAATCCCAACTTCTAGGCCTCCACCTCTGATCCCCTAACTAAAAGGATTTTTTGTAGTGACAATAAGGGCAAAGATATTGTTGTGGATCATAATATTCTTCATATCATCCATTGTTCCCTTGTACCTCATGCTATCCTTGATCTTAGAGCCCAATTAAAGTAGTAGGTTGACACCATCAAATAAATAGAAGACTATGTGGACTTCCTTCTCAATGAAGGGAACAAAGAGGAAATGAACCCTTCTTTTCTTTCCAAGCTTGAGGAGAAGATGGAAAATCTCGCTAAACAACACAGTGCCTTGGAGGACAAATTGCAAAAAGTAGTGACCAAGAAAATAAACCAACTCTCCATGCACAAAGAACTGTTATATTTTATTCAAGTCCAAGTTAAGTAGATTTGTGATATAAGCGACATACCAGAGGATGTTTGGAAGGATGGGAAACTCAAGAAGAAGCTCGTTGCCACAAGTAATTAAGAACATGTTCATCAAACTGCAATCAATCTATAGAAGGCCATGAAGGAGGCTCGAAAATGTTTTAACAAGATTCTCAATCAGGCATTTGTTATTTCTTGGTTTTTGTCTTGACATTGTTTTGTTGTGGTTTTGCAGTTGTTGTTTATCTATTTTTTGTCTATAGTAGGGCTTCTTGCAGGAAATTTTCCCCTTCCCTGTTATTTATTGTATATCTATCTATTTTGGATTTTGTTGTTGGGTTGTAGCTCCCACATATAAAAAAAAATGCTCTTATTGTAATTCCTAGATTTTGAGCCTTTTGCAGTATGGAGTATGGTCCCCTTCAAAACCATTTACCGTTAATATAAATAAATAAAACAAAATATTAAAAACAATATTGTCCATTATGATTATTTGATAATCATTAATCAATATGAAATATATCAATATATTAAATCATTTTATCAATATTGTCAAGAATATATACAAGAAATCAGGACTCCAGAAATTGAAATAGTCCTTGAGCAGCCTGTTCATTAGTGTCCTCAAATTCTATTGAATTGGTAGTGTGCTCAGTGGATGTGTTCGGATCCTTGGATAATTTAGAATGTTACCGACTCCTCTTCTTTCTATGAGTGAATTCTATAATGCAAGTTCTCTCTCATAAGGAAAAGTCTCCACATAATTTTACTGGATACATACAATCTCAGACAACTTTCTAAATTTTTATCCATTATGTTACAAAAATTTTATTTTATGAAGGATAATCCACTAAATGCCCTCTCATCTTCAACATATCCTAGGATCATAGTTTGACACGTATCATTTAGCCAAAATACTCACTCAAATCATCTTTCAAAATACTCTTGGAATAAAGCTTCTTCTAAAGTCCTCTAATGGAACCATTTTCATTTGGATTATCCAGAAACTGAAATTACTCTAGCATAGTCATGGAAAAATGATATAACTGAGAACTGAGCAAATTATTTTGTAAAATACCTTCAAAAACAACTTCATTTATCTCTTCACACTTACAGAAGTGTTCCATTAGACTACTCATGTATTTAATAAATACAGTACTGATGGATGTTTTAGGTATGCCTCTAGCTATATTCGAAAACTGTGGGTTGACAAATCCCATTGCTTCATGTAACTTATCTTTTTTGAATCATTCACGGATCTCTATAGATAAATATTGAGAAATATTTTTCAATTTATTTTGAGTCTCACATAATACTGTTTCATATAAATTGTGTTTCACTCTGACTTCTTCCATCTTTGACCCAACTAAATTTGCTCTTCTCTAAAAAAATATGAAGAGGTATCTCTTTCGCATGAGTTGTTATACAAAAATGATAATTTATATTAAATTTTAAGTAGGAATTTGGATTCTTAATGTTTGTTAATACATTCCAAGTTTCAAAAATAGTTCCCCAAAAACTTCCATCTAACAAATATAAACTATCTAGACTCATGCTCACATTTTTTCTCAGTTGTATGAAGTTTGTTACGTAGGTGCAACGGTCTTGCACATGCTTCATCAAAACATTTAACATGTTTAACATTGGAAAAATACCACATAATGTAAGTAAATTTTCAATATCTATTAGATGATAGAACAAATATTTAGCTTTATCTACTTCCCTGCGGTATTTATACACAAAACATGTCAATGAAGGATATTCTTCAAATATTTTGCAAGTAGGATCATACATTGAAATCAATCTGGTATCTACATCTTTGAGAATATTTTTCCCATCAGTCAATCCAATTGAAAATTTCTGAAATTCTCAAAATATCTTTGGACTACTTGAATAATGTGCATGCAAGTCACAGATCAGCTCCTATACTTTGGGAACACTTTCGAATGTGCTCACAATTTTACATGCCATATTCATTCTATGATCCATGCAATGAATAGAAATCATATAGGGAGAAATACATGAATACAAATCCATGAAGTATTATCCATTGTTCTTACCTCATCAATTGAAATAGAAATAAAATTTGCATTTTTAACAACCTCTTTCAAATCTTCCTTTTCCACCAGAGTAAGATATTTTGAAATTTCCCAGCCACTTCTATCTAACCAATGTGATTGTGGAACACTCTATAAGCTAATAACCTGATAAAAAAATTTATTATTTGAGAAATATGAAATGGGTCTTCCCTTTTTCAATATATGGAATACTGTAGCAAATTGAATACTTTTGGTATGCATCTTAGTCTCTGTAGCTTTGCCTAATTTTGCTACAATTATGTCACCTTTTTCATTTATATTTTTTAAACATGTTTTTTTGTTTTCATAATCTTCTACATAATTTACATGTAAGCATTATTTTAGATTTTTCCATTTATGAGATCTTACTATGTGCCCATCCTTTTTCTTATGGGAAATATATATTTTCCCACATTTTTTTTCAATGGTGTCTAGTTTGAGTTGTATTGTATGATATTTCCCTTGTTTCCAAATACTTATTTTACATCAACATTGAGTTGGAATATCATTACCATTTTTTGGATCAACAGGTTCAATAAAATGATATTTGGTTGCCTATTCAAACTTGAAAGTGCACAAACCTGATTGTCCAAATTTTGTCAAAAAATCTTTCTTCTTATAGTCATTTTTTTCATAATTTTCTTCGACATTCATGGTTTGTACATGTTAGGTAACGTCAACAGGAAAAATAAAGGTCGCATTGATCCTACGAACATCTCCTATGTATCAGATTTTCTCGAATCCAGACATTGTGAGTATAATATTCCTTTTTTGTTAGTGTTGGATGAGAATTTGATGAATCTTCTTCTATTTCAAGCATGTTATCAACACACGAATGAATTATAACGTGTTACAGAAATCAGTATTCTTTCTATTTTATATTCCTATTCTATACCACTTGGATTTTCCTTGAACATACAAACCTAAGAGTTTGCAAAGAGTAATCTGTGAATACATAAGTGTATGAAAAATATAATACATCAAAATCTCACGTGGAAACCTTAGATAGATCAGTGCATTATAACTATAATTTTCAGCAAAACATTATAATAGGATGTCAACCTTCGGTTTTATATTGGTGAGTATATCCAATTCTAACTAAAATCCAATGTAATTTAAGGCTTACATCCATAATTTATTGAACTGGTTGTAACCTTCTTACCATGTTTCTATAATCCTATGGATATGTTGCCAAATTGTTCACAATTTATGGGATTTGGCGTTTGATCGAATAAGTTGGACACCTAAGGGAGATTACAGTTGGACAACTCACCTTCTGGCACGGACTTAGGGTTGGATGGCTAGCAATTGAACGGTTTACTTCTCAGATAGCTATGTGGTTGGACACACAAATGTTTCATTGTCAGGATGTGTGCACTTGTTGAAAATTTTTTAGTTAGTCATTTGATGTCATGGATGGATTGCAGTTAGACAGCACCATACATGGTCTGTACGGATTACAGTCTACATGGATTCGGGATTTGGAAAAAAAGCTTGAATTTATAGAACCGACAGATGGGTTGGCACACACATAATAGGTGCTTGATCTTTCTGACAGAAAATATTGTAAAAAGGGTGGATGTGTGTACCATATGTATTGCCCTATGGATCTCCTAAGCATTTTCAAAAAACATTATGTAGTATTAGTATACTAGATTGGTGAATATGCTACTACAGGTACTGATTCTTAAAACATTGGCGAATTCTTAGCATATGCATGCCAAGTTCATTAAATGAAGTTTAGGTGTCGTAAATACTCAGGAAAAATGTGTCCATACTAAGGACCCCCTGTCAGGCAAAAATTTCCAAGTGAATTAGGAAGAAACCGACTATGAAAATCCTTACTTATTATCTTGTTTTCCAAAAACCTAAATATTCGCAATTTTTACAAAAATTTCTGCGACTTAAAATTCTGCATCTAGCATGTCATGGAGAGATTATCTTGACATGCCAGGCTGCCCAAATTCATGGAAGCTAGACATTGGAGTCGAAACTTCACATTCAATGTTGTTAAGTGGGAAGGCAAGGGAATTCCATGAAGCTTCTTCTAGTTGACAGTGCTTTATTACACATTTTTCAAGTGATGCTGCTTTTGAAGAAATGTAGGGTCCGAAGATAAAATGGTGAGTATTAATTTCTTCATCCGTGAAAACATTTTATCTCAGTTATGTTGTCTTCATTATAGTATGGAAAATATAATAATAAAATTGTATAGATCTAGTCATGCATAGTTCATATTCATACTTATTTGTCTATTGATCCCGACAGTCTTATATTCATTTTTGATGAGTGGTCAAAATAGCGAGGTAATGGGATGGTTACTCTTTTTTGAACTACCAGTAATCTTATTACCTGTGATTTCACTATCACCCAATGGTATATGTTGTAGATCTCCTGGGAGTATATGACAGATGGCTCCCAGGGATGTATAGTATAGTCACTCAGCAGTATATGCAGGTAGGACCAGAAATAGGATAGTTTCCACCTGGTAGGATGGGTCAATGATTGGGTGAACAAGTCCAGGACTGTATATGTAGTTGCATGGAAGTTAGTTCCATGGATAGAGGTTGCCTCGATCTGACACTTGGACAGATGCAAGGTTGGACTTATTGATGCTTCCATGAAACTCAACATGTATAGATGGCCTGAGGGTTGTAGTGGACTCCCCTACATGGTCATCCTGCAGTATTGTAAAAATGGTTGGATAGGATAAATGTATGTCACCTGTACATCAGTGAAATACTGTATAGTATCTCATACTTTGACATCAACACGAAATCATAGTTTGATTTCAAACGTCACCAAAAATACATGCATAAGTTGGATATTTCTAGGGGTCTTTAATTTACCTTGGTGAACTGACTCATTCAACAGGACTTCCTTAGTCAATCTTCTTGAAAAATAGTCTTGTAGCCGACTTTTTACTATTCACCATTTCTCATGGGGTGTCCAAAAACTAGGTGAAAATTTCACAAGTTCTACATATCATGTTATTCACTAATAATCATCAAATGCTTCTTAGATCAAAAATCTTAGGGATCCTCTATCAGATCTCATGAACGTAATAAAGTGGGTTCTCTACATTCTTCTCATATATTCAACCATATAACTTTGAATCCTTTGAACTTTTCAAGAGAATATGATTTTTCTTATTGATGGACCAATCTTGGGACTCTTTACAATGTTGCATTGAAAAGGTGAACTTAAGTGAATAGGGTAAAAAACCTAGGGAAACCATTCATTTTCAATGAGGAGATCCTAAAACCAACCTAAGATCACCAGAGAGATATGATATGGAATAAGGAAATAGATCAGAGAGTACCAGACATGGAATTGAAAAATGGCTGAGGGTAGATCATAAGCTAAATTCTGATGGATAACCTAGCCATTGTCTGATACCAAATGGCATGGTGCTCATTTAAATGATCATATCTCCTTATCACAGATGCACCAACACTCTATGAATACTGAATGAGTGTTGTAGGATTACATATTGTGAGGCTGAGATGACTCATGATAGGAATCACTCATGATGGGTTCCTTTAGGTGAATCTCATGAGTAAAAGAGTGAGGATCAATTTCTTTCTCCATAACTATTTTGTGACACAATATGACCCTAGTAATCATAAACATCTCTATGATTCTTAAATCTCAAAGATGCTTCTTTAATTTACATGAAATAGATCCTCACTTTACGGATAGAGGTATTGCAACTTAATAGATTCATTCTGGTATTGATTTCATAGAGCCATCCACTGAGAAACCAAGAAGAGGTGATTGTAATCCACTCTTTGGGGGCCTTCTCAAGGTGTGATGCCACTACAAGGTGTGGAATTAGTGCTTAAGCATACTACCAAGTGAACCTCAACCACCAAGTGGAATTGATATGGTTTCTCATGTCTTGCCCCATTCCTGGATCCAACCGATCCTATTTGATCTAAGAAGTAATATCATACATCTCTTGCTCATCATGTTTCTTATAGGAATAGATGATTTCTTGATTCTTCACACAGAATGGTCCCTGAAGTGCCTTGATATTATCTGATTGTGTGGCTATGTTCCTTGAAGAATCATTTGAACATAATGGTGGATTCATGGTATGAAGATCATAAACTCACTCCTTGAGTCTCATATTTCATCTTTGTAACATGATGACTCCTTTCACAACTCACTTTGCAGTTACCAGGATGCCACATGGGTGGTTAAACATGTCTGATGGTATTCAAACATTCTTCTATTTGATTGCTCCTTATGGAGACATGAGCTCAACGCCTTCCAAATGGATAGAAGGACTGAACCCTTAATGTTATATTAAAGTAATGAATCACTAATGATGTTCCATTGTAATTCTCTTATACCATCTATTACTGCACTAAAACACCGAAAATTCTACCTCCTCTAATTTAAAAGATGCGAGCTCATGTTATGCTTGAGCATGGATTCACAGTGGTTTTAGAAACACTATATCAATGAGGTAGGGAATCAAGTTTGATATGAAGTCTCCATCTTCACTCACAGTGGACTTAAATGGATGTAAGCTATTGGCCTTGAATTTCCTATTACCACATTCATTTCACATCTAAAAGGTGCATGTGCTAGTTAAATATTATATTGTTAAGGGTGGAGAAATCTACAAAAACCCATCCATCCTCAAGAGCTACTATGTTTATTTGTATGCATTCTAGACTTCCCCTTCCCCATGGAGCAATCAAGAAAATCACCTTATTAGTACCTGTTAGTATTAGAGTAGATGGGTATGGGAACCAAGCTTCTTTAGAGGTATGTCTCAAGCCTGATTTGTTGCATACTTTGGAAAAATTCCATTCATTTCACTAAGGCCTGCTGGTCATTTTATCCTTCCTCGTATTGTGTTTGGCTAGTCTTATGTGCCATTTCTAGTCTGCTCCTGGGTTGAGGATCATGTGTGGGTAATGTATTTTTCTCATGGTTCCTTTGTTCCTCTGAATATAATATAAACGTATTTTGGGTACATTCCCATGCTTTGTCCCTTCTATACATACTCTACATTTTCTTGAAGTTCCTCCATTTTCCACAATCAATATATGTGTGTCCCTATCCATATGGTCTTTCAACTAAATACTTGAGGAGAAATGAGTTTATGTGTCCCTAAGGATCATGTTTGAGCCTCTGCAATAGTCTAAATTATCTCACTACACTTGATAGATACTACCTCATTTTCTGGCTTCGAATTGATAGTCCATTATCTCTATGTTAGAGATCCATACGGTTTGACAAGCATTTCTCCCGGTCAATGATTTTCATCATTCAGTCGAAAAGGAAATGTGGCACCTCTTGAAAAAGATTAGCAAATTAGCTATCCATGGACTTTAGAAATCTGCTATAAAAATCACTCATTTTCAAAAATGTGTCCACGTGGAGGATCGACACTCATTTGAGAATCAACTTTTTTGGTGGTTTGGAAATTATTTTAGGTATTTTTTGTTCATCTTGTACACTAATATATCCATAGTTAAAATCCATGATCATTATATAAAAAAACTCCCATGGAGTAATTTTAACAAGTTTCAAGAGGTTCCTACACATTCTATTATTCACATATACTATAAAGGAAATTTTCTCAATTTGTAAAGGAATAAATATGCATTATTATATATTTTACTTGATGATGCCAAAGGAGGAAACAAAAAAAGTTCATGTAGTTTTATTTTATTTTTTATGATCCAAAGTGAAGAACCAAACTTAAGTTTCATTAAGATGACAATGTCATCCGTACTTCCCGTATATATTTATAATTATAGTGCACCATTCACATATAATAGGTGTATGTTGAGGATGGTTTGGGATTAGTAAGTGGTTGTTGATTATTTTTACAAGTGAGAATTGATAGTGTAATAAGTAGAAGACATTATGATGACCTCACATATCATCACATAAATATCAACCTATTTTTCACTAAGATAGAAAAATATGAATACACATATAAAAATTCATAGGTATTGGACTAGAAAAGGACATAATCAGTAGCCTTAGATGGAACCTTTCTTGCTTATGACCCTACATATAATTCATACCTTATAAAAATCATATTTTCCTAAAATGGTTTACCTTGAATCTTTAATAATCCTTTGACAACCTATAATCCATGAAAATAGCAAAAAATTAGCTAAGCAATTCATCTCTTCATTTTATAATTTGTTATTAAAATATTAAAATTTTGATATTTAGTCAATTTAGGTATGATTTTTTTATACCTATATTATTTAATCATTTTTATTTATTTTTAAATACCTAGGTGTAAAATACTACAAAACAATATATACCCTTCTCATTTTTAAATTAGAAATCTATTAACAAGGAAGTGAAAAAATTGGAATGCATGTGTTATTTCTAGACACCAATAGTGTCCCAGGATCACTACCAAATGTTAATAGTTTTCTAGGCTTAGAAAATAGAAGAAACAAGGGGACAAACAATTAAGATGGCCTAGAAAATATAGAAAGCAGATCAAATAGAATAAATGAAGGAGTACATGGATGAAAAATAGTAGTTTTTCATTTAATTCTAATAACAACTTAATTTGAATTAAGGTACCATATGAACAATTCATGCTAAAGGTATTACAATAATAAGTCTTGTACCAAAGAAAGGTATATTCATGATGTTACCCTGTAATGTGCATGTGTGCATGAAAATTAAAGGAGAATTAAGTAAACACATACATGATCTTACCTAAAATATTGTCAAGAAGATGATATTTTAGATCAATTATCTAATGTCTTGAAGTTTTCCAAGTTTACCTAGAATCCGATGTGAATACATATAAATGGATTATTGTCTCTATAGATAACAAATGTAACAAAATGAAAAGTTGAAAAGGGAAAAGAAATGAATACGCTTGTAGGTACAATGTACATAAACCATGTTATTTCATTTGGAAATTATATCTATCAGAGATAATTTCATGGGTCTCGTTTGACCTAGTTAAATATATAAATATCGGTACCATAACATTCAATTCTTGGCTGGATAATAAAATTATTTGATCCTTAGTACCTCACATGTCCAAAACCAACCCTTTGTGTAAGATAAAATAAGGTTATATGAAACAAGATATATAAATCCAACTATAATTATAAAGGTTCCTCACTAGTATAAATTAAGAGTATGGTAACTATATTCCTACTTTTAAGGAAGATGTGTTCATGTATATCACGCATCTCAAATGATAAGTGTTACACATACCATTTTTCATATATAAATAATAAAGAAAGTTTTTTAATCATCATAAAATTGTATATGTAAACACGTGTATATGATAATACAAATATGTCATCATCAAAGAATACTTGAATTCATGTATGCCACTAGGTATGTAAACATAGAAAATATGTCATCATGTAAGATAATATGTAATTATGCCGATAGGAATTATACAATGGCAATAAGGGATTGGATATGATGGTGTGACCATGTAAGGATTTATTTTCTATATTAAATTTGATGTTCATTTTACCATCATAAGGTAACTTTTGCTATAAATATCACTTCTATATTGATGTTATTTAAAAGTTTTGTTAAATTTTAACTTGGAAAATTCAATCAAAAGTAGTAATATATTAGTCATACCATATAGTTCGAGGCCCTTATTTTCATAAAGATTTTACACTATCATTTAGTGTTAGATATGAAAATCATGTAATATATTTATTGATCAATATGATATTTATAAATTTTAAAATTAAAAACTCGAAATTGATATCTATCGAAAATTTTCAAATAGATATATTGAAGATATTTGTACAAGTATAATACGTAACTATAGAAAATATATCATCATGATTTTATTTTTTTATGTTTTCATAGAAATGAATAAGAGTAAGGGGCAAATGATATTCCCCATCATGATTATTATCCTAAATAAAAAGAGCAATGTGTATTAATATTCATAGATATGTAATATTACCCAATATAGGCAGTTCATAAAAATAAATATCTTAGGTATAATGAGTCCCAATGTGACATAGATGTATGTGTAGAAACATAAATTCTATCTTTGATATTTTGAAACAAAATTTTTAGAACTCTTTTCAATACTTGAACAATTGAAATATATCTAACTATTAATCACACACTCCTCCTTTTAGATTACACACACATCATCTTAGTCACCTCTATTTTTTATTTACAGCTCAAGATCACCTTAATCCATACAAGAACACCTTAAAAATCATACACATACATTCTAATTTCATTAATATATTGTTTGATTCCTCCTAATAGTATCATCCACCTTAGACATTATTTTCCATCAATAATTTCCATATCTAATGATAGCGTCTCCATATGAGAAATGTCTTGTTTATAAACATGGTCACTTTTATTATATTGACATATGCTCGATTCATTGGTTGGATATGGTGGGAAATTAACCAAGATTCACTTATATATCTAAAAAATCCATAGGTAATTATCCATTCAAAATTTTGAGAGATAGCTTAGTGATTGCTTTATAAAACGCATATACACATTACAAATATTCCAAGATAAGTTGTACATAAGTTCACAGAGATAAAATCTGAAGTGAAAAGGGAAAAATTTGCAATGTGTCAAGTGTCAAGGATAAAATAAGGGATCACTATAAATACCACATTATTTTCATAGTTTTACATTCACATAGAAAGTGGGAGAATTATGTTTATCTTGTTCCTACTTCAAATTATTAGAATGTAGTACAAAAATCACCTATATTGGGGTAGTTTCTAGGTCGATCCAACCCAAAAGCTTCAAATATTGTTTATTGTGCATTATTGCATGATTGAATTGTTAGGGTTTAGAAAAATGAGAGGTAAAACAATATTCGTAAAATCAAATCACAATTCCTAAGCACCAAAAATCCATATTGTAAACACATGTGAACACTACTTGAACACATCAAATCTATTATATTCCCAAAATCACCATAATTCAACCTAGTTACTACCATATGATATTATTTTCCTCCTATTATGGTATTTTCCATGAATAGTTTGAGACTATGTACATTTCTAGAGATTTTGATGACATTTTCATAAGTTAGTTATAGGTCCTTTTTATACTATTCATTCCTCCTTCAATAAGAATCGAGTTTGGACCATCCATTTTGTATTATCTATTTGTATCTCTCTATAATTATGAAATTTACCTAATTTAGGTTTAAATTTTTGTTTTATACTATATTAATTTGATTTTTTTTCATTGAAAGAGGGTTGGATATTCCCTCACCATTTTACTAATGTCAAAAATGGTTACAAGTATGTTACTTGGAAATAGATAATCCACCATCATAGTTTCAAAATAGGAATGCAAAGCTACAAAGTGTAAAAAATATGTTAAGACTTAAAAATGTTGTATCATAGTACCTAATAGCCAAAATATACTACTGAAATTTAAATGATACCTATCCCAAGGGAAATCCTAAACAAAACAACAATATGAATCAAGAGTTACAAAAGAAGAGTATGGGTACCAATTATCTAGCCTTCTATATCATTATTCCTTCCCACGATAAGTGTAGCATGGGTATATAATCCATAATATTACTAGTTACATCTGATGTTTCTAGCCACATGAGCCTGCTTAAGTAAAAATTAAAAAAGTATTTTTGCACTATAGTTAAATTAGTAAAACCTAATTACTCATTTATAACAACAAATAATGAGTATAAAAAAAATTTCAAACCAAATTTTTTTCCATCCTCTTTCGTAGCAATTTCTTGTAACATCTAAGGTAGCCTTAGAAATTTCAACTCAAGAGTAATTTGGCACACTAAGTTGAAATATAAAGAGGGGTATTAGGTGGATCATCATGTTTAGAAAAATATCCCTTAGTCTCTTGAAATTGCAGCCAAATAGTAAATTCATCATGCCTATCCATTACAATTCCCCAAAATAGTACATGATGGGCCACCAGAAGAAAGGTAGTTGAAACTTCAAGCCCAAATAGCTAACCCATGAACTATTCATGGCTCGAATATAAAAAACTACTCTCATTCTAGCCTCGAAAGAATTATGTGGAGACATTAGTTCCCTTATTCTTAGGGTTGGAAAAATTATATCCCATGTATCCAAACAATAATTATATGCTTAGGGGAAAAACTTGATTACTTTTCCTTACAATTTTCTCAACCTCCCTCTTAATTTCTTCCATTATACTTCCTATTTGTGTATTTCTTCATAATAATATTTAATTATTATAAATGTATGTTGGTCTTGTGCATTTTTACCTAACCCATAATGCCTGGATTATTGGCTTCTTAGAGTATATTGTCCATTCTTGATAAATCCTAATTTTATTTTCAAGATAGGAGAAAATTCCGTTATATCAACATGACAAATATAGGGGTTGGTATTCCATGAGGTTTCCAAAGGGAGAATAAAATTGTGAATGTAATCCTCATAAAATAGATTTTAATCATCTTCTATATAAGAAAAGAATAGCTATAAAAACTTCCCCTAGATATTTCATTTAGTAATAGGGAAGCAAGTTTCCCGATCTAAAAGTTCAACAAGACTTCTTGGAGGAATATAGCATAAAATTTGGTTGGAGCACTACATTTAAAAAGTTTTGGCCCCAATTTTCAAGGTTGGATTAGATTACCTTGTTAACATGTTATTTATTTTTCCCGTCTCTTTCTTTCTAGTAGCAATTTTAAAATAAATTCCTTGCAATAAGAACCATTTTTCAACTATTTTTGTCAATTGTCCAGCATTAATCTAAATCCACCCAACTCATCTTTCATCCCATTCAAGGTAGTGTGTATGTGACCATGTAAAGTCTCAACAATAAGAGACCAAGGAAATGCAAACCCCTCCATTTTATTTTCCTTATCATGCAAATCGTTAAGGGCGTATGCAATCAATGTCTTGTCATTAGTAGCTAAAACTAACCCTTGTGGATATTTTTACGCGTTTGTCTAGGAACCCATATCTAGAAATTTAATTGATCCCCACACCACTATGATTATTTCCTTAACACACATATGTACTACCTCAAGACCATCTTAAGAAAAATATTCTCTCTTAATTTCAACAGTGGCCAAATTTTCTAATAAATTCAAATAACCACTATATTTCTTTGCTAAGACCAATTTAACTAGAGGTAATTGTTGTTGATTATCTTTGTAGATGAACCACCAAAGTAATGGGAAATCTTAGAGATGTGGGTCCCTCTAGATTTTAGAGAAGTTGGATCTTCTTTGCTTTGGGTTGCGATAATGGGTTAGAGAGAAAATAAAACAGTAAATTAATCCTATCTAAGGTGATGCGCCAAGACTTTACTAAAAATCACAAAGATATTATTGAAATAGCTACTAGATTAATTGAAGAGATTTAAGCATGATCAACTATTTGGGAGAAATCTCAAATTATCAAAGGCCGAATGAAACTAAAACATAACCATGAGTGGATGAATAGATATATGTAAAATATAAGGGCATGTAGCACGATAGATAGTTAAACATTCATCTAAAACTAAAAAAGTAAACAAGAAGAGATAGAGGAAACAAAAGATTACAAACATTTAGTGCACAAAATAAGAACTCTTATTAATAGAGAAAACAATACATTAGGCCAAAATGGTAGAGATTACAATATTCCTTTACAACATAGCCTTGTTAAGGCTAGTTAACACAATACAATGAACCTAAATTACTCTTGTGGAGCTCTAGAACTTCTTTATTTCCCACTCTCCCATTGGCACAAGAAAACTCTTATAGATCTTCATGACTCTTACTTCAACATGCCTCCATTAAGGTTTCCATTGCCCGCATTAAGTTCTTACCTAAAATTTCTTTAAACTTTGGAGCAGATCTCAACTACATGTTTTGGGACTTGAGATTGCGTTCCCTCCATCAAATCTTAGACCCTTTATTTCTTTAAATTATTCCTTGGATGGTGGAATTTTCCTTTTATAATACATGGAGACTCTACAAATTACTCGAAGGATTTTCCTTTTCTCCTTTTGAGGTTGTGTCTGGGTGACATGTGAAGGCGTATGTGCTCCTTCACTTTATCTTTTGACTTTTCAACCCACTTGGGGCTGTTTAGTTGTGTTTTAGCCATGTGGAGGATTCTCGTTGCTCGAAGGTTCCCGATGCTTTTTGCCTTCTCCAAAATGCACTGAAGGGACATGTGGATACCCTCTGCATCTAGTTCCACACTTAGGAAAAGTTCAGTCCTAACAAAACCATAAAAGAACTCTGAAAGAAAAAGGGGCAGGGTGAAAAAGATGGAAAATTAGAAGAGCTCTGAAAAAATGTAAAAATCCTTCTATAGTTATGGTGACTCACCAAGAGAATCCATGCCAACCATGGAAGAATCTGGCAATCCTTCTGCAAAACTTCAAAATTTCAAATTGTTTCTCAAATAGACGCCACTCAATGTTGCTTTACAGTATCTTGGTACCTAACCCATTCAACCACTGTCGGGTAAGTCCTTCGTTGCAGGTCATGAAAGTCTCTATCTAGCTCAATAATCTCCTTATGAGAGAATGTTTAGAGATCTTGCACCATTGTGTGTAAATGGAACTCTAGTTTTATAATCAGGTTCAGAATCGCATCCACTTCAACAACATTAGAATCATATTTTAAAGACTTAAATACAATGTTATCCTATTTCTTAGCTGTAAGTAGCTACTAAAATTGGTCATCTAATAGGACAGTAGAGTCATCAGGAAAGGGAGAGGGGAAGCCTAATTGAACCAACTCTTCGATGCGCTACTTCCTCTCTTTGATCCCTAGCTAGAGCTAAGTTAGGAGATTTTGGCACTTGATAGTTTCCTTGTTAAAACTCACAAACTCACTAATATTTTCAGCAACCATCCACCTGTCTGTAATGTTGGCCCCTTGTAGGGAGGTTTCTAAAGAGTCATAAAAATTATGAACTAATATTTGTGATTCAGGGACCTTGGCAGATATGATGCTAGTGATGGTTGATGCCGAGGAATCTACATTTGTGTAGAGGCCCTACACATCATATATGAATTTGAGTGTGGGCCCTAGGTTGGTTGCCTTAGTGGAAATGATCTTACAGTAGGAGGTTTATAATCCTTGTAATAACATGATGATTCCCCATTTCTGGGGATGTTGAGCGAGCTTCTAGGTCAAATTATTTGACCGTGTCCTCTGATACCTTGATCTTTTTTTGCAAGCTTCCCTTCTCGGACTCTGAGGTATGTACTTTGGTTGGAGCGAAGTGACCTCTGCTTTCTTAGAATCAACCTCCTACTAAAGGAGCTTCTTCTCATGATTAAGAGAACTGGTTGCAACCTTGGTTGTTGCAAGTTTTTCTTCTAATATTGTGGTCCTTGCTTGAGAAGTTGTAAGAGCTTCTTGCAATGCCACCTCTTTTAGCTCCTTGTGGAGTTGTTCTATTGCTTTTCTCTTGCCCTTGATTTTAGAATTGAGGCAAGATATAGTGCTTTGTGTCTGTAGGAAGCTAGCCTCCACTTTATTAAGCTTATTAATAATTTTAAGATTCTCTGCGGTAACCACGACAATTGTTTCACTCATCAACTTAACCTTATCTTGAGAATGGAACTGAGTCAGGTCCACCACAACATCATTGATGGAGTAATCATATAGATGCATTTTATCCGTGGGATTTTGGACATTGGGAACCATCTAGGTGATGGTCAGGGAGCTCTTTTGATGGTCATATAATGACAACATCTACCTTATTTCTCTCACTGTCATCTCATTTTTCTTCTTCCTCTCACTCCTTTTATCTCGGGCCACTTTGGCCATCTCAGCTTGATTCAAAAATTTAGATGAGGAAGGGACTATCCCACCTACAAATGGGAATCCTAGTGATAGGATGTAAGGTATTGTAACTGGTTCTAGGGGAGGAGAAGTTACGAGAGCCAAAGAAGGGCCCATCATGAATCGGGGAGAGAAAGTGGGAATGGTGGTGGGAAGTGGAGGAAGAAGAGAGGAGTCACAAGGAGGAAGATTCTAGGTTGGAGTGACAGAAATGTGAGCACCCCTGACTAGAGAAGTGAAAGGTGGAAGAGATGGATGAATGGAAGGAGGTGAAGGGGTGGGTGAAGAAGAGACAACAACTAATTTCAAATTATTTCTCGGAATACTCTATGGGCTAGAAACGTCACTGGCGGTCATGAAGGGAAAGACCATATTGGTTAGGGCTGAGGTGAGACCCTAAACTGGTCCTAACACCGGTTGTGCTACTAACTCCTCACCCTGAGGGCCTAACGTTGTTTGAATTGTAGGTGTGTGGCCTACATGATTCTACTAAGGAGTTGAAGGAGGAGGTCGTGGTGGTGTTTTTTGTCCAGAGGGGCCGAGGGATGCCTTTTTATGATGCGTGATATGCTCCTTAACTATCTCTACCTTCCTCGCTATTTGTATCAAATTCGTGTTTGGCGTCCCAGTAATCTTCCCACTTCTCATCAGTGGGTATGGCCTCAAAATTTAGATTTGTTTTCAAAATTTCTTGCCTATATTTCCAATAGGCCTCTATTTTTTCCATGCTACAATCCTTATGGCACAGGGCCACCCTCAAACCCTTATTCATAGTAAAATTGGGGTCATATTTGTACAACACTAGATGAAAATACTCCCATAGTGGCATCAGGATGTCTTTCAGTTTAACATAATTGTCAGGAGTGTCCTCCCGAGGAGACCTCCTATCTTCAAAAGAAAATTGATGTTCACACAAGCAGGAGTCTAAGACCTTGTTTCGGGATAGGGTGTCAGCCATCCACCCATCTGGGTCATATCTCCATGTGTCTTGGATGAAGGTGAAGCCATAGGAAGCCATCTTCTGTGTGAGAAGATGCTCCACATTATGTTTGATGATGGTAATCCCTCCTCTTCTCGAAGGGAGGTCAAATAGTGCTTTCTTCTTCCTGCTGAAACTAAAATCTACATTGAGAAGCACAAACTTTTTGGTTATTTCCAAGGAAACCACTCACTCTGTGAGAATTCTTGGAAGCATGAAGGATTCATCTCAAATTCCATATAACCAGATCATTAAATATGTTTCCCTAAAGAAATAGTTGTACAGATGCAGGGGGTCTACCAAGATGGCTCGTACTGAGTCGTTCATTCTAATATTGACCTCCTCTAGGTCAAACTCAGGTAGAAGAGGTGGAACAAAACAATTGGAAAATTCATATGCGTATGAGGAATGGGAAAACACATAAGTCCATGTGGATATTGGGGATACCGTTTGGGGGTCCACCTCCATGTCCCACAATGTTAGGTTCATAACTTGGCTAAGGAACTGGGATTTATAGTACAAAATGAGGCGGAACAAATATGAAGAGTACCTAAAGGTGGAATTAATAGGGAACATGGCCAACTAATCGCAAATATATTCTCCAATGACCTTGGTGAAGTCAAACTGATACACATGTTCCTTCTTCAAGGATATCATCCAGAGAAAGGGACGTAACTTTCCATTCATGGATGTTTCTATCTGATTCTTGGCCAAAAATGAATGCCAACATGGAGTAGGCATCCTAAGAATCTTCCAAGAACATCTTCAGGGGGATTGGGAATCCCAGTGTCCTGGAACTGCTTGAATCATCTTGTCATAACTCTCTATTGATGAATGTGGTTTTATTCTGGCATTGAGCCCAGATGTTTTGGAGCTTGGGAATATTGTAGAAGTTATCCATTTTCTCATAGGGTAGGGCCAACATATCCCTGATGGCCTTTGGTGTAATCACCACCTGCATGTTCATGCCCTTTATGATGTTGGAGTTAGGGTCAAAACAATGCGCATACATCTGTATGAGCTCAGAATATGGGTGCATGAGAGGCACCATATATTGTGTGAGTGTGGTGGTCAAAATCCTTGAGCCAAACACTCAGAATCTCACTGATTCAGGAATATGGCATGGGCATGGCCTCCCTTAGAGTGTTTGGATTCTTGGTGACAATGGGATCAAAGATCCATACTTAGTGATGTGAAAAAGGTCTCCCTGTGTATGATTTTGGATGTGGTACGTGTTATCAAATTTTATTACCCTGGTGAAATTGGATAGTAAGGAAGGCTTGTACTGGGGTTTCCCACAAGAAATAGGATGAGTTCATCTATGAAATCCATTACCATGGAAGCATCACTAATTTTTGCTCGCTTATCAGGAAATATCATCCTCTGGTGAAGAGAACAATGTGGCAAAGGTTTCCCTGTGTAGGATAATGGATGTGGTAAGGAACTAGATGCTATCATGGTTGTTCTAGAACTATTGAAAGCTCTTATTTTTTGAATTAGGGACTCAGGTGTTTAAACAAGAGACTCATAGCATTTATAATGAGGCTTTCCTATGCTCAAATATTTCATTAAATAGAATCCTCAGCTCACGCAAAGTAATGGATCGCGCATACCTTGGGTCACATCATATAACAGTACTTTGGTTGTATGACCCTTTGCATCGAATTCTACGTTTCCCAAGAGATTTTTCATTAATACCTCAATCCTTTTCATTAATTATCCCAAAAAATCATTGGATCATTTACTTTGGGGAAAATCGGGAAGGTACAACACCTTCCAAAATTTCGAAAAGGGGAAGTAGGGTCTCTATTAGAGACACTTGTCTAGAGACACTTATTCGAAGGGGAAAGACCACAAAAATGAGGAAAAAGAAAAAAAAAGAAGAGGGGAATATACATATGATACACAAATTTACAATGTTAAAACTTTAATAGAAAGGCTTAAGATGGATCCCATTCACAAGAATCACCAGAGGCTCACCTTCCATATGGTTCAAGCTCAATTAAAAAGTGTTTTTTTTCTTGCACATGCACTAATTTTGAATGGTCTCATCCATAGAGGGTTGAATTTCCTATGATTTTCGGGATTGGTAGACCTTGCATCCCATTTTAGAAGTAAGCACCAATTTGAAAATTGGGCTCAAAAGTCTTATGATCAAACCAACTCTTGACAACATGTTGATGGTTGATCATGGATTCATGGGTTGTCTCCCATTTTTCTTGAAGATCCATCAGCTCCATGAGTTTTACTTACATCACTCCATGTTCCTCGATATCAATTTGTTTCAATAGTTGTAATTTTGGGACTTCCACGGTGATGGGAATTATAGTGCTTTTACCGTAGAACAATTCATATGGAGAGGCCTTTAGGATTTTCTTGGGCATGATCTGATCAGCCCATAAGGCCATTTTGACATGCTCGTACCAAGATATCTTATGTTCATCCTCCCATCCTTTTATGAGTCTGATTAAAGGTTTTTGTTTGTGGATTCTGCTAAAAACGTTACCCTACGGGTAATAGTTGGAGGATGTCTTTAAATAGATTCCATGCCTCATTACCGCGAAGTCAGACACCTTGGTGCCTAGAAAATCCTTAACATTATCTGATATGATTGTGTGAAGGCAGGGGGGGGTGGGGGTCCAAAGTATGTGCTGATATCTCAGAGGAGCTATAAGGTCATATTCTCAATGGCTTCATTTAGTAGAACTACCTCTTTCCATCAGGTGAAGTAATCAGTGGCGGTGAGCATCCACTTGTGGCCTGAAGCTTGAAGCTGGATTAACCATTCTAATGAATTCTATACCCCATTGTGTGAATGGTTATTTAACTAAGATAGAGTTAAAGGGAAGTGTGACATTTCTCCATAATCCCCTGTAGAATTGGTAAAATTTGCACCTTCTCACCATCGCATAGCAGTCTATAAAACAAGTTGGGCCAGAAGTGTCCTTCCTATAGGACCTTTATGGTAGTGGTTTTGGTAGAGAAGTGGCCTCCTGAGCTTCCATGATGCAACTCCTATGTAATACCTTTTCTGGCCTCCTCCTTTTCTAGGCATCTAAGAAGGATCCCATTAAAGTTCCTTTTGAAAAGGAAATTATCAATAATGATAAATTCAGGATCCCTTCTATCTGTAATATCTTTTCTTTTTGAGAGGAAGTTGTCTTGGATACTCACCCATCTGCATGAAGTGCATCCTATCCGATACCCAATTTTTGGATTCATTTTCTTGGATATGGAGCACCATCCTAGATTCTTCATTCGTTGGGACTATTATATCTTCTGTGAGATATTGGAACATACCTCTTCCTTGTACCAACTTCGTGGGCTTTATCTCAATGTCATATTCTAGGATCTTAGTGATCCAGTTCACCCTTTTATCAGTTATCTCACCCTCTATGATGTATTCTTTGACACTGGAGTGTGCCACCATGACCGTGATCTTACTATTGGTAATGAGGTGTCTGAATTTCTTCAGACCTTTGATAATGGCGTAATCTTGTTTCTCCAAAAAATTGTACCTTGTCTCATAATCATGGAGAGTTTTTGAAAAGAAAGCAATTAGATGCTCCTCTTCTCATGAATCTCTTTTCTATATCAGCATGGATGTTACACTATACTGTGTACTCACTCCCATATATGTACATGATGAAATCATTGGAGAAGTTTGGGTTGCATAGCACTGGTGTCAGATGCAATTGCCTTTTTGACCTCCTCAAAGGATTGACAACCTTCAGTGGTCCATTTGAAGTTTAGATTCTTTTTCAGCATCAGTGTGATCAGGCGGATCGTTCCAAAAAAATCTAAAATGAATCTGTCTGACAAAGTTAATCTTTCCTAGGAAATATTGTATTGCCTTCTTGTTGACAAGTAGAGACAATCCCAGAATGGCTTTGACTCTTTCCAAATCAATTGATATCCGATATTTCAAGATATTGTGTCCCATGATTTTTCCTTGCAGCACTCCAAAAACACACATATTTGGATTCAGTGAGATTATTAATTCCTGAACACTTCTTGAATACATATTCTAGGGCGTCGAAATGATCTTCTACCATTTTGGTAAACATTGTGAGGTCATCCAAGTATATTAGGATTACCTTGTTAATCAACTCTCCAAATGTGGCATCCATGGCTCTTTGAAAAGTTGACCCAACATTGGTGAGCCCAAATGACATCTTTGCATATGTCAAAGGTTCCCCACTTTTTTGTAAAAGTGGTCTTATTTTGGTCTTCCTCCATAAGCCATAATTGATTGTATCCTAAAAAACCATCAAGCAAAGAGAACCTTTCTAAAGCTACTACTATTTGTAGTATCTACTCCATGGAAGGTAAGGGGTAGTGATCTTTAAGGGATACCTTATTCAGATCTCTGAAATCCATGCAGAGTCTGATTTAACCATTTTTCTTCCTTACTGGTACTAGATTGGACACCCATATGGAGTTATTGATTGGGAAGATTATCCTAGCCTCCAGGAGCTTCCTGAGTTCTTTGTCCATGAGAGATTCTACTTTTGGATTCACAAGCATCTACTTCTGATGCACTAGTTTAGTCCCCTCTTGTAGGTCAATAGTATGCTGGATGATATCCTTATTATAACCATGTAGGTCATCATAAGTCCAAGCTATTACCTTATCATACTTATGGCATAGAGTCATGAGTCTTTCTCTTTCTCTCTGGGTGACTAACTTCCCAAACTTTAGCTCTTTCCCATTGGCCACCTCCAATTCAACATAATCTTCCTTAATCACCTCAAACTTCCTCTTATTTATATTAGCATCATCAGAATTAAAAATAATTTCTAACGTTATTAGTCCCTTTGGAAGTTTGTTTTTTTTAGATGGATGACTTGATCTTTGTATGCTTCTTCAATTCTAGGTTGGTGATGGTATGAAAAATCTTTATATTTCTGTAAGAAGAGAGAAATATGTTGGTCACTTTCAAAAACCTACTAATTATCCACATTTTTAGGTATAGACGGGTGAATGATCAACCTCACCGCCTCTTTGCTTGTTATCAAATCCCGGGTTGGGTCAAATTTTGATCTGATGTGGGCCATTCTATATGCTTCTATGTTTTAATCCCATGAGGGATAACCTTAATGTTAAAGGCCTCAAAATCCTCAATAAAATCTCATACCTTATGATGATATGACCTCATTCTTGTATTCTTTGTTCTCCGGACAGTGACTTCTAACCTGATGTCACTACTAATTTAGAAGTCCCAAAAGACTCTCAGTTATAGTACACCCTCTTTTCGCACCAATGTCAAACCATGCAACTAAAGCCTCATACTCTGCTTCGTTACTGGTGCAAGTGAAGTGGAAGTGAAACGTCTGGAGTATCTTCCTTCCATTTGGTGAAGATAGGCATATTCTAGCTCCTTAGACATTTCTGCTTCTAGCTCCATCGAAGTGCAGAGTCCATATTTGGGAATCCTTTTTGGGATTCTTTTCACTTTTACTCTCCTCCTTAATAATCTTTGGAATAGTGGGGATTCTCATAAAATATGACATAAGTACCTAACCCAGTGGAATCAAAGTTTCCGAAGGGGTCTTCTAGGTGACAGGTCAAGCTAAATAGTTTCCATGTTTTGATGGTCACCTTCATCTATATATGATTCTTCTTCTCGGGTGATCATGGCATGCGAGGCTTCAAAAGTTGAGGCCACTTGATATGTTATATGTTCCTCTGCGAGGGATTCTAATAACACCTTCGTTTTGGATCCATACTTAGTCTGTAGGATCATATGAGACCAATCCAAGGACATGTAGCCTCCAATATTAGCAGTGAAATCATGGGATAGACACAGTATGAAGACCAGTAGAACATCAATTACCACTATATCCTATGGAATGGTTATGTTTGGGAAGGAATAGAGTTGTAATGGGAGACCTCTAATAACACCAATGGTTTGAACTGATTTCTCATCCAATTGCATGACTCCTCTCTTTAAGGGCTCATATTTGATTCCCAAGGCATCTGCAATTGTTTTGGGCATAACCATAGTACTTGCACCAGATTCTATCATGGATTTATGTAGTAATTTCTTACCAATTATAAGATTCATGAAGAAGGGTTGGGGTCTTGGTTTACTTACCCCTTCTTTTTAGTTCATTAGCACTGAATCCATTTGAGCTTGAGTTTTTTTGAGTTGCTCCTTCCCTTTCCTAGTTATAGTCGGGTTGTCACTGGATTTCAGTGCTTCTTGAAGCAATTCATTTTTCTCCAGAATGCCCAAGATATCTCACAATGATACATTCGTTGGTACCGTTTTAAGTTACGCAACTATGTTCATTGGCCCGAGTGGTTGTGCTTTAGAGATCTATTGGTATTTCACCCTCTCAACCACTAGATGGAAGGTACCTTGATTTTGAGTGGTTGTCCGAGTAGTCTCTTTTCTGTATGTGGGCAAAGGGGTAGTGAATATTGGAGATTCTTTCCTTTCTCCATTCATTTTTAGCGGAACAGGGATCACATAATCTATCATCCACCTTTTGGATTGAGTGTTATAATCTGATCGTACTAGATTAGAAGTAGATAATTCATTTTTGAATACAAATTCTTCTCCTTGTGATCCAATAGAAAAGCACATGTTCAGGAATGCAATCTCTGCCTCTTGTTCTAGGGACATCCCCTTGCATTTGTGCAACAAATGCCACATTTTGAACTCCCAGGGACTGGTAAGGTTCAAAATCATTGGCCTCGTGGCCTTCCCTCACTCTTTGTTCTACTACCTTTTGTTGTAGATTCCCTTTAGGGGAAATATTTTGGCATATGGGGGGGTATTGCAAGGAAAACACCAAGCATTTGGGTATTCTTCCAAATTGTTCTATCTTGGAATCATTTCTCTCCCATTATTGGGTGGGAGGGTCTAGAGTGGTGTTGGGACTAGGACAATTTAGTTAGATGGTTGCACCAGAAGTGGTATCTTTGAGTATTTTGATATTGCAGAGGGAAAGTGGGTCTACTCCCTTGATAGCCTTGATAATTATTTCTTGGGTACATGCGTTGAATCCTCTTAAGATTGACTATCTCATTAGAGAAGTTCCTGAGGATGTTTATTACTTCTTCCATTTCTAAAGAAGAAGATGATGATGTTGCTTTTGTAGGAGCTTAGTGAGAGTGGTGGATCCTTGAGAATGGGTAGCTATACATGGATGTCAGAGCTTGGGTAGAACTTGAGGTTTGCACCTGAGGAAGAGGAGCTATCTTGGGATACACTGGCAAAGGTATCTTTGGGGGAAGATTTATAACATCTATCAAGTTATTCTCAGCCTAGACTACAATATCATATGCTTGTGACAAAGAATCTCCTCTTAATGACTGAATCATCACAAAAAAATCTGATTTTAGGGACTTTAGATAAAATACAATAGCCATACCTATAGGTAGTCTGGCTAGAACTGGAATCCTTTGTCATGTATTGTGGAAATTGTATTAAAATCAGTCATAGGCTCTTTTGGAGCTTTCTTGATATTGATAAGTTGTTGCAGGAGCAAATATCTATCACCCTTCTCACCGAATCTTGCAAAAAATACATTTCCTAATTAATCTTGGGTACTGGTAGAGTTAGGATTCAAATATATATACCATTCAAGATCCTTTCATTTAAATGAAGTAACTAGTAACCTTAAGGTAACCTCATACTCTGTGATGTAATGTACCATGCATATCTCTACAAAATCTTGAAGATGTTCCTCCAAGGTCTTGAAATCTTCACCACTGAATTTAGGTAGTGCCTTTAGCACATTTGTTGGAACATGATTCCATGTTGCTAGAGCCACTGACAAGTTGAGTGGAATTCCCTGATTTCATGAGACAAATTATCTCAGAGGATTTTGGGCCATTATGATGAGTCTGAGAAATCTAGTAGATTGTAGGAAGGGCCTACCAAGTGGTGGTGTTGAAAAAGTCCAATTATGAGGAGATGGAGATCTTTGAATCTGTCTACCTTTTCTACCTCTCCCTAGGGACAAATGCATATATTCAAACGTGACTTATTCTCTTGTTCTCAACCTTGTTTAAATGCTTCTCATGAAATAGAGAGGATTAAACCACCAATACTGCTGAAACCAGTTGATATTTCGGAATGGAGTCGCTAAGATGTGTAGTTACAGAGCCTCCAACAGGCTAGAAATTTCTACATCACACACCAAACCTAGACAATATTTGAAGTTTAAGCTTTCAATTCTTGTCCCACCAGGCATGCCAGGAAAATTGTTGATGATTATGTTTACCAATGAACCACCAAAGTCATGGGAAATATTAGAGATGTGGGTATTGGCCCCTAAGATAACCTCCAGATTTTATAGAAGTTGTCTCTTCTCTGCTTTGGGTTGAGATAATGGGTCAGAGAGAAAATAAAACAGTAAATGAATCCTATCTAAGGTGATACACCAGGAGTTTACTAAAAAGCACAGAGATATTATTAAAATGTCTACTATATTAATTGAAGATATTTCAATATGATCAACTATTTCAGAGATATCTCAAATTATCGAAGGCTAAATGAAACTAAAACATAACCATGAGTGGATGAAAATATTTATGTAAAAGATCTAGGGGTCTATAACACGATAGATATTTAAACATTCATCTAAAACTAAAAAAAGCAAACAAGAAGAGATAGAGCACACAAAAGAATGCCAATGTTTAGTGCACAAAATAAGAACTCTTATTGATAGAGAAAATAATACATAAGGCCAAAATGGAAAATATTATAGTATTCCTTTACAACATATCCTTGATAATTCCAGTTAAAACAATAGACTGAACCTAAATTACTCCTGCGGAGCTCTTGAACTTCTTTCTCTCCCACTCTCCCACTGGAACAAGAACAGTCTTATAGATCTTTGTGGATCTTACTTCAAAGTTCCTCCATTAAGGTTTCCACCACCCACATTTATTTATTACCTATAAGATCTTCAAACTTTGGAGAAGATCTCAACAACATGTTTATGGACCTGAGATCACATTCACTCTACCAAACCTCAAGCCCTTTTCTTCTTTAATTGGTTCCTTGGATGGTGGAAGTTTCCTTGTATAATAGGTGGAGACTCTGCACTACCCAAAGGATTTTCCTTTTCTTTCTCCATTTGAAATTGCACCTAGGTAACACATGGAGGCTTGTGCACTCCTTTCATGTATGATTTGAATTTTCAACCTGTTTTGTGTTCCTTAGATGTGCTTTATCCATGTGGAGAATTGTCACTTCTTGAAGGTTCCTGATGCTTTGTTCCTTCTCCAAAATTCACTAAAGGGACATGTGGATACCCTCCACGTTCATTTCCATACTTAGGAAAAATTCAATCCCGATAAAACCACGAAAGACCTCTGAAAGAAAAATAGGGCAAGATGACATAAGATAGCAAAATAGAAGAGCCCCAACACAATGTAGAAATCCTTCTACAATAAATTCAGTTCTGAACTAGATAGTATTGTCTCTATTTCCTATCTCTGACCTTCAAAATCCTTAGGCATTTGATCAATAATCATAGCAGAAACATTTCCTTTAGTCCCATCCTAAGGAAGGTGTCTCTCCTCAAAAACCTACTCTACCCCATACTCCTTCATGGATAACTTCCTCTTCCCTTCACATCCGTAACACTCCTCTGGTCCAACTTTTCCTACTCCTCTCTATTCATCCCTACCTTCTTCTCTAAATTTTTCTCCATCAGGAGTCTATGAAAGGTCCCAAACCTATTTTACCTTCTAGGAAACCTAGTATCTTTAGATTCCTTTGAAACATCATGTTGTAGCTGCATAAATTCCTTATAGGATGAAGAAGAGGATTCAATAACAATTTTCCTCTTTTCATCTAGTTGTGCCCCCATTGGTTTAGTACGGGTAAAAACATTTTCCCAGGATACTCCATTAGAATAAGAAGACAGAGGATCTTAAATTAGTAACATGATTAGCCCTTCATGAACTAGGGATTTTTTGTTCTCACCCTTAGTTTAGTTCACCATATTTCCAATGATTTGAGAAGGAAAATAGGAATGTTCACTAACCATTTTTTGTTTGATACATGGGTAAGTGCACCAAGTTGGGGGACAATTAAGTGGACATCAAATCCTGAATTTTACATTAAAAACAGAAAAACATCAAATTTAGTCTTCCACAGTCTTGAACCATGCCAAAAACTAAAAAATATGTCATAAAAATGGTACCATTGTGTAGGGGAGACTGTTAGCTTTGTAGAAATACTGATTTTAAAGTGAATAGAATAGGATAAATATCATTTTATAATTTTTTACTAATAGTAGGTCTTTAAGACACTTTTTCTAGTGAATGTTTATGTCTACGTTTAAGACTGCAAATTTTGTTTCACTTATTAGAATTTGATAAAACCTATACCATCCCAACTGTGGTGAAATTATATACATGTTCAAAAAAAAAATTATTTCATTTCAATATTTTTTGATGAAGTTATGGCGGGCAAACGGAAAGTGATTTGTTTTCTTTATGTTTTCATACCACTTTCATGGAAAAAATCATAAAAAAATAAAATATTACTCAAAAAAATACAAAATAAAATCCATCCCAAGATAGATAGTGGCATCTAACTTCTCACCAAAGGAGAAAAATATATATGAATTTTTGGTCATCCAAATCGTGGGCAAACAGACTATAATCTTATAGGTGTTTTAAAAAAAATATACCAAGTCATTGAATTTTGAGAGTTTAATATAGATAATCTTGTCCATTTTTAAAAAAATTAGTATTGTAGAAACTAGATTCTGGAAAATAAAATTCATCCCAAGATAGATAGTGGCATCTAACTTCTCACCAAAGGAGAAAAATATATATGAATTTTTGGTCATCCAAATCGTGGGCAAACAGACTATAATCTTATAGGTGTTTTAAAAAATAAATACCAAGTCATTGAATTTTGAGAGTTTAATATAGATAATCTTGTCCATTTTTAAAAAAAATTAGTATTTTAGAAACTAGATTCTGGATGCTACGATTCATATTAATATATTTTTTTCTAATTTTGAGCGTATGTATTGCTAATAATCCCTACAAGTTGATATTATGTTGTTATTTGCAATATGACGTCCACTTATGACCCCTTTTTTGTCCCCCAACTTGCTGCACTTACCCATATGATAATAAATTAAAATGAAAAGAATATAGGAGTGAAAATCTACCTTTATATGTGATTTATTTCATTATGAACAATGCAAGTTCAAGCCAGTGGTCTGAAAAATGATGTACACAGGTTTCCCTTACCAGTGTCCAACACCTATTCATTGGGAATTAAAAATTGATCATTGTATTCCAATCATTTTTGTTTAACAATTAACTAGTTTTACCCCATGCACAGGTGTAGTCTTTTATTTTCCAATACTTAGCTAGGCACACTGACACTTAATCCAAACAATTCAGGAAGCTCACCCAAAGTGTGCACATACACCAAGTCCCTCCTTTGTTTTCTTAGCAAGATGTTTACATGCATATTCATAACCATAATAACAAGCATGCATGCAGAAAGATACATCTTAGCATATCAAATTGGTAACACATATAATAAGGAAGCTTAATCATCATATAAAATAACCAATAATACTTGAATTTCCAAGATACCATACTCATATGTAGTCATCTTAGCTACCGAAACACAATTATCCATTATAAACATAATTCTTTTACATAAAAATAAGATGATTACATCCTTACTATTTAAAACGAGGATTTGAACCATGCATGCTCACAGAGACTCCAAAAAATAACATAATCAATACTTAGAGCTCAATAGACTAACTAGTACCAATCCATCTAAATACATGGACACATCACATATATATACATGGTGGGGAATTTCCTTTCACTTCCTTCATGAAAATTTCCTAAATATAGGTGTGCTCTAATAATTGCCTGCATGTTTTTTGAGCTTGTCTTTACAATAGTTTAAGCTATAAATAACTTGTTTTAATCATGCTTTAATTCCTATAATTATACTGTCTCCAAGTACCACTTATGTATTTATCTACATGTGCTTTATCTTAATAATATACCTTGCATGTGCCTCACATTATCTTCATTTTTTCTAATTTTATCCCTTATACCAAAATTGGCTAAGTCTTTAATGTGTTGCATGTGGGCGCACAAGCCCCATGCTCTAACTTATTTCACTGCATGGTGTGCACCTCTGCATACTTTCCTACCTCATTTTCCTTCTTGTGTTTGTGCTCTTACACAATACTTAAAATCTATAAGATCATGTTTATAATTTGTACACATCCTTCTACATGTGTCATTCTACGCTTATATGGTACTTAGTCAAATTATTTGACCAACATTACCCCATAGTAGGGATATTGTCTATCCTCGGCAATATTTTTCCAAATAATTTTCTTCAAAGAAATGACTGAACAATTAAAAATTAAATAATTTGAAGAACAACTAATAATATGGGGTATATACCCAATAATAATATGTTATATGTGTGCGTATCCCAACTTAGGAATGAGGTGGCTAGAGAATTTCTAGAAACTCTGTGATTAAAATACCCTCTACTTATTTCCACCATTTGAGCTCTTTAATACCTTTGTCTGGCACCAATCCAAGAACATTTGGCACTTGTTCAAGGGTCAACTCTCCAACCTTATCCTTCAATTCCTTGACTATTCCATCCATGTCTAATGTTATTCCCTCCAAAGCATCCATTGTACGCATAACCAACAGACAAAGTTCCTTAAGTCTTACCTTAATGATGTCTTTCACAACCTTACTTAAATCTCACTTTTGCATGACTTCAACCATTATCTCCGTGAGTATGGACTTATTGTCCTTTACCTATTTCATCTTTTCCTCCTCCTTGGTAATGCATGCTTTAAAAATGAGGTTAATATCCTAATAATTGTCAAATGTGCACCCTATTTTCTTCATGGCCTCTTTGATCTCTAAAATCAATGCCTCATATTCTAATATCTTGTGTGCAACCGCTTCCTTACTATTTTCAATTTTTGTCACAAATTATTCTGCCGATGGCCCTGTCCAATAATTTTTATCATCCAACAACATCCGCACTAAGTCTTATAAGTAATGTAATTACGAAGGATACCCATCTTGGGAATTCTCAACCAAGTCTGGGTACATGGTTGTGATGCCATTTATTATCTATGTGGCCTTGTTATAAGCACATGTTGTGTGTTTCTTTTCTTCTCTAAATTTCTTTGTGATTTGTTGTACCTCTTGTTATTTTTCATTCTTATCCTCCAACAACACACTGATTGTGGCTCTTTTGTCTAAGTTTTGACACACAACTTCAGCCACCATCTTGTTGACTGTATTACACACTTTCTCATTTGTTACATCTGTGGGGTTGAAGTTTGTGAGTATCATACCTGGGTCCTTCTTCATATTTATTCTGAAGTATGCTTCATTATTGATTTCAATTTTTTATCTCCCATGTGTTGTTGCATGCTCCATGAAAGCATATTATTGGTGCACATGTTAGCCCCTTTTGGAGCAATCAACTCCTAGACAATAAAATCCTTACTGGGAATTGTGCTCTGTAAATTTTCCCTAAAAACCTTGTTTGATCATAAATGAATCTCATCTAGGGGTTTTCATAATTTCCTTCTTCTTTCTTCTTCCTCCACTACACTTCTCCCTCAACATCTCCTTCGCAACATTCAACTGTTTTTTTCTCCCATCTCCTCCTACAACTCCGAAGTATTCCCTAGTAGGTTATTCTTCATCATTACTCTCCTCCTCTTCTTCATATCATTTAGTCCCCTTTTCATGCACATAACAAATATCTTCATCATCATGAACATTTTCATCCTCACCCAAATTATGGATGACTAGGGACTCCTTTCCTTATGCCAATTTTTCCTCAGTCGAGTCATCCTCGCTTTATTCAAATCAAATAAACTATCACCTCTTCTTCTTTGGTGGAATTTTTCTTCTACTCTCTAGGCTTGGTTTGGTTGGAGTGACTATAGGTGACCCCTTAGTTTCTTCTGAAGTTCCTACACCATGTGTTTGTGCTCTACACCAATTTTTCAACTTCCTTCTTCAGTTGTGATCTAGCATTGTTTCTTATACTTTTTCTCCCTCCTATTCATCATCCTTCTCCTTTTATTCACCTTGTTCTTGAGGAGGGGTCTTCTCATGCATTATCCTTGTAGTTCCCACTTTATTCCCCCTCTTCAAAGGTTTTGGGAGATTAAGGCACCTTATATCATCATACTTTCCATTCTTGATTTTAAGCCTTATACACACACACACACACACACACACACACACACACACACACACACACACACACACACACACAAACACACACACACACACACACACACAAACACACACACACACACACACACACACACACACACACACACACACACACACACACACACACACACACACTGAATGCACCCTGGCACACTATGATAGTCAATGGAGTTATATCCATATTATCTGATTCCATCATCTCTACGTATTCTGATATAGAGGGGTATACAAATGTTGTTCACAAGGTATGATGGTTGAAGTCAACACTATCCACATGGAATACTAAATTGTTCACATCCTTAATTTTGTTGATAGGGGCCTAGAAGTATTTATTTGTGAAATAAAAGGGAAACTTATACGAGGGACCCATATCTTTGTTGTTAAGTAAAAACTTCCCAAGGCAGAAGTGTTGGTATACTATAAACTCTACTTTCACATCAAGTAGTGATGGTATCTCCTTGGGTATGCACCACTCATTCTCGAGTGCTTCACACATTTTCTAGAACTACTTATCTACCCATATCTTATATGATTTTTTATTTCTCCATCACATGTATACTCTGTAAAACTCTCAATGGGTGACTTCTTATCCACCCAGTATATCCACATATTATTTTCTGGGCCATCTAGTACCCCAATCTCCCAAAGATAATTAAGTGGAATATTTCACCCCAGGTTATTTTCTCACCTTTGCTTACTTGGATATTTTATTCTTCCTCTATCCACTTGGAAATGTAAGAGGCAACATTGTACAAGGTCTTATACGCCATCTTGTGCACTATATAAAGTCATTTCTTATTTACCTAAGACCACTCTTCAGATGCACCTAACTTACAACTTACGAGGTACGTTACGACTCTTGTGCCAAGATCAAAGATAATTGCAATGTTAAACACGTGAATACCCCGTTAATAGATGATTTTTTTGGAAGTGACCTCAACAGCCTCGCCATCTTCTAAGTTTATCCCAATATCAAATCATGAGCTCTGCATACCTGTGACCCTTCCAGTTAGCTACGTGGTAATGCACATTCTCCTCCTTGCAAAATAAAAGAATTCTTTATGCACTCATGACATGATCCATTGATAGAGGAACTCTGGCATCCCAAAGTATCATAGCTCATATATCTGTAATACTTATGTACTATCTAAGTATTTCTTCACCATATCATCATAACTAGTTACCATACTTTCGTTCTTTGGTTCAACTCCTTCATAACTTCCTTCTTTATCTCCCCTTTGTGGGCCTTTGTGTGATAGTTTTAATTGCTGATTTTGCACTTTGTTAATTATGATTCCCATGGTTGTCCTAATACCACCTTTGGTGGGTATTGCATCTTTGAAAACCATTCTTCTAGTACATCTTCAACGATATGCTTCTTTTTTTGTGCTTGTTTTTTCCCTTGGGTTATTGTGTGACAATGGGTTATTTATTTGGTTTCATGTTGAAATTATCAACTTCAAATTTGTAGAAAACACTTGCCCTGTGTGCTAAATAAAATTAATCAATTTCTGCTTTATACCAACGAGCATCCAATTCTTAAATCAACCTCTCAAATCCTTCCTTTTGTCTTCCTTTCCACGTGCTCTGGTTCATTCTTCATAACCACGTGTCGTAATCCTACAACCTTGAGTTCTATGAATTCACTCTTCTACAAACCCTAGCTTGAACCCTTCATACTTCACAAAACCTTTACGCTTCTCTCTATGCTTCTACTTCCACCAAAGGAGATTTCACACTCAAGGTCATGTTAACTCTTCTTATAGTTTGACTTAAATCTCTATATTGATATTTGAACTAGGTTTTCGTGCTTTCTCTTTACACTCAATTGCAATTTCACTCTCAAATCACATAAATTATCTAATAGGAAAGGTGAGAATGAACTTATCTTGTGCCCTATTTATAATTTTTCCCAATAAATTTGCATTTATTACTCCTCACCTACCATCTCTTTTTGCTTTAAAATTTATTTTTCTTTTTTGACGTTCTTTTCTCCTTCATACATGTCACACTTAACCTTATGGTTCCCCACTACTTCCTAGGCTGCATTCATCCTTGCGTGCACCTCCCTACCTTGCACGCAATCTTCCTTTGTACCACTTACCAAGTAGTCTATTCTAATATTACCTCTCTTGTGTTACACTGTGAGGAAATCTTTCTTGTGTGGTCTTCGATTTTGAGCAATTACTTCCAAGCATCATTGTCCTTACGAACATGTGGTTCTACCATCCTCAATACATGTCCATCAAGCACCATACCATCGTGCATGCCAATGTACTCCTCCAATGCACAACTATCTCATACCAATGCGCATTCCTGAACCAACTGCACTAAACACACCAGCATCACATAGTCTCTCTGGTGTGCACTTACACCTATGTCACCCCACACTAAAAGTATCTGCAATCCTCTATGTATCAACTTAACAAATAGTAATCAACTCCTATGAGTGAACGTGATTTTTATAACAAAACAAGAAATGTAAATATACTCTAAGATGGAAATATTTCCTTATTACAAACACAAAGGAATTTTATTGATAGTAGGGATTCAACCTACTCCCATTGAAGTAATAAAAAAAATGGTCTCATCTAGTTTCTAAACTGAAATGCACCTGATTCCAGTATCTTAGTTACTAAAAAGGGTCCCAATCAATTAAATTTCAACTTCCTAGTATGGCGCATAAACTTGGAGTTATAAAAGAGAACCATCTTTCCCACAACAAAGGACTTGTTCTTGATATGAATTTCAAGCTAATCCTTTGGTATTTTGTTCTCTATCTTTTGACTCTAACGTGCAATGGTGCACCTCTCATCCAACTTCATCAATTTATCAATGAACTAATCAAATTAATGTTAATCATCCAATCCTCCTGTGAATGCAATACATAGGGATGGTAACAAAAATTCAACAGTTAAAATAACCTCTGTGCCAAACACCAATTGAAAAGGTGTAGTGCCAACCTATTTTGATTTTCATTTTGGATTATGTTCACTCATTGTAGCAACATATTATTTTGATTGAGGCATTGACTATCAGATATATTTCATTTTGATGATGATTTTGTTACATTACATGGATAATTATATGTCAATTTTGGATGCTAACTCATTTTATGACAGCGATGTACATGGAATATGATGTCAATATGCTTGAGTTTCTTACGGTATCAATGTGATAATTGTGACTATATTATGATATATTGTAGGATGGTGTGTGTGTGTGTGTGTGTGTGTGTGTGTGTGTGTGTGTGTGTGTGTGTGTGTGTGAGTGATAGATGCATTATCATGTTCCCCTCTTGTTACAATATTGGTGGATCATAGTTTAATTATTCAATAGCTAGTTATTTATCATATGCAAATTATCATTGAGATATTGTTTACATTGTTGTCGTATTTGTAAGTTATTATTGGGTAGGTATAATGTTTAACTTGAGTGTGCATATGAAAGGTTTTATGACTTGAGAAACATGGCACTCAGGCATGTGATGTCTCAAACTAGCACAATGGTTCCTAAAATGCCAAAGTTCCTTCCTAGTTTATTGTTCTATGGGGTCATCTTTCTTGACCTTGGTCTTGTTGTGGATTATTTAAACCCCCTTGTGATGTTGTATTATTATTACCTTCTTATCTAATTGGTTTTTCTAACCCCTCTAACTATGGAATTTAAATTAATAATTATAATCCTATTTTCTATTACCCTTGACCTTGAGCTTAACTCTAACCACTTGGATTTATGCAAATTTGGTTATGTCTTTATTTATTAATCCTAATGGGGGATTTTGGACACCTAATCATGGATTAGGTGAGCACAACTACCTCTCCTAAATGCCATATTTTCCCCAAAATCGTATTTGGGAAAAATATCACATTGAGGAGGTGTATAAGGAAAGTTATTGACTAAATTTTCCTTAGAAAAATCCCCTAGGCCCTACACCTAGTGGTGGGTGGGCTTCTTCCAAGGAAAATTGAGCCCATTTGGCCATTTCCCCCCTTTTCTCCCTCATCTTTTATGAAAATTTCTAGATTATGTGAATAGTGTTAGGATGTGGGGATCCTCCATGATTCCTTGGATGTTTCTTTTCTTATCTTTTAATTTGGTGTTTTTGGGGGTGAAAATTTTGCAGATTTTAGATTGGCAGAAGTATAGGTGGAGGGTACAAATTTTCACCCTACCATTTATCCCTTTGTGTTTCTCTTTTCCTATATCGCCTCCTCTTATGGGAGGGATTTGTGTTACTTGCTTTATTTTTTCTTGCTTTATGTTTACCTTTGGGAGATGGAAAGGAGAAGGAACTAGATTGTAGAAGCTCGGATTGGAATACTTTCTCAACCTTGAGGTAGGATCTCACCTCAAATTTGTTCTTGTTAGAAATGGTTAAAATTGTGTTGTGTGAATTGGAATTGGTTGTTTAATTTTCTTGTCTTTTGTTTTCCCATCCAATCTTGCATGGATTGGATTTTGGGCTTGTGTGGGAAGAGGTAAGAATCATGTTTTTACTCACCCTCATGCTTGATGGACAAGCTTGAGTGAAATATGGTTTACCCCTTCTTTTGGTTTGAAGGGCATGAAAGGATAAGGGGAGAATTTATGGAGAGATAAGGAGATTGTTTTTACATCTCATGGAGAGATAAGGAGATGGTGGCTTACTATGTTTAATTTGGTTCTAAATTTGGTAATTTATGGGATATCTTATCACCTCTTCCCTCATTGAGAAGTTTGGTGCTTCTCAAGTCTTTGATTGGTTATGTTGCATTGTTTCTAGGGTGTTACTCCTATGTATTATACCCTTGATTGTGTTTTGGTGACCTTTTTATATTGCTATTTTGAGGCATGCCCCTCCCTCTTTCCCATGGGCTTGGAGGGAGGCCAACATGTCCTTTTGGTCTACCTTAAGGCATGTAATGATGCTTATAGGTTGGGAGGTAAAATGAATGGGATCTCACGGGTTTTAGAGCTACTTTTGGATGGCATGGAGCTTGAAGAAGGGTCTTTAAAATTTTACATGTTGTAAATTTTTGTTTTGTGCATGGATTTTATTTTCATTGGAAATTTGGGCATGTTGTCTCCAAATTAAGTGGAGGGATTTTGTATTTGTATTTTAGGATTGTTTTCCTTTTTATTAAACTATTTTAAATAAGATGAAATACTCTCATGATAGGTACTCTTAACTTGAATAAATTGTTGTTAGAATTATTACTTAAGGTGTATTAGTTGTTCAAATGTTGCAACTTATTGCATGTTTTCTATAAGAATTATTCATCTCATTTAAAGGGTTAATTTATTATATAAATTCCTTGTTTCTTCCTCTTGAAATGCCTTATGGAAAACTGAAAGAAATATGATATTGGGTTTAAATTATCCTTCGATAAATCCTAAAATGGTTGTGGTTTTTTTATAAAACTCTCATACAATTGATGTATTTGAAGTAAGGATATAAATTAAAATTATGGCTTTTTAAGTTCATATTGTTGTTCTGAATGGTAGAATCATGAGGATGTGGTATTATTTATAAGTGGTAGTTCTGGTTATTCTAATTTTGAATCAAACTATAGTAAGGTTTATCTCTTCTACACCTAGTCAAATATCATAGCAATCTCATATTAAAATAGCTATGAATAAATCTTTCTCCATGATGAAAACCATATATTTTTATTTTATTTCTTCCTTTGTATTTTGGTGATAATAACGTGCATGTGTGTGTGTGTGTGTGTGTGTGTGTGTGTGTGTGTGTGTGTGTGTGTGTGTGTGTGTGTGTGTGTGTGTGTGTGTGTGTGTGTGTGTGTGTGTGTGTGTGTGTGTGTGTGTGTGTGTGTGTGTGTGTGTGTGTGTGTGTGTGTGAGCGAAATACATACATACATACATATATCAGATTTACAAAAAATATATATACTAAAAAAGCTAGAAAACTTATGTTGAATTTGGGTATTACCAGAATGGATTAAAAAAAAGCATTTGGTAAATAATTTAAATACTTATTAGAAATTTGGTTCTACCTTGATTATATATATATAGTATTTTAGCAAGGAAATGATTTTGGTAAGTTGTATTTTTCTAAGGTAGGTTTTTTGTTATATATATATATATATATATATATATATATATATATATATATATATATATATATATATATGTATATATATATATATATATATATAACAAAAAACCTACCTGAGAATGGTAGGTTTAAACAATAATAATGGTGTTGTGTAAAATTATCATGGTTTTGGAAGTGACTGGGCATGTATGTTAAAGAAATAAATAAAAATAGGGAAATCTCTACCCTTTGTTCCTTGTATCAGGCCATACGACCTTCACTTTTGAAATCACCCTTTTTGGGCCTTCCAATAGTGCGACTAACACTAATAACTATTATATATCTGCATATATATGCATATACGAGCTCAATAAAAAAAGGAAGATTGTTTTAATATTACCCTAGTTATGGAATCTTAATAAAAACAATAGCAATATAAAATAATAATAAACTTATAGATCCCCGAGGTTCAAAACCAGAAGATGAAATGAAAACCATAAATTTGAAACCTTGGTAAAATAATCTGCTTTGAGAAAACCAAAGTTGCATATATAAATATCAATGGAGTGGATATTTATCCATTTAATCTCTTATTCCTTGAAGCTTTCCACAAGTTCTCCTTCCCAACACACAAAAGAAAAATACAAAGAAAAAAAAACTAGGGCATCTGGGTGAAGGAGATGAATAAAAATGAATAATAAGATTTTAGGTTTGATATTATATCCTCTTAAGTTATTAAAATTTAGGGTTTATGATCTCACGGTGGATATTTGTTTAATCCTAGGGCTCTTATTTAATTTTAAATTGACTTAAGTTATTTGGGTGTAAATTTTAATGGGGTTTATTTACACATTTTATTTGGGGAAAAGACATTCGGTTAGTTGGTTAAATTTAATAAAGGGATGTATTATTTAATTAAATATTATAGTATTATTTGTGGAATAAATTTCAAGGCATGGGTCCATTTCGGAGATGAAATGGGAACCATTACCATTTTATATAATTTGGTTTCCTGCAAACCTTTAATAATAATAATAATAATAATATATTAACCATTCTCAAAATGATTATTAACTTTGTTGTAAATTGATCGTAAACTCGTAATCACTTTTACCGTGCGATAAGTTTATCACTGTTGGAGTACTTTTACCTTACCACCATCATGATAGATTTATCATCGACACTTATAAAAATAATTGTAATTTGTATACCTTATGGGAGTTGTGTCAATCCAACTTCTTGTCTAAAATGGTCATTAATAGGATGGTGTATTAATAGTGCGGAAATTGTTATAATTCTCCTTATCATTCGTGATTGTTGTTTGGTACTGCTTCACCCATATGTGTGAATTAGGGTAATCGTAATCTCCTTATAGGTAATTTACAAAAAAATATTACCACCTTTATTATTTTATCATCTTTGATTGAAATAATTGGTTGTGTTTTAATGCTTTTGGAACTCACGTTGAGTGGGGTGCAACAAAAGGTGTGGCCTTATTAAATTATTTATAGGTTTTCCTGTATGCCCATAGAATGAATAATACCATGTTATCACAATATTTTCTTCCAAAATCACATTTATTTGTAGGTGTTTGGCCTAATATCTTGTTTAAATCTTCTACAGTTCCATTATCTTGTGGATGATAAGGGGTAGTCTTATGGTGTTCCACCATAAACTATGCTAAGATAATTATAATAGTCTCATTAAGAAATTGAGTTCCTCTATCACTTGTTAGGATCAATGGAAATCCATACAAACTTATGATATTCTCCCATAAGAATCTAGACGTCATTTTTGCAGTACAATCCTTTGTAGGTGCATCCTCTGCCCACCTTGTCAAGTAATTTGTGCATGTGATGATATAACGTGCCCATTTCCTACGCGTAGGTGGTATAATAGGTCCTAAAAATTCAATTGCCCATTTTTCAAATGGATTTGCACTTGCTATAGGGTGCAGTGGCATCTCATCTTGGTTCTCAAGCTTACATATCCTCTAAAAATGGTCACAAGCCTTCACAAATGCTTTAGTGTCCTTATACAATGTTTCCCACCATAAACCAACCAATAGGATCTTACGTGCCATGACCTCCTCTACATAGTCCCCACTAGCTATTCCTGCAAGATATTCTTCCACGATATCTTCATGCTCATGATCTAACACACATCTACATAAGACCTCATCTCTTCCCATATTATACAGGTCTCCTACAGTAATTTGATATGGCGCAACGTGAATACCAAGTTGTTTCTTTTCTAAAGTCTTCATTCCTTCAAGCTCTAGTTCGGTGTGCAAAAACATTTCAATCTCATCTAAATATGTTAGTGCTCAGTTTAAATTAAATATTTGGGCATATGGCATAATGTCTTCTATTCTCTGTTAATCCTCTCTAGAGTTAATTCTTGATAAGTGATCAGGTCCCAAGTTGCTCTATCCTATCTTCACTATGAATGTAAAATAAAACTCTTGAAACAAAAGGATCCATTGGCAGATGTGCCCCTATAAGGCTAGCTTATTAACAAAGTACTTAAACTTCATGTGATCTATTTAAAACATAAATGGTGTGTCTAATAAGTACTGCCTGAAATTTTGGAGTGCATAGATCATGGATAATGGTTCATGATCTATTGTTATATAGTTCTATTCAGTGGGGGTTGATTTCCTACTTGAAAATAATATGGAATGATCTACATTCCCCTCTCCTGGTTACACCAACACTACTCCAATTTCCATACTAGATGCATCTACATGTACATGGAAATGATTATTCGAAGAAGGGAAATGTAGGATATGCACAGTTAGTTTTTCCTTCAAGGTATTAAAGTCATGTTGTTATGTGTCACCCCAATAAAACTTTCCTTTTTCCTTGAGTAATTATTCTATGGGTGTGAAAATCTTGGCTTAACCCTTAATTAAATTTTTTTAGTATCCAGTGTGGCCCAAAAAACCATGTACTTCACTCTAATTTGTTGGTTCTTCTAATTCCAAAATGACTACAATATTGGTTGGGTTTACCAACAGTCCTTATTTACAAATGATGTGCAAAAGTAAAGTACCAAAAGGGGTGGAGAATATACACTTATTGATGTTCAAAGAGATGATAAGTTTCCTGCATCTCTCAAAAATCAATCTTAGCTTATCACAATGATCTTTCACTAGCCCATACATGATCCAATCATCTAAGTAGATCTACAAATTTTTTTTAATAAGTCTTAGAATACCTTAACAACAATGCACAAGAACACTATCAACATATTCTTCAATTCAAAGGGCATGAAGGTATATGAAAACCTTCCCCATTCTGTTGTAAAATTGGTCTTCTCCTAATATTTGCATGTAATTCTTCCCTGATGGTATCCAGAGAATCCATATGTGAATGAATAGATTTCACACCAAGCAATGCCTTCATGGATCTCTTCGGTAAATGGTGTAGGAAAATATCTATCACACACGAAGCATTGAGAAACCTATAGTCCACACAGATTCTTATAAAATCATTTTTCTTGATTCTAACCACCATGGGACTAATCCATTCAAATTCCTCAATAGGCTCAATAATACTCGACTTGAGCATCTTATCAATATCCTCTTTTACCTTCATGTGTAGGTTAAGAATCATTCTGTAAGGCCTCTTCCTGACCATGCATGCCTCATTTTTAGCATAATTTTCATCTCTCCCAAGGATGGATGTATGCCCTTAAATTCATGATACCCCATGTGGAATAGATTATGGAATTCACATAATAGCTCAATAATTTTTGCAACTTCAGATTGAGACCAATAATCAGCAATTATCACCTCTTTAGGCTGGTTCTCAACACCAGTGTTCACCTTCTTAGTTTTCATAGGTACATAGTAAACATGTTCTTACTTATCTATAGATTACAACACTTCACACATACCCTTTGTATGATTAATGTACATGTCTTAAACTTCCTCACCATCTATGAAGTACACCATATTTCCTTTTTATTTTTCTTTCCATGCATGTCTCAACAATGTTTCTTCTATTTTTACCAATTCCTCACATGCCTCATCATTATATTATCCAAAAACTTATACCACAAGCTCCTCAACATTCACATTATCCCATAATGTGATGCACCTCATGGTCTGCAAGGATTTATGAACTATATGCTTAGTAGAAAAATAATCAAAGGTGTGAATAATACCTTCAATCGGGTCGCACCAATTTGTTGTTTCTTTCTTCATCTTTGCATGCATATACCAAGATCGCGAACATCCATGTAAATTAGAATTAAATTTTTGAACCCATAGAGATGGGGATAATGCATCATTTCCTTATACCCAATGTCTTGTTGGAGTTAAACCATATAACAATGTTGCACATATCTATAATCAGATAAAGCATACAAGTAATCAATGTGGAAATAACCAGAAGATGAAATAAACAAGAGAAAGATTACACTAGATTTAACATGGTTCACCCAGTGTGGGCTACGTCCACCAAGAAATGGCCAATACTATTATTCAGTGCTTTACAGAGGAAATACAATGAATATCTATCATCTTCCAACACCTCACAGGATGTTCAATGCTCTTTCCTCACTTAGCTACACAATATTTCTCACCAAGGAAAAAATACAACTAACTGCTATCTTCTTCTCTCAAACTTAATTTTCTTGCCTTACACTCCAAATAATGCATACACACATGTGTGTCTATTCTAGGCAACTTATATTTGCTTTTACAAACAAAAAATTAACTTTAAAAAAATGGATTTATTCTAAATTTTCTAGCCAAAAATAAAAGCATCATTGCATAGGTAACCGGTGGTGGTTACACCCTAACTGGCGCTGGTTGCATCTCGACCAATTCTTCCTAGCCTAATCGACGACATTTACTATCAAAATACTAACATTTTAAAAAAAAGTTTATTGTGAAGCAATTTAGCTCCACACTCAACAATATCCCACTTGGAGATCAATTGTTGCATTTGTGCATCACCATCCTTGGTTCCTTTTCCTTAGCCTTTTTCTTCCTCTCTAAGTCTTTAGACTCAAAGACCAACAGGATTGGAGTGAAGCTCCAACTTCTCCTTTACCAATGGCTTCATTAGCATATCTGGAGGTGTAATGCCCCGTTCAATGTTTCCCAGTCCCTGACCTACTGACCTTGTTGCTAAGTCTAGGAGACTTGTGTGCGTGGGCTTTCGTTGACCATTGTTGACCTTGTCCTAGTCTCAGTGATGTGTTAGCACCTTTCCTCTCCTTGCTCTCTTGAGTCATTATTGACACCTTTGTGTGGGGACTGTGTAATGTCCTATTCGTTGACCTAATTGAAGGAGGACCTTGTTGTCACCTGGTAAAGCTGGGCCGATAGTCATTATCAATGTGAATAGTAATTATATTTATATATTTATAATATATAATGATAATAATGTTATTTTAATTTAATTGACGATTGGCCTCTATTTGATAGTATTATTGTATACCCTTTTTGTCGAGTGGGCATGTCAGTCTTGTAGTATGATTAATAATTATTTAAGTAATAATAATAATAATGATGATAACAATATTAGTATTTTAATTATTGATGGACAATAACTCCTTGAGTTGATCGTCGACGTGTTACCAATTTTATTGTTGATTATCGATAAGCGATTTTAGTCGTGTGGATTGGTCGCCTCATTCCGCGTGAGAAGACAATCTCTTATTGTGACGCTGCGGTCGGTCTATGTCTTGTGTTTAGTTTTGAATGCCTCTGGGACAGAAGGGGAGTCTTGTTTGTCTTGCTGTGTGGGTTGCTGTACGCAAAGGAAAATTTTAAAAAAATAAAATAAATAATAATAAAATCTAAATGCTCGTGAATGTTGGGCAGTTTAGGGAAAATGTAAGAAGGCAAAAATCCCAAAAAACATAGTTAGGGTTTTATTTCTTATTTCTGGCTTTTGGAAATGCGAAGTTTTGGGTGCTGGGCAGCTGGGTTTGGGCCGCAAGGACCAGCATGAAGGGAGTTTGTTGAAGAGGCCTTGGAAGCTTTCAAGCACATGTGTTTTAATGCATGTAAAGCAAGACTCCACAACTATTTTTGCATCCTCCCAGGCCGCGCCGCACCTGCGTGGGAAGATCTAACAAAAAGGAGGAGTATTGTTGTGTGTTTGGTCTGTCACATGGCCAACACCCTTCCAACCCGCGCACAGGCCTGCGTGGGCTCCCATCAAGGCCAAAAACGCAAAGAAATTTTGTCAGATGTGGCAGTCGCGTGCTCCCTAGTAGATTTGCTTGTAAAAACATCGAAATGTGTGAACTGGTCATCTAAATGCGTGGGAAAGAAATGCAGTTCCATGGACTGCAATGATTTCGGGATATGCACATATGCGTGTGTTGAAAAGGCCTTCGAAAACTTCCAAGCAAATGTATTTAGTGCCTAGTTTGGCACGTATGCAAAATGTGAAGGCATACTCAACTCAGGAAAACTGTTTGACAAAATACCTGATAGATATGTGGCCTCCTAGGTGGCAATGATAGTAGGCATGCAAAAAACAGGTTTGTTAAAAAAAAAGGCACATAAAATGTTTGATAAAATTCCTCAAATAAATGTTGTCTCATGGAATGCCATGATGGCAACATATGCACAACATGGATGTGAAAAAAAATGGCATGTGATCTGTTGGACAGAACGCCTCAGAAAGATGTGGTCTTCTAGGACATACCCTGACCATGTAAGCTTCATTTTTGTTTACTTAACACTTAGCCAAGCAGGATTCAATGCTTGAGGGTTGTAAATACTTCGATGGCATGAGTGCCTCTTGTAGAATCATGCCTAGAATTAATCATTCTATTTGCTTGGTGTTTGATGAGCACATGAGAATGTGCAAAAATGTGGAAGCATGCAAACGATTCGACAATGCCTGAAAGGAATGTGGTTTATGGGCAACAATGATTATAGGAGGTCTAAAAATAAAATTAAAAAATGAGATGCTTAAAAAGGCCTTGGAAACCTTCAAGTGAATGCAATGGGTATGTGTAAAGCCAGGTTCCACAACCTCTATCAACATCCTCCCTGCATGTGCAAAAATAAGAGCTTTAGAATTGAGCATGGAAAACCATCAAGGCATAGAAAAAAAGATGTTTTTGTTTACAATGCAACTTCCTTGGTAGACATGTATGCAAAATGGTGGATTTGAGGACGCTTGAGGATTGGTTGACGAAGTGCCTAAGCAAGAGACTGAACCCAAGCCTGCGGCTTTGACCGACTTCGTTCTCCAGGCATGGTTCTTCTTCCCTTACCACTCATAATTCTCGTGTTTATTTCTCTTTTGCAACTAAATAGAATTTAAAATTATTAGGATTTTTAAATACAGTTAAATGTCTCTTCAACTCATTACAAAATAGTAAAGTGTCATGTGGAAACTCCTGAACCCATTTTAACTCACCTACTTTAAACCATGACCTATCACCCTCACTTTGAGATGACATAGAAAACTCTTACCCTTCTTAATCGCTTCAATATCATTTTATCGACCAGACAAATTTGACTCTCCATTGATTAAGTTGACCTTCTTCATGCTTAAAATAGTTAAATTTTGCAATTTTTGGAGACTCACTGAGTACCCTTCGCAACTCTAGAAACGAGATGTGAAGTTTCATTTATGTACCTTGGTATACGAGGAGTCGCCTTGATTTTTGGTTTGACCTGAAATGATCATATGACAACCTTTTGATGCCGTTATAGGAGCCCTATTACACCGGTTTACAATAGTAGAGAGTTGTTAAAACTAGAAAGTTGGCTTTCATTTGGGACCACCAATTGAAACCCAGAAAGACAAATCACGTTCCATCTTTGCAAACCTCTAGCATTTATACTAAACAACTGCATGGAAATTTCAGTATAGGAAAGAGCACCTTTTGAGATAGTTTGGTGAAGTGGTTTTGTAGGCCTCTGGTGGCAATTTGATGAGGTCAAACTGGTCCAATTTCGTCTTGTCACTCCAGAAAACTTGTTGCCGTTTGAACATGGTTTTCTAGTTCTCTGTCCTGTCGACTCTAATGAATTCTCCTTATATAGGGGAAACTAGTAGGAAGAGTCTCATTATGTGCACATCCGTCGAACATTGTTTGGGACATGGTTTTCTGGGCCACTCGAGCTAACTTTTGTCTCTTTACAATTGGGTGAACTACGACCAGTGGCCCCGGAAAACTAGCCGCCAAACGTAAATCGTTCGCTCTTTTTCAATTCCATCAGTTGCTATGAACTCCTGGTATATCCGGGAACATGTAGAAAGTTGATCGTGGAGGGAATTCTCATTGGAAGGTAACTTTAGGAAGCAGTTTCTTAGCCTCTGAGCACGTTTTGTACGTTTTTTGTAGTTAGAAAATATAAAAATAGAAAACTGTGGAACCTCGTAGGGTTTCCAAATCACCCTGAAAACTTTTAACACATGCAAATAACTGTTTAAAAACCTTTATTGTATCTTTTGTGTGAAATAGAAATTTTGACAAAATGGTGTTTTCTCTCTCTTCCCTTCTCTTTCTCTCTCCTAGGTTTCAAAATGAAGAAAAATGAAATGCAATGAATACATGTTTCTAGACATTTTTATTTGGATTTCAAATTGTGATTATTGTCAGATGTAAATGGGAAACTGAAAAATGATAATTATGATTGATTAGGGTGGATGCCATGCCAGCGATTTATCACTGATATCCTGCTCACGTGGGTTTTACAAGATGCAAGAATGACGACGAAAAAGGTGATGTGTAATTTAATTATTACTATTGTAATTTTTTTATAGGTCATTGTAAAATGAATAACTATCTTATGTAGCCTCTTGTTACCGAAAATTTATAATTGAAATTTGTTAATATGCATGGTATGCTAGTTTTAGGGATACGTAGGAAATGTGCATCTAATCATCAATTCAATTTGTTTCTTAGTTGTGTATGGAAAAAAAAAAGGGTTTGATTTAGACATAGTAAATTGAAATTGAAGTTAATATATTATAGTACTTTCTCAGTATTCCATAAATGACTAAATTAATTACTGTGTCATCTTCTTACCTTGCAAACTTAATAAAGAGTTTTAATGGGAACACTCAACCTCAAAATATTCATACATAGCTTTCCTGCATGTGTGATCCCTTTTCACCATATAGGAAATTTGAAACCGTAGAACAAACTTAAACTTTGCACTCGATGTGACCACTTAGGTTAGGTAAATAAAACCCCTAGTTGGAGTTTATCATCATAGTCTTTTTGTCTAGCGACACTGTCGTAAACCTATATTTAGGAATGTCATGGTCCAACCCATCCAGAGTATGCGGTTTCCTTCTAGTTTTGGTAATCGCGAGAAGAATGTCCTCTCTTCAGGTCTGACACTAGGCTGAGTGGTGAAGAATGCCTTAGAAGTCACCTTATGAGTTCCTTGTTCAAAGGAATGATTAAGTGGTGCTACCTTAGTTTCCATCAAAATAACACCTTGGTATTTCCTTGAATGTGGGTTAGTATAATTATGTCCACCTGCCTTAAACTCTTATATAGTTGAGGCGTAGATCATTAAGTGCATATTGGAAGAAACCAAACCTCAGCTGATTAGGAGGTGTCACTTGTGGTTCGTGTATGGTTTACAATTCTTCCGATCATGTACCCCTTTAAGATGTTAGTCAAATACTTTTGTAACTCTTGATTTCAAAACAATGCTAAGAACGAGATCTTAGTGCGATGTATAAGCATATCATATAAGATGAGAACGAGATTGGAGATTAGGATTGAGGTCACTCTTGAAGTCCTTAAAACTTAATTAAACATAATCATGTGTTGCAAGGATTATGTATTGCCTTAGTGCGATCAAACTTCGAGATATATATATATATATATATATAAATCTTATGGGAATTTAATAAGTTTTCAAATTATAATAATAATGGTAGGGAAATAAATATAGTGTGAATCGAGGAATATTTTTTGTAAAAAGCTACCCTATACCTAAATCTCTATCGAATCCTTTTATTGCGTTTTGGACGTTAAGTCACTTTCATTTGAGTTGTAAGGGTAAAACTGTAGACATCAAATAAACGTTGGAGAAGAATATTTTTACATAATAATAAGATAATTAAGTAATTTGTATGCAATTTGATTTATGTCAAATATGTATGTCAGTTATGGAAATTTATATAAAGTATAAGAAGCTAACTTGAGAAGGTCGAATTATATTTTCAACCACGGAATAAGCTTAAGAAAATGTAGGTGGAAAAACAAGAAAATTCATCCTTGCCCATAATGTCCTTGGAATGTTAACTTTAACCAAAAAATTATTTTAAAGAAATGATGTGTTGTGCGATTCACCATTCCTGAAGCCATGTTCTTGTGGTTGGGTCTTTTCTAGTAACCTTCCATTGGGAAAAGTGTAGCGTCAGCATGCCTACGTCATTTTCATGTGTCTATGTGAGTCGATGATTTTTGTGATTGTCGTATGCGAGTCGAGTTCTGTACTTGAAGCTCACGCTGTGTTGTGTGTAGTGAGCAATGTAAGTCAAAAAAAAAAAATTATCTTGGTATTTTACTGTTGTGTTTGTGTGTGTAAAGTGTGGGCACTACATATGGTATCAGAGCGAGGTTCATGCTCTCGAACCTCTGGGATAGATTGGAGTTGTGATGATTCTGCACGATGGGGATGGTGTTACATGATGGTGATGGTGTTTCATGGTGATGGATAATGGAAGATTAATGTGATATATGTTGTTAAGTGAACTATGTCATGATTGTGACCTTATGGAAGCACATGTGGTGCATGTCACTTAGTGCATATTTTTTGTCATGTTGATGTGCTTGTGATGAGAGTATTGACTCTCCTTTTTGTGTATCCAATGAGGAATCTGTGTGTGATGTACCACCTTGTTTTGTGTGAATGGAATGATATTGTGAATTGCAGAGTGTTGAAACATTTTGACCTTATGTGATGTGAAGATGTAGTGATGTATTGCATGAAAAAATTTATGTAAAGTGAATGGAAGTTTATCGTGATGTCGACACCGTATTGTGATTTTTTGTGGGCATTGTCGTGTTGTATTACAATTGACTATATGTCGTAATGTTAGACGTTGTGTTCCTCATATGTGTAATTCATGTAATATGTGATACTTCATGTCATGATTTAGGTGCATATGGGAGTATGATCCCTAATGTACAGTGAATGCACTTTGGGTGCAAGATGTGGTAATGTGAGGTATCGTAACCCATGAAGGTAATGATTGTGTTGTACCCTGTATATCTATACCATGCGTAAGACGTTATGGTTGTTGTGTGTGAATTACCATTATGTTAGTGATGTAGTTATGTGTATGTTGTGAAACCTTACACTAGATGACCCTGAGGGGATAAAACTATCAAGAGTGTATGTGTGGAGAGAGTAGGCGTGGACCAGATTGTCATAATCTTGAGCTGAGTACAAGTGAGAAAGTAGAGTCTTATATAGACTGAAAACCCACTTTTATCTGTTTAGTATACTTCAAGCTTGCTCAGTATATTATGGGTGTGCACCACCTTAGGCTCAACTTATGCAACCTTGTGTCCCCTACTCTTTCCTATTAGATTTTTCATTGAATAATCCTATGTGATTTTGACTATGTTGATCCTTGTGGGAGTTTGGAGTTATGATTCAGGCAGAGATGATGACAGTTACATTATTTGACATACTCATTTATGGTTACATGTATATTTTCGTGAGTTGAGGCTCGATGTTTGAGTGCTAGCAACTAGATGGGTACCCCTTTGGTGGCGGTATGAGGCCACATAGTGATTGTGATGTGCTATTTTCTCATTACATATTTTATTCGTAAATTAATCTTTCTCTTTTAGCTAGAACAAGCTGTTTTCCTGATTGACATGTTCTTATATTTTGGGCATTTATTTGATTGTTGCACTAACAGTTGGATTTTACACTAACCATGGCTAGTTAGCCACTTGTTTTTTTCTTGGTTTTAAAAATTTCTTTTCATATTTGAGAGTGTTGTAGCCTATCCCAAGGCTTTTGATTTTGCCACTTGGCATTTGAATGGATTGCTATGTTGGTTCTAATGTCGAAATGTGATTGAAATAGGGTCATGGGATTTACCATGGAGTGGTTAAACCTATGGACCCGCTTCGTTGTATGGGGGTATGCCCCAAGGAGTTACAGATAACTAGCGGGTTGTTGAACCACGAGTTATTATGTCACTTGGGTTGGGGGTGATGGGACTCTATGTGCCCAGGGCCATAGGTGACCCAACCTCATTAAAAGGAGAAAGGAGACAGGCCTCTATGGTTGAGTGACCTGTTATTCTTTATGACACTCTATGGTTGAGTGACCTAAGATTTTTGATGGGGCTCTATGGTTGAGTGACCCAACTTGGTTTTGGCACTATGTTTCTTCCTCTTAGAAGGTATATGGGGATTATCTGGTGATGCTTTGGGGAGGTATATGGAGTTGTATTCTGTTGCTTTTAGAGATATCTAGAGTTGTTTTGTGATGCCTTGTGATGTGTGGAGATTGGTATAGTGAGTTATGTGTACATGTATGAGTCTTCTTGACACCTAGTTACATATGAGGCTTGACTCTCCCCTTGGTTGGTATGGACCTTTGGATATTGGATTGGAACTATGTTGTTATAGTCATGAATTTTTTTGGGTAATGTGATACCCGTTGTATATGTATCAACATGTAGATTTTGTTTATTAGTCATATGTGTGTACTAGGTCTATGTCTAGGGCGTAATTGTTGGAAATTAATTGTGATGTGGTCTACTCGTTGTCATTCCATGGTTTGGTGAAAACCCTTGTGATGAGGTACGGTCGTGAAAGTATGTTGTGAAAATTTGGTGTTGTGTATAACCCTGGTAGGGTGTTGTTATTATAGTTCATGATGGGAACCCACAGGAATGAATAAACTAAAATTTGATAAAAATGAAATGTTAAAGGACTTGAATTAAGAATAATATTAATGGAAAGAGATTAACGAAATAACGAATATGAGAGAACTGCCAATCTTCACAGAACCTTGAAAGTTGAAATTTCTACCTATTGTTCTTAGGGCCACCCCATGACTGTGTTTTTGTGTTTGAAATCTTAACCTTAGCCCGTGCCTTCACCTTATTCATTCCTTGTTGTTTACCATTTCCCTTTCTTCATTGTATGTCGCATCGAGGACGAGGCTTTCTTAAGGGGAGGAGAATGTAATGCCTCGTTTAATTTTTCCCAATCCTTAACCTGCCAACCTTGTTGCTAGGTCTGGGAGACTTGTGTGTGTGGGCTCTCGTTGACCATTTTTGACCTTGTCCTGGTCTCAGTGATGTGTTAACACCTTTCCTCTCCTTGCTCTCTTGAGTCGTTATCGACACCTTTGTGTGGGTACTATGTAATGTCCTGTTCGTCGACCTAATTGAAGGAGGACCTTATTGTCGCCTAGTAAAGTTGGGCCGATAGTCATTATCAATGTGAATAGTAATTATATTTATATATTTATAATATATAATGATAATAATTTTATTTTAATTTAATTGACGATTGGCCTCTATTTGATAGTATTATTGTTTACCCTTTTTGTTGAGCGGGCATGTCAATCTTGTAGTATGATTAATAATTATTTTAAGTAATAATAATAATAATGATGATAACAATATTAGTATTTTAATTATCGATGGACGATAACTCCTTCAGTTGATCGTCGATGTGTTACCAATTTTATTGTTGATTATCGATAAGTGATTTTATTCATGTGGATTGGTCACCTCGTTCCACGCGAGAAGAAAATCTCTTGTTGTGACGCCGCGGTTGGTCCGTGTATTGCATTAAGTTTTGAACACCTCTGGGACAAAAGGGGAGTCTTGTTCATCTCACTGTGTGGGTTGTTATACGTAAAGGAAATTTTTTTTAAAAAAAATAATAATATGTTATCCCGTAAAATTGACAAGGGAAATTTTACTGATAACCTTATGGAAATTTTTGTTTCGATCCCTCGTTAGGGATCCCTCGCGTTCGAAACGTTGTAAAATCCCTTCCCGGGAAATCTAGTTTTCGAACTTGGTCTTTCTGAGCCTTTTTTGGCTGGGCGCATGAAATATCCTTGTAACACTAACTTTTGATGCGCCCCCTTAAAAGCCTTTGGTGCATGGTTTTCTATGTTAACACATCTTTCGGTGCGCCAAAGGATGTTGAGTCTCTTTTGCGTGCGCCAAGGTGCATGCGCCTTATTATTGACGCAACTTTTGTTGCTCCACTTTTTGGTGCGCCAAAGGGCGCACATAACTTCATGTCGACAATGCTTTTGGTGCACAAAGGCGCACTTCGTCTCCTGTTGTCAAATACTCTCGTGTGCCAAACAGTGCATGCTTTCTCCTATCGACAACGATTTTCATGCGCCAGTTCAAAAGTGGTTGGCACATTGATGGCAGGTTTACCTATATATATAAGTGTTTTGCGCGCCCAATGTCATTTTCACTACTACAAAGCACGTGATTTTTCTAAAGCCTGTCAGCTCCTGCCCATCGTTTTCTTCACCTTGTGGACCCATTGCACACTTTTGCTATTTATCAGGTAAGAGGTTCTTCTCCCCCTTGTGCGTTTGGTGTTTTCAGTTCTTGGTATTTTTGTGGTCTGGTTTTTATGCTTGCTGGTCTGGTTTTTAAAATATATATTTTAAGTTGGCTGCCCTCCCCCTATGCTATCCTCCCTCTTTCCAGATCTGCTGGAGAAGGACGTTTTCTTGAAACAATGGTTGTAGCCCTCCTGATCTAAACCGTTTCGTTTACCCAACTGAGCCTTTCAAATAAGAAGTCAGGGATAAAAGAACCTACATCATAGAGAACCCCCCTTTGTAAAGAAGGTTTGTTCACTGTCTTTTCCCCTTGGCGCATCAACGCGTCCTGCAACACTAAGAACATGTGCGCCCCTTTGGTGCATCTGACCGACCCCATTGGCGCACCCAGCTTCCATGTTACACAAGCTTTATCTGCGCAAGTCTGAAGCTATAAAGGCACTGGCGCATCCCCGATTACAACAACATCATGTTGTGTAAACCCTTCATGCACCGCGCCATATCCCTTTGGTGCACAAAAATTCAATGTTACACTATCCATCCACGCGCCAAAGGGTGCACCGAATCCCAATGTAACACACAATTTTCACGCGCCCTTCTATAAAATGCAATCTGCAACATCCATGCGCCATGCGCCTTTGGCGCCAGTTTAACCTTTGCAACACCCTCTTCCTGTGCGCATTATCTATTTGGCCTGCAAGTTACAATTTTCATGCGCCCTGCACCCCGAGCCTTAAAATCTCTAACTCTTTCTTCTGCTAGCTTCCCAATGGAAGATCAAATGGCTAATTCAACCTTTTTGGATTGGGTCTCGCTTCTTCTTCATGCAGATCAGCAACTGAGTTTGAAAGAACACATGTCTACATCTAGCAAGAGACCCACCAAACCAAGAGGAAAGGCTAAGCTTACTGAAGAGGAGATGAAGTACAAATATCGAAGGGTCAGGATGCCCGAATCACAGGCTGAATGCAGCATGGATGTCAGAGACTCAGAATTGGGTCACATTGACATGGAAGAATTCTGGGTTAGAACTCAGAAAGTTACAAGAAGTCCATGGATGGACAAGTTAATAGGCAGTGCCCTGCATTTCGCCGGAGGAATCCCCGTCAGCGCTGTCAACAATGAATTCATGATGGTGATTGCACAATCTTACAACAAGGACACAAGGTGTGTCGAAAACAACAAGGGCGAGGTAGTCATAAACCTCATTGCCCATCATTTTGAGATGATACTTGGCATCCCTCACCACCGGCACTTTGTGGCCGTCAGCCAAGAAGAGTGCATCAAGGCCTGGGAAGACAATGAAGACCAATGCATGCAACTGATGAATGAAGTCTACTTGAAAAACAAGAAGGTAGTAACCCAGTGGCCCCAAATCATCCACTGCAGTGACTTCTCAGAAGAGCTCAGCGATACTATCACTTTCCTGAGCAGGGTCTTCGAGCTTTCTGACACCCACTACTTCCATAAATGGATGTTGAGGTACTTGGAAACAATGAATAAGAATGTGCCTGAGCAGCGCTTTTGCTGGGGAGAAATAATAAGCAGCACCATCTCCGAGCAGCTACAACAATTCGCCACAACAGGAGTGTTCCATATGAACTCCTACGTAGTCTACGCTGCAGCATCAGAGAGGGATTATCCAGGGCTAAACTGAAGTGGAATTTGGCCTCAGGTCAAAATATATGAATATTATCCAGAACTGAGACTGGAGAATAGCATCCCTCAATTCGCCAAAATTAATGATGCTTTCTTCTATCACATCATTTGCCTGTTGAGGCCAAATCTAACTCATGGTCGCACAACCAAGAACATTGTGTCAACTAAGGAGAAATGGGGGGCCCTGTTCACCCAGTTTCCCACATTTACCTATCTGAGGGTGGTCAACTTCTTGGGCGAGCCAACCAGGCTACCGAGGTATGCTGGACCTAAGCTGATTCTACTAGAGTTATCAAGGCAGCTGGTCACATACCATGAGAAATGCCTCAAAAGAAAGAAGGGCGGAACTCCTTTCCCTCTCACAGTGGGCCGGTACACATGCTCCTCCCATCACAAGGCAAAGGAAATGTTTACAAAGCTAGAGTTGCTCAATTTGAAACATGACTTCCCAGCCAGGACTACCTTTGACCCAAGGAGCTACCTGCCAAGGGCTAAGCTTGATCTGATCCATTTTCCTCAGATCGAGGATATTTACATTAACGTCATCCACGAGGTGGAACTCAGAAGAAATGATCATTCTCGCTTAGCATTGGAGGAAATTATCCAATACGGAGCGGCCATTGTCCCCAAAGGCTTCCAAACTATGGAAGATGAAGTAGACAAGGTGTATAATGACACGAAAGGGGATGATTGGCCCTTCCCGGCCATTGACAGAAGCAAGGCTCCTCAAACAATTGAAGAGAGGGTTAAGGAGACTATGCGCAGAACAGAGCACTGGTGCCGCATGAACGGGCTGATCTACCTCGGGGTAGATTTCACAACCTCCCCATTGGGCAATGCACCTCCAAGGTCCAAGAAGCAACTAAAAGGAAAGGGTGTAGAAGGTGAGCCTAGCACCATTCAGGAAGAAGCCCCTGGAAGTCCTCCTTCCACAGTGCCAGAACAGGTAATAACTCTGGATTCACCAGAGAAAGAAGCAGCAGAAGATAGTCCCATGCGCCCATCCACTCAGGATGTTGGCATTGCTACAACCACAGAGGTCCCTTCTGTCCCTTCTTCTTCTCTTCCTTCCCCTCCTCGAGTGACTCAGATGACCACCCCTTTGGTTGTGTCCTCTGCCCCTTCTTCTACTCTTTCCCCTACCTCTTTGTCTATCTTCTCCTCCCTCGCTGATCTTTCCTATTCCATTTCTTCCCTCATTTCTGGGCTCCCTTCCCTTCCTTTGTCTTCTGCAGCTGCAGTTTCCCTTCCTCTCATGGGCACTTCTTCGGCTATTCTCTCAATGCCGCCTCCGCGTGTCTCCACATTTTTCCCCTCTTCTACTGCAGCTGTCCCCTCTTCTGTCTCTGGTCCTTCTTCCATAGAACCAGCATGGATCTCTCAGCAGCTGAGCCAGCAAAAGAGGAAAGTTCCCATCACTTCGATGGACTTTTCAGTAATTCCAGCCAAAGGGGTAAAGAAGTTGAAGCCTGTTGCACGCTTCTCTAAAAGTGCTGCAGGTGAGAGGATCATGGAAATTGCATACCCCAATCCCCTCAAAGAGAAAAAGGATCTGTCTCCCGCAGATTTTACTGTGACCCAAGTCACAATGGGGACATCTTTTGAAAGTCTCCAAGGGGAAGCTCTTTCCGCGGTCGACACCCTTTGTCAAAAGCTTCAGGAAACAAAAGAAGAGAAAAGGCTACTGAAGGAGCAGAACAAATATCTGCTTCAAGCCTTACAGAAGATGGGTAGTGCACCTCCCACGACTACCACCGAGACTTCTGAGCTTCTCATCCAGGAGAAAATCAATGAATATTCAAAGATCGGCGAGCAGGGTATGGCCGTTTCTGCTTGGAGGAGCCAGATCTTCAAGGACAGTGAAAGAGTGATCGCCAAATATGTCAATTCATATCTAAACATCAAAAAGGCGAACAAGGAACTCCAAGTATTAGCGGGTCCCATATCAGAAGAGCTAGATCATGCTAGACTCCAACATGAGACCTTTCAACAAATGTTCGACTGTTCAGTCGAAGATCTGGTCAAGTTTGGAGTTTTCGGCCATCCAAGGGCTCTCAACAAAACCATGTCCACTTTGGACTATCGAATAGATCAGCTGGAATTTGTTCTGGAAAAGATAGACAAGGTGAAGGAAGAGGCCCTGGATGCGACGCATCAAATGGAGTGAATTGTCCTTAACATGTCTCCAGGGCTACTCACTCCTTCCTTTACCATGAGATCAGCTGATGAAACTATCCAGATCTTCAAGGAGATCACTTCTCAAGGAACGGGGCCAGAGGTCACATTTGACACTGAATCTATCAACAACCTGCTAGCCTGTAGGGACTTCATCGGGTTTCTCATCGAGGCGGAGAAAGATTATTCTAAACTCCCAGGAAAGCTCATAAGCGAGCGGGAGACTTACGAAGCAATCAGCGAACGGCACAAGGATCCATCACAGGATCAATTTGGGCCCATGATTAACAAGTTTTTGGAATACCGCACTCAGTTCCACATATCATCTCCTGAGCAGCATCAGAAGCAGGCAACCCCCTTTTGGCTGCAGGATGACGATGACGAGTAGCTTCTTCTTCTTCTTATTCTTCTTCCTCTCTCTATTCTCTGATTTTCTTGTTGAAATGTCTAAAGTGTGTTGGCACAAATGATGACATCATCCATGTTACATCATGGGATGATGTCATCCATCAAGTTGTCAAAAGTCAACATGACTTTTAGATATTTTGTAAATATCTTTGTAAATATTTGTTGGCTCTTTTTTGCTTTTCTTCTCCTCTCTTCTATAAATACTGAAATACTTGTTGTATTCAGGGTGAACATTTTTTAGATGAAAATAGAAGTGAGGAGAGAAATAATTTGAGCTTTCTTGTAACAGAAGAAAACAGTAACACAAATATTAAGAATTTGTGCTCAATAGCTGTGTTATGTATTAGATCTTCCTTACGTTAGATCTGTATGTGTTTAATCTGTTGGATTCATATCTACTTTTCTGTCATTTTCTCATCAGTATTGCTTTGTTTATTTATGCAAGTAGGTTTGGCTCTATTTACTACCAACCCAAAAACATAAATCTTCTGACCTTTCTGCTTTGGAATTCATTTCTTTTCTTTCTTCGGATCTGTTCTTTCTCTTTTCCCTCTTTCATTCCTTTCTTTTCGCAGCCTGAAACACTCTACTAGGATGAGATCCCAAACCCCCAAAGGCAAAATTTGTGAGACTTGCATAGATTCCTGCTGGTAGAATAGCAATAAACCAGTTTCGGTTTGCTGACTCAAAGAGGGGCTAAGCCCTGCACACTGTTGGCTCGTCTATCCATAGATCTATCCAGGCGACAGATTTTCAGACCAACAGTTTTTGTCGACTCCGCTGGGGAACGAATAGATCTGTCAGATCTATGATGGTGGTAAGGTAAAAAATCAGAAAAAATCAGCAGATTACTGCCTGTTTGCAAATCTGAACTTTTTGTTAAAAATCCAAAAATTTGCAAAAGTTCTCAAATTGAAAAATTTTCTTCTGAGAGTCATAGATCTGGTCCAGTTATAGATCTTTAGTTCGCTGAGTTTTTGAAAAAATCAGTATTTTACCGTAGATCTGAGTTCTTGACTGTTTGCAAAAAGTTTCAAACCCTCTGAAAAAAGTCAAGGTCAGATCCGAAAATCAGCTTACTAATCTTCCCTGCCATCTTATCCTCATTATTATTTGTCATTTAACCGCAATCGGTTTCTGAAGAGGATAATTTTAAATATTTAGAAAAGTATTTGCTGCTGGTTTTTGTCAAAAAAACCAGAAAATCAGCCAGTACAACCAAAAAGAAAGTTTAAATCTGTGCCATAACATTGCAGATCTGGAAGGAACACTAGCAAGTGAACCTTTTACGCGCAGTAGGAGAGCCCGTGGAGAAGCTGATCCCACTTTTGATCTGCTTCAAAGGCACAATTTCAGCATAACACCAGCGCGTTTTTCAGCGCTAAGCTCAGCTAGCCAGTCATCCAGGAGTGTCTCACCTCCACAAAGAAAAAGTCTGTTACAAGGAGCATCTACGTCCCTTTGTAGTGCCTTGCTACTCAGCAGAACTACACTTCCAGCTCGTGTTCTCTTTCCGAATTTTCAAATGGCGGTTCCATGGGGAAACGCGATGGGTCCGTTGGCTTTACCACATCCAGTTCACGCTCTCCCTCACGGAAATCGAAAGAATTTTCCCAAATTTGACGGGAGCGGAAATCAAAGCATGGATTCCCACATATCTACATTCATTATGTCATGTAGTATTTTGGATGTGACCCATGAAGATGTGTCGGTTCGCCTTTTTCTGGAAACCCTACAAGGACCTGCAGCTGAATGGTTTCAGCATTTGCCGGCCGGATCTATCACTAGTTGGGCCACCTTACGGGATGCTTTCGAAGACAGATACAAGCCTTCAGAGGATGCATTTGCATTATTATCACGAATCACTCACCTGAAGAAGGAGGCGAATGAGACCATGCGCGATTTTATCACCCGGTTCAATGCACTAATCAACCGTGTCCCGGTTGCCATGTTTCCAACGCTGGAAAATCAAAAGTGTTTCTTCGTAAACGCCATGAGCTCAAAAGTTAGTTTCTTGCTCCTTCAAGAGCGAGTTACCACCTTGATTCTCACTCAAGCCGCTGCCATTCGCATAGAGGATAATCTGATAATATCTGGTGAATTAAAAAAGGAATCAGCAAAGCCTAAATCTTTGGGCCCTTTTCCCACCACTTCATCTGATCCAGCATTCCAAAAGATGGCGAACGATTTGCTCGCATTAAAGAAGCAGTTGGCCCAAGCCTCTCCCAGTTCCTCATACCGGGATATTCCGCAAAGGAATTTCATTCCTAACAATGTCTCACAAAGGCCGCGTCTACCTACAGCTGCTTCGCGGTTGGCACTTGAGGCCCCTCTGATCAAAGCTCTGGCCGAGATTGAAGAAGAAGAGTAGTACTATGAAGACTCAAGGTGAAGATGATCAAGATGTCGGTGAACCGACTGGCGACTCTACTATCGGGTATATGGAATTTGACGAGGAAGAATCCGATGAAGAAGAGGGTACCCAGGGATACGTAAGCGGGTAGTCATATGCTATTTTTACTCGCTCGCAAGGAAAAGAAACGGAAATCACTGCCCATGTCCAGCAGGAGAAGGCCATGTCAAACGCGCCTCCGATCATTGCTAAAAGAGGTAATCCTCTTCCTACTCAACTCTCTGGAAAATCTTTTACAAAGAAGTCTTTTCCCCCTATCTCTCCTCCAAATCAATCCTCTCACATTCCTCTTAAGACCACCAATCCTATTCCATCATCGCGAGGTGAGGGACTCATTCCTTTACCAACGCAACCCTTGGCCGCGTTTGATATTATAGATCATGCAAAAAAGACCAAGATCCAAATGTCTGAAGCTGAGTATCTTCAGTCAAACCCTGAACAGTTCGTAAGATTGACTAAGTATATCCAAAGTCAAGCTGTTATATCTAATCAGGTTTCCCCAAAAGGAATCCTATCCACTCCCCCTGAATCTCATATAAATGTTGCTTCAACATCTGCGTCAGGCAAGATAGAACCTTTCTATCTCTCTCTACTGATCAATGGACACAAGCTGAGTAATTGCATAATTGATTCCGGAGCTTTTGATAACGTCATGCCGGAAAAAGTCACCCATGCTTTGGGCCTCACTCTTACCAAGCCTTTCGGCAGGTGTTATTCTTTGGAAACTAAGCAAGTTCCGTTGGTTGGCCAAATCAAGGACGCGCAATTTGCATTTGCGGCTTTCCTGGATAAAAGAGTAAAAATGACAGTCCTCGTTGCTGACATTCCGGCAGCCTATGGAATTTTACTGGGAAGGAGTTTTTGCAGCGAAGTTGGTGGAGAAATTCATATGGATTGGTCCAAAGCTAGAATTCCAGTCAAAGGCGTAATGCAGACTTTGGAGCCTGAATCACAAAAGAAATACTTGGTTACTAGCTCTGAAGACCCCAAAGCTCAAATCCTTTTTGAATCATCAGGGATGGGGAATTACTTCTTATCTACTGAGACGGATAAAACAGGGGCTGTTCTCGTTCAGGAAGGAGATATTAATAAGATTTGGACATTGCAATTCAATGGGAGCTGTGCAACTAGTGGATGTGGCGCCGGGGCCGTGCTGATATCTCCTGAGGAAGAAGTCATTCCTCTCTCTTTCAAATTGTAGTTTTTCAACACTAACAATACTGCTGAGTATGAGTCTCTCTTACTCGGTATGCAAGCCGCAAAAGAAAGAGGAATAAAAAATCTAAAAGTACAAGGTGATGCTGAGCTAGTTGTAAATCAAGTCAAAAGGATTTACCAAGTAAAGAATGAAAGGCTCAGGCACTACCGTAATGCGGTATGGGACAGCATTGAGGAGTTTGATGCCTTTTCAATTGAATCAATTCCAAGAGCTCAAAATGACATGGCTGATTCATTGGCTGTCTCGGCATCTCTCATGCTCCCACATCCAGGTTTGAAAACGAACAAGTACACCATTGAGGTGGTTTTCTGCCCGAGCGTGCCGGATAATTCTCAGCATTGGTAGGTGTTCAACGATGATAATCAACTCATTTCCTTTCTGGAAAAATCAGAAAATTTTAACGAGTTGTATTTCGAAGGATCCACCTCTACATGCCGTGAATCAATCAACGGTCAAAACCATGAAACAAAGGAGAACGATGGCATATGTCATCTCAAGGGAAATAAAATTCTAAAGGGCCTGGTTTCTATGGAACACCTGTTCGATAGGCATGACCGTTTTGTAAAAAATAAGAGGCGGGATGATCCTGACTCATCCCTAGAGACCGAACCGGTCAATTTAGGTTCGGAGGCACATCCACAATTTGTGAACATCGGGAAATGTTGCACGCTAGAAGAAAAGCGGAAATTTGTCAAGCTGCTAAAAAAATATATGGATGTATTGGCATGGTCTTATGCTGATTTAAATTCCTTCAAGCCGAAGGACGTTCAACACGATATTCCGTTAAAAGACGATGCCAAAGCCTTCCGCCAGAAGTAGAGGCACTATAATCCGAAGATTTCAGGCACCATCCAGGCTGAAATTTAGAAGATGCTAGACGCAAGAATCATCTTCCCTATCCATCACAGTACTTGGGTAGCAAATATTGTGCCAGTGCACAAGAAAAACGGTGCAATACGCATCTGCGTAGACTTTCAAAATTTGAATCAAGCTTCGCTGAAAGACAACTACCCCCTTCCAATAATGGATCAAGTTATGCAAGTAGTAACTGGATCAGAGATGCTGTCCATGCTCGACGGTTTTTCAGGTTACAATCAGATTGAAGTTTCACCTGAAGATCAGTTTAAAACAACATTCACTACTCCCTGGGGTACATTTGCCTACAACAGGATGCCTTTCGGCCTAACTAATGCCGGTGCCACTTTTCAGTGGGCCATGGACTTTGCTTTCAAAGGTATGATGGGGAAGGTCATTGTGGTTTATTTAGATGACCTGGATGTGTTCTCCAAACAATGAAGTGATCATTGTGATCACTTGGAACAAGTATTGGCCAGATGTCGAGAGCATGGGATTTCCTTAAACCCAAAAAGTCTGTTTTTGGAGTCACGGAAGGGAAGTTGCTAGGCCATGTGGTCAGCAAATAAGGAACAAAGATAGATACTGAAAGAGTTAAGGCTATTCAAAGCCTTACTCTACCTACAAGCAAGACTGGTGTTCATTCTTTCTTTGGAAAGGTGAACTTTCTCAGGCGTTTTGTTCCTAACTTTGCTGAAAAGACCCATCACATATTGAACATGATGAAGGGGTCACCAACTTTCAGATGGAGTGAGGAGGGGAAAAGGTCATTTGAAGAAATAAAAGCTTCTGTTGCTCATGCACCAGTCCTGGTATGTCCCGACTTCTCCAAGGACTTCATCATGTATAGTTATGCATCTGAGCATACTGTGTCTGCCATCTTAATGTAAAAGAATTCAGAAGACATTGAATCCCCGATTGCATTCATGAGTTCTCCCCTCAAGCCTCACGAACTAAAGATGACTCAGCTGGAAAAGCATGCCTTTGCCGTTGTCAAAGCAGTGAAGAATTTCAGGTATTACATCCTAAACTCACATACGGTGGTGCTGGTTCCAGACACGGCAGTGAAATCAATTCTAACTCAGCAGGAGTTAGGAAGCTTGCGAGGAAATTGGATCACAAAGGTCCAGGAGTATGACCTAGATATTAAACCAACCAAGCTGGTAAGAGGCAAGGGTCTGTGTCAGCTAATGGCTGAAAAAAAAGATTCAGAAAATCCTGATGAGAGGGGTGACTACATCGAAGAAGCACAGGACCGGCAAGAAGGGCCTGATTCTCTACCTCTGGTTCTATTTGTTGCAACTAGTGATGAGTGGTACTCCGACATCACTTTCTTCCTTACCTACGGCGAATGCCCGATGCACCTAACTGCAAAGGAGAAGCGCACTATAAAGCTCAGGGTGGCTAAATACGTCATCTAGGATGACGGCTTATATAAGCGCGGGATAGATGGCATCTTCTTGCGATGTGTCGACAAGCCCCAACAAGTAAAACTACTAGAAAGTTTTCACAATTCAGCTTGTGGAGGACATTTTTCTTCCTTCGTGACGGCACACAAGATCATTCGAGCCAGGTACTATTGGCCAACGCTCTTTCAAGATACAGCCACCTAGGTGGCAAAGTGTGAACCCTGTCAGCAATTCGTCGGCAAGCCCAAGTTGGCTGCCTTTCCCCTAAGGTCGGTCATTATCAATGAACCATTCAGGCAATGGGGAATTGATTTTATTGGCGCACTCAATCCTCAATCGAGTGCCGGACATAGCTATGTCCTTACAGCAACGGATTACTTTACAAAGTGGGTGGAAGCCATACCTGTCAAGCATACCACTTCTAAGGTGGTTTGCAATTTCATTAAAGAGAATATCATTGTCAGGTTCAACGTTCCAAACAAAATCGTTGCTGATAATGCTTCTAACTTCTCCTCTCGAGAAGTTATTAGTTTTTGCTATGAATATGGGATAACTTTGGCTCATGCCTCAGATTATTACCCTCAAGGAAACGGTCAAGCGGAATCCAGCAACAAGAACTTGGTGGCCATCATACGAAAACTGGTGGAATCAAATCAGCAAATGTGGCACAAGTCTTTGTACGACGCTTTGTGGGCGGACTGCATTACTCCCAAGAGATCGCTCGGCATGTCACCTTTTAAAGTGTTATATGGCACTGATGCCGAACTTCCCATTTCCACGGAACTTCCAGCTCTGTGCTTGGCACGAGCGATTGAAGATGAAACTTTCCAGAATTCTCTAGAAAAGAGAATCATGTATTTGGCAGCACTTGAAGAAAAGAGAGTGAGAGTGATCGACAGGATCACTGAACATAAGAATCAGGTTAAGAGGATTTTCGATAAGAAGGCCAAGCAAAGAGATTTTCAAGTGGGAGATCTCATCCTTTTGTGGGACAAGCGAAGAGAGCCAAAGGGCATGCACGGAAAGTTTGATTCCCTATGGAGAGGGCCCTTCAAAATCAAGCAACTCGACGGAGAGAATAGTTTCTATCTCTCGTATCTGGATGGAACTGAGCTCCCGCTTCCCTATAGTGGGCAGCATCTGAAGAACTTCAGGAAGTAGAGCTTGCTCTCTTCTTTGTACAATTTGCTTTAAGTTGTGTGTTTGCTTTCGGTTTGTTGTGTGTTTCCTTTGTTCTCCCTCCGGTCCCCCTTGTTTTTGACTCTGTTACCCAATGGATAGGCAAGTGATCTGGGATTCTCTACTCCTGAGTTCGTTCAGGGATAGTCCCCAAAAAGAGCCAGCTGTTATCCCGTAAAATTGACAAGGGAAATTTTACCGATAACCTTACGGAAAATTTTGTTTCGATCCCTCGTTAGGGATCCCTCGCGTTCGAAACGTTGTAAAATCCCTTCCCGGGAAATCTAGTTTTCGAACTTGGTCTTTCTGAGCCTTTTTTCACTGGGCGCATGAAATATCCTTGTAACACTAACTTTTGATGTGCCCCCTTAAAAGCCTTTGGCGCATGGTTTTCCATGTTAACACATCTTTCGATGCGCCAAAGGATGTTGAGTCTCTTTTGCGTGCGCCAAGGCGCATGCGCCTTATTATTGATGCAACTTTTGTTGCTCTGCTTTTTGGTGCGCCAAAGCGCACACATAACTTCATGTCGACAATGATTTTGGCGTGTAAAGGCGCACTTCGTCTCCTGTTGTCAAATACTCTCGTGCGCCAAACAGCGCACGCTTTCTCCTGTCGACAATGATTTTCATGTGCCAGTTCAAAAGTGGTTAGCGAATTGATGGCAGGTTTACCTATATATATATAGGTGTTTTGCGCGCCCAATGTCATTTTCACTACTGCAAAGCACGTGATTTTTCTAAAGCCTGTCAGCTCCTGCCCATCGTTTTCTTCGCCTTTTGGACCCATTGCACACTTTTGCTATTTATCAGGTAAGAGGTTCTTCGCCCCCTTGTGCGTTTGGTGTTTTCGGTTCTTGGTATTTTTGTGGTCTGGTTTTTATGCTTGCTGGTCTGGTTTTTAAAATATATGTTTTAAGTTGGCTGCCCTCCCCCTATGCTATCCTCCCTCTTTCCAGATCTGCTGGAGAAGGACGTTTTCTTGAAACAATGGTTATAGCCCTCCTGATCTAAACCGTTTCGTTTACCCAGCTGAGCCTTTCAAATAAGAAGTCAGGGATAAAAGAACCTACATCATAGAGAACCCCCCTTTGTAAAGAAGGTTTGTTCACTGTCTTTTCCCCTTGGTGCATCAGCGCGTCCTGCAACACTAAGAACATGTGTGCCCCTTTGGTGCATCTGACTGACCCCATTGGTGCACCCAGCTTCCATGTTACACAAGATTTATCTGCGTAAGTCTGAAGCTATAAAGGCACTGGCGCATCCCCGATTACAACAACATCATGTTGTGTAAACCCTTCATGCGCCGTGCCATATCCCTTTGGCGCACGAAAAGTCAATGTTACACTATCCATCCACGCGCCAAAGGGCGCACCGAATCCCAATGTAACACACAATTTTCATACACCCTTCTATAAAATGCAATCTGCAACATCCATGCGCCATGCGCCTTTGGCGCCAGTTTAACCTTTGTAACACCCTCTTCCTGTGCGCATTATCTATTTGGCCTGCAAGTTGCAATTTTCATGCGCCCTGCGCCCTGAGCCTTAAAATCTCTAACTCTTTCTTCTGCTAGCTTCCCAATGGAAAATCAAATGGCTAATTCAACCTTTTTGGATTGGGTCTCGCTTCTTCTTCATGCAGATCAGCAACTGAGTTTGAAAGAACACATGTCTACATCCAGCAAGAGACCCACCAAACCAAGAGGAAAGGCTAAGCTTACTGAAGAGGAGATGAAGTACAAATATCAAAGGGTCAGGATGCCCGAATCATAGGCTGAATGCAGCATGGATGTCAGAGACTCAGAATTGGGTCACATTGACATGGAAGAATTCTGGGTTAGAACTCAGAAAGTTACAAGAAGTCCATGGATGGACAAGTTAATAGGCAGTGCCCTGCATTTCGCCGGAGGAATCCCCGTCAGCGCTGTCAACAATGAATTCATGATGGTGATTGCACAATCTTACAACAAGGACACAAGGTGTGTCGAAAACAGCAAGGGCGAGGTAGTCATAAACCTCGCTGCCCGTCATTTTGAGATGATACTTGGCATCCCTCACCACCGGCACTTTGTGGCCGTCAGCCAAGAAGAGTGCATCAAGGCCTGGGAAGACAATGAAGACCAATGCATGCAACTGATGAATGAAGTCTACTTGAAAAACAAGAAGGTAGTAACCCGGTGGCCCCAAATCATCCACCGCAGTGACTTCTCAGAAGAGCTCAGCGATACTATCACTTTCTTGAGCAGGGTCTTCGGGCTTTCTGACGCCCACTACTTCTATAAATGGATGCTGAGGTACTTGGAAATAATGAATAAGAATGTGCCTAAGTAGCGCTTTTGCTGGGGAGAAATAATAAGCAGCACCATCTCTGAGCAGCTACAACAATTCACCACAACGGGAGTGTTCCATATGAACTCCTACGTAGTCTACGCTGCAGCATCGGAGAGGGATTATCCAGGGCTAAACCGAAGTGGAATTTGGCCTCAGGTCAAAATATATGAATATTATCTAGAACTGAGGCTGGAGAACAGCATCCCTCAATTCGCCAAAATTAATGATGCTTTCCTCTATCACATCATTTGCCTGTTGAGGCCAAATCTAACTCATGGTCGCACAACCAAGAACATTGTGTCAACTGTGGAGAAATGGGGGCCCCTGTTCACCCAGTTTCCCACGTTTACCTATCTGAGGGCGGTCAACTTCTTGGGCGAGCCAACCAGGCTACCGAGGTATGCTGGACCTAAGCTGATTCTACTAGAGTTATCAAGGCAGCTGGTCACATACCATGAGAAATGCCTCAAAAGAAAGAAGGGCGGAACTCCTTTCCCCCTCACAGTGGGCCGGTACACATGCTCCTCCCATCACAAGGCAAAGGAAATGTTCGCAGAGCTGGAGTTGCTCAATTTGAAACATGACTTCCCAGCTAGGCCTACCTTTGACCCAAGGAGCTACCTGCCAAGGGCTAAGCTTGATCTGATCCATGTTCCTCAGATCGAGGATATTTACATTGACGTCATCCACGAGGTGGAACTCAGAAGAAAGGATCATTCTCTCTTAGCATTGGAGGAAATTATCCAATACGGAGTGACCATTGTCCCCAAAGGCTTCCAAACTACGGAAGATGAAGTAGACAAGGTGTATAATGACATGAAAGGGGATGATTGGCCCTTCCCGCCCATTGATAGAAGCACGGCTCCTCAAACAATTGAAGAGAGGGTCAAGGAGACTATGCGCAGAACAGAGCACTGGTGCCGCATGAATGGGCTGATCTACCTCAGGGTAGATTTCACAACCTCCCCATTGGGCAATGCACCTCCAAGGTCCAAGAAGCAACTAAAAGGCAAGGGTGTAGAAGGTGAGCCTAGCACCATTCAGGAAGAAGCCCCTGGAAGTCCTCCTTCCACAGTGCCAGAACAGGTAATAACTCTGGATTCACCAGAGAAAGAAGCAGCAAAAGATAGTCCCATGCACCCATCCACTCAGGATGTCGGCATTGCTACAACCACAGAGGTCCCTTCTGTCCCTTCTTCTTCTCTTCCTTCCCCTCCTCGAGTGACTCAGACGACCACCCCTTTGGTTGTGTGCTCCGCCCCTTCTTCTACTCTTTCCCCTGCCTATTTGTCTATCTTCTCCTCCCTCGCTGATCTTTCCTCCTCCATTTCTTCCCTCATTTCCAGGCTCCCTTCCCTTCCTTTGTCTTCTACAGCTGAAGTTTCCCTTCCTCTCGTGGGCACTTCTCGGGCTATTCTCTCAATGCCGCCTCCACGTGTCTCCACATTTTTCCCCTCTTCTACTGCAGCTGTCCCCTCTTCTGTCTCTGGTCCTTCTTCCATAGAACCAGCATGGATCTCTCAGTAGCTAGCCAGCAAAAGAGGAAAGTTCCCATCGCTCCAATGGACTTTTCAGTAATTCCAGCCAAAGGTGCAAAGAAGCTGAAGCCTGTTGCACGCTTCTCTAAAAGTGCTGCAGGTGAGAGGATCATGGAAATTACATACCCCAATCCCCTCAAAGAGAAAAAGGATCTGTCTCCGGCAGATTTTACTGTGACCCAAGTCACAATGGGGACATCTTTTGAAAGTCTCCAGGGGGAAGCTCTTTCCGCAGTCAACGCCCTTTGTCAAAAGCTTCAGGAAACAAAAGAAGAGAAAAGGCTACTAAAGGAGCAAAACAAATATCTGCTTCAAGCCTTACAGAAGATGGGTAGTGCACCTCCCACGACTGCCACCGAGACTTCTGAGCTTCTCAGCCAGGAGAAAATCAATGAATATTCAAAGATCGGCGAGCAGGGTATGGCCGTTTCTGCTTGGAGGAGCCAGATCCTCAAGGACAGTGAAAGAGTGATCGCCGAATATGTCAATTCATATCTAAACATAAAAAAGGTGAACAAGGAACTACAAGTATTAGCGGGTCCCATATCAGAAGAGCTAGATCATGCTAGACTCCAACATGAGACCTTTCAACAAATGTTCGACTGTTCAGTCGAAGATCTGGTCAAGTTCAGAGTTTTCGGCCATCCAAGGGCTCTCAACAAAACCATGTCCACTTTGGACTATCGGATAGATCAGCTGGAATTTGTTCTGGAAAAGATAGACAAGGTGAAGGAAGAGGCCCTAGATGCGATGCATCAAATGGAGCGAATTGTCCTTAACATGTCTCCAGGGCTGCTCACTCCTTCCTTTACCATGAGATCAGCTGATGAAACTATCCAGATCTTCAAGGAGATCACTTCTCAAGGAACGGGGCCAGAGGTCACATTTGACACTTAATCTATCAACAACCTACTGGCCTGTAGGGACTTCATCGGGTTTCTCATCAAGGCGGAGAAAGATTATTCTAAACTCCCAGAAAAGCTCATAAGCGAGCGGGAGACTTGCGAAGCAATCAGCGAACGACACAAGGATCCATCACAGGATCAATTTGGGCCCATGATTAACAATTTTTTGGAATACCACGCTCAGTTCCACATATCATCTCCTGAGCAGCATCAGAAGTAGGCAACCCCCTTTTAGCCGCAGGATGACGATGACGAGTAGCTTCTTCTTCTTCTTCTTCTTCTTCCTCTCTCTATTCTCTGATTTTCTTGTTGAAATGTCTAAAGCGTGTTGGCACAAATGATGACATCATCCATGTTGCATCATGGGATGATGTCATCCATCAAGTTGTCAAAAGTCAACATGACTTTTAGATATTTTGTAAATATCTTTATAAATATTTGTTGGCTCCTTTTTGCTTTTCTTCTCCTCTCTTCTATAAATACTGGAATACTTGTTGTATTCAGGGTGAACATTTTTTAGATGAAAATAGAAGTGAGGAGAGAAAGACTTTGAGCTTTCTTGTAACAGAAGAAAACAGTAACACAAATATTAAGACTTTGTGCTCAATAGCTGTGTTATGTATTAGATCTTCCTTACGTTAGATCTGTATGTGTTTAATCTGTTGGATTCATATCTACTTTTCTGTCATTTGCTCATCAGTATTGCTTTGTTTATTTATGCAAGTAGGTTTGGCTCTGTTTACTACCAACCCAAAAACATAAATCTTCTGACCTTTCTGCTTTGGAATTCATTTCTTTTCTTCCTTCAGATCTGTTCTTTCTCTTTTCCCTCTTTCATTCCTTTCTTTTCGCAGCCTGAAACACTCTACTGGGATGAGATCCCAAACCCCCGAAGGCAGAATCTGTGAGACTTGCATAGATTCCTACTGGTAGAATAGCAATAAACCAGTTTCACTTTGCTGACTCAAAGAGGGGCTAAGCCCTGCACAATGTTGGCTCGTCTATCCATAGATCTATTCAGGCGACAGATTTTCAGACCAACATAATAATAAAATCTAAATGCCCGTGAATGTTGGGCGGTTTAGGGAAAATGGAATAAGGAAAAAAGCCAAAAAAATGTAGTTAGGGTTTTATTTCTTATTTCTGGCTTTTGGAAATGTGCAGCTTTGGATGTTGGGTGGATGGGTTGGGGCCGCAAGGACCAAAATGAAGGGAGTTTGTTGAAGAGGCCTTGGAAGCTTTCAAGAAAATGCATTTCAATGCATGTAAAGCAAGACTCCACAACTGTTTTCGCATCCTCCCAGGCCGCGCTGCACGTGTGTGGGAAGATCCAGCAAAAAGGAGGAGTATTGTTGTGTGTTTGGTTTGTCACATGGCCAGCACCCTTCTAGTTCATGCCCATGCCTGCGTGGGCTCCCATCAAGGCCAAAAACGAAAAGAAATTTTGTCAGATGTGGCAGTCACGTGCTCCCTAGTAGATTTTCTTGTAAAAACATCGAAACGTGTGAGCTGGTAATCTAAATGCGTGGGAAAGAAATGCAGTTCCATGGACTGCAATGATTTCGGGATATGCACATATGCGTGTGTTGAAAAGGCCTTCAAAAACTTCCAAGAAAATGTATTTATTGCCTAGTTTGGCACGTATGTAAAATGTGAAGGCATACTCAACTCAGGAAAACTGTTTGACAAAATACCTGATAGATATGTGGCCTCCTAGGTGGCAATGATAGTAGGCATGCAAAAAACAGGTTTGTTAAAAAAAAGGCACATAAAATGTTTGATAAAATGCCTCAAAGAAATGTTGTCTCATGGAATGCCATGATGGCAACATATGCACAACATGGATGTGAAAAAAAATGGCATGTGATCTGTTGGACAGAACGCCTCAGAAAGATGTGGTCTTCTAGGACATACCCTGACCATGTAAGCTTCATTTTTGTTTACTTAGCACTTAGCCAAGCAAGATTCAGTGCTTGAGGGTTGTAAATACTTTGATGGCATGAGTGCCTCTTGTAGAATCATGGTTAGAATTAATCATTCTGTTTTCTTGGTTTCTGATGAGCACATGAGAATGTGTAAAAATGTGGAAGCATGCAAACGATTCGACAATGCCTAAAAGGAATGTGGTTTATGGGCAGCAATGATTACAAGAGGTGTAAAAATAACATAAAAAATGAGATGGTTAAAAAGGCCTTGGAAACCTTCAAGCGAATGTAATGGGTATGTGTAAGGCCAAGTTCCACAACCTCTGTCAGCATCCTCCCCGCATGTGCAAAAATAAGAGCTTTAGAATTGAGCATGGAAAACCATCAAGGCATAGAAAACAAGATTTTTTTTTTGCAATGCAACTTCCCTGGTAGACGTGTATGCAAAATGGTGGAGTTGAGGACACTCGAGGACTGGTTGATGATGTGCCCAAGCAAGAGACTGAACCCAAGCCTGTGGCTTCGACCGACTTCATTCTCCAGGCATGGTTCTTCTTCCCTTACCTCTCATAATTCTCGTGTTTTAGTTCTCTTTTGAAACTAAATAGAATTTTAAACTATTAGGATTTTTAAATACAGTTAAATGTCTCTTCAACTCATTACAAAACAATAAAGTGTCGTGTGGCAACTCCCGAAGCCATTTTAACTCACCTACTTTAAACCATGAGCTATCACCCTCGCTTCGAGATGACATAGAAAACTCTTACCCTTCTTGATCGCTTCAATATCATTTTATCAACCAGAAAAATTTGACTCTCCATTGATTAAGTTGACCTTCTTCCTGCTTAAAATAGTTAAATTTTGCAATTTTTGGAGACTCACTGAGTACCCTTCACAACTCTAGAAACAAGATGTGAAGTTTCATTCGTGTACCTTGGTATATGAGGAGTCGCCTTGATTTTTGGTTTGACCCGAAATGATCATATGACATCCTTTTGACACCCTTATATGAGCCCTGTTACACCGGTTTACAATAGTAGAGAGTTGTTAAAACTAGAAAGTTGGCTTTCATTTGGGACCACCAATTGAAACCCGGAAAGAGAAATCACGTTCCGTCTTCGCAAACCTCTAGCGTTTATACTAGACAACTGCATGGAACTTTCAGTATAGGAAAGAGCACCTTTCGGGATAGTTTGACGAAGCCATTTTGTAGGCCTCCGGTCACAGTTTGACGAGGTCAAACTGGTCCAATTTCATCTTGTCGCTCCGGAAAACTTGTTTCCGTTTGAACATGGTTTTCTAGTTCTTCGTCCCGTCAACTCTGACGAATTCTCCTTATATAGGGGAAACTAGTAGGAAGAGTCTCGTTGTGTGCACATCCGTTGAATGTCATTTGGGACACAATTTTCTAGGCCACTCAAGCTAACTTTTATCTCTTTACAACTGGGTGAACTACAACCAGTGGCCCCAGAAAACTAGCCGCCAAACGCAAATCGTGCGCTCTTTTTCAATTCTGTCAGTTGCTATGAACTCTTGGTATTTCCAAGAACACGTAGAAAGTTTATCGTGGAGGGCATTCTCATCGGAAGGTAACTTTTTTAAGCGGTTTCTTAGCCTTCAAGTATGTTTTGTACATTTTTTGTAGTTAGTAAGAAAATATAAAAATAGAAAACAGCGGACCCTTGTAGGGTTTCCAAATCACCTTGAAAACTTTTAACACATGCAAATAACTGTTTAAAACCCTTTAGTGTATCTGTTGTGTGAAATAGAACTTTTGACAAAATGTTGTTTTCTCTCTCTTCCCTTCTCTTTCTCTCTCCTAGGTTTTAAAATGAAGAAAAATGAAATGCAATGAATACATGTTTCTACACCTTTTTATTTGGATTTCAAATTGTCATTATTGTCAGATGTAAATGGGAAACTGAAAAATGATAATTATGATTGATTAGAGTGGATGCCATGCTAGCGATTTATCGCTGATATCTTGCTCACGTGGGTTTTGCAGGATGGAAGAATGACGACAAAAAAGGTAATGTGTAATTTAATTATTACTATTGTAATTTTTTTATAGGTCATTGTAAAATGAATAACTGTCTAATGTAGCCTCTTGTTACTGAAAAATTATAATTGAAATTTGTTAATATGCATGGTATGCTAGTTTTAGGGATACTTAGGAAATGTGCATCTAATAATCAGTTCAATTTGTTACTTACTTGTGTATGGAAAAAAGAAAAGGGTTTGATTTATACATAGTAAATTGAAATTGAAGTTAATATATTGTAGTACTTTCTCAGTATTCCATAAACGACTAAATTAATTACTGGGTCATCTTCTTACCTTGCAAACTTAATAAAAAGTTTTAATGGGAACATGTCGACACTAAAATTTTCCTCCATAATTTCTATTTCATTAATGTATGTATTAGGAATAGGATGTTGTTAAGTATAATTAGTAGTAGCGTCTGATAGAAGATAACAGTGCCGTCAGTACGGTGCCACCAATAATGTGGAGTACGGTAACAGTCAAAGTACAATAGGAATGTTGTAAGAAGTAAATATTTGTCGTAAGTGGTCTGGTAATGTTAAAATGTCAAAGTTTGGGTAATTAGAGAAGTAGGTCTACATGATTAGGAATTAGAAATATTATATTGGTAATAAGGACAAGGAGTGAGGTCATAAATATTTTGTGTATTTTATTTGTAAAAAGTCTAAAAATGTGGAACCCATGTAAAATGATAAGGTTTATCTTATCTTAAAAGATAAGCTTACATGTACAGATAAGAGTTAAGGTATGGAATATGATTCGTCAGAGTGGATTTCTTATCCTATCTTAGAGATAAGATGGATAAGCCTGGAAGTTCTATAAATAGAGAGGCCACCCCCCTCATTTAGCATAGAAGGAAGTAGTGAGAAATATTGTAGGAAGTGTGCAAAGGAAGCCATCAGTTTAAAGGTGTGTTGAAGAAGCCATTAAGAGGTGTAATTGTAAAGTTTCTCACATAGTCTTGGTGAAAGGAAAGTGAAGTCAATAACACTTGAAGTACCTCATGGGTGAGATTGTAACAATTTCATGTTAATATTATCATTTACTTTGATATTTCAGATTTTTCATCATTTTGTCTTATCATAGTTGATGGTATTCTTGTGTTATGTTGTTGTTTTGTTTCCAGATTACATCCACCAAACTAAAGGATGTGCATTAGTAAATAATCATAGCATGAGGAGTTCCCGGTGAATAATTATCATAGTGCCGGATTGGTGATGACATTTTGGTTCCATTGTCGGGACCATTCCTCGTTGGTGGATTTTCTGGAGAGATATTCCCACTTAGTCAAAAATCAATTAGAGGGTAACCTTATTTTTACTGTGCATAGTAGTTACCATGGTAAAATCATTTTTGCCATGAATAGTAGTTACCATGGTAAGGTCATTTTTACCGTGAATAGTATTTACCGCAGTAACTTCACTTTTTACCGTGAATAGTGTTTACCACAGTAAAGTTAGTTTTTACCGCAGTAAGTCAAGTTTACCATAGTTTACCGTGGTCATTTCTATTTTAATGTAGAAAGGTGTAAAGTCACTTTCTATTATAGTGATTCAAATTATTTGTGCACATAAGTCTTGTTAATTGTACTTGTGGGTTGGTATTTCACGGTGGTTACTTTTGAAAATGGAAAAGATTCCTGTTTTTTCAGCTCAATCTAATGAAGATGATTCTTCTTTCATTCAAGAGTTTAAATGATCTTGTATTTGTAATGGCCTTATAAGAAGGGAACAATGGACTGAATTTTTTCCTACCTTTTTGGAGGGTTCATCACTTAGGTGGTTTGAAACACTAGGTGATAATGTGAAAAATTCATGGGATTTATTAACTGAAAGTTTTCTTGAAGAATTTGGTGAACAACAGAAATATGCAGATCTCATGATCGAGATCACAAAGCTATCCCAAGGAGAGAAGGAGAAGATAAGGGATTATCATGCTCATGTTTTAGAGCTAAGGAGGAATCTCGATGCCCAGATCCAGAAGGAAGGACTAGCGGATGGGTTGATGAATGGCGTGGATAATCTCCTCTGTAAGCACTTCATTCTTGGGATGAAGCCAGAGATCAGACAACGAGTAAAGTATGACCGCCCAACTACCATTGAACAAGCAAAGGAGATTGCAAGAAGGCAAGAAAAAAGCATGGAAGAGGAGCCCAAAGAAATTGTTGCTAAAGTAGAGCCTACACCAGCACCTTTGGTTCTGAATCCACAACCACTCACGGTGAGCACAAATATTTCTCCTAGTACATCTACAGAGTATGAAGATCTACTCAAAAAGATGGGTCAGTTAACTATTAATCTTCTTCAAGGAAATAAATTTAGTTCTCAGGGAGGAGATAGAGGTCCAAAAAGAAATATTTTTGAAGTTGTTTGTTATGGTTGTTATAAAAAGGGTCATTATAAGTATAATTGTCTAGATAGAGCTTCTACATCTGGTAAAGGAGATAATGATAAAGGAAAAGCACCTGTGAATTCGTTTGATGTAGTAGATAAGAGCAGAAATAATGAAGTAGATGTGTTTGTAACAAAAAGAAAGAAAAAAAAAGATAATCAAGATGGAAATGATCCTAAGAAGATGAAAGAAGAAACTAGTAAGAAACATAGGAGAAGAAAGTTGGGTGTGCAGGATTTTCTGATTTCATAGGGGCAAGGGCCATACTCCATCTTGGAAGATCTGTCCAAAAGGCCTGCAAATATTACATATGGTCAACTCTTGGCTATGTCTTCTGAGAAGAGGCGGGAGTTGCGAAGTGGACTCAATGCTCGACGAAGGAAGGAGGTTGAGGTCCCTGTTTTGGAGGCAGAGGTGGATCCCTATGCTCCACAAGCTGAGGTATTATGTAATGGTATTTCAATTCATGATGTCTTAGTTGATGGAGGTGCTGCAGTTAATGTAATGACCAAGTCTGTAATGAATATGTTGGGTTTAAAAATTGATCACCCTTCAACACTTATGTTAAGGTCATTAAATAAGGGAAAAACTAAACCAGAAGGTGTAGTTTCAAATGTGGCAATATCTGTTATGGGTATTGTATGTGTGGTAGACTTTTAGGTGATGAAAAATGGTACTGTTGCGTACCCAATGTTGCTGGGAAGACCATGGCTAAGGAGATTTCATGCAAGAAACTACTGGAATGAAGGTTTCATGACACTTGGATGTGGTAGAGAGAGGGTGAAGATAAACGTGATCCCTCGAAATCATAAAGCAGAACTTGTGGATTCAAGTGATGAAACTGATGATTGGACATCCTCTGATTACTCTAGTACCAGTGAAGTGGACACTGAAGATGAAGAAAGTGAGGTGGATGTTTCAGTCATGGATATCCTTCCAGTCACACCAACTCATGACCCCATAAAATTATCTGAAGAAGAAGTTGATGATCGTCTCCAACAACTAAAGATTGGTGATGCTGTGATGGAGAGTGAGAAGGAATCCTACCTCCAGCTCTTTCGAAGGTACATACACCTATTCACTTTTGATTACAAGGAACTCCGTCAAGTAAGTTGGGTAGAACATTGTATTGAGCTAGTAGATGGTGCTAAGCCCATAAAGCAAATGCCATATAGAATGAATCCTAATTTTTCCAAGACTGTAAAAGAAGAAATAGATAAGTTGTTTGATGCAGGATTCATATTTGCTGTGGAGAATTCAGAATGGGTTTCTCCCATTGTGATCTCAATAAAAAAGAATGGGAAGCTACGCATTTGTGTTGATTACAGGAAGCTCAATAAGACAACAAAGAAGGATCATTACCCTCTTCCATTTTTAGATCAGATCTTGGACGAAGTAGCTGGCCAGGAGTGCTATAGTTTTGCTAATGGATATAGCGGCTACAACCAAGTTTGTATAACAGAGAAAGATTAGCTGAAGACCACATTCACCACTCCTTGGGGAACGTTTTCTTATAGAGTTATGCCTTTTGGATTGTGTAATGCTCCGGAAACATTCCAGCGTTTGATGAATAGGGTGTTCGAACCCTACATTGGGACCTTCATCAGAGTATTTCTGGATGATTTTTACATCTATGGGAGCAAGTTGGACCACCTGCACCAAATGGAGACAACATTTCAAAGGTTAGATGAAGCACAAGCCTCACTAAACCCTACAAAGTGTGTCTTTGGATGTTCTAAAGGTGTTTTGTTAGGGCATGTTGTATCCAGAGATGGTATTGGTACTGATCCTGATAAAGTTTCAAAAATCAAAGATTTACCATTTCCTCTTAATATAAGTAAGTTGAGATCATTTTTAGGCCATGTGGGTTACTATAGAAGGTTCATCAAGAATTTCTCAAAGATTGCACAGCCACTAACCCATTTCTTGAAGAAGGATGTTACTTATGAACCAGGAAATAAGGTGCATGAAGCTTTTGGACAATTGAAGGAAGCCCTGGTGTCTTCACTTGTTTTGAAGAATCCAGATTGGAGTAAGCCATTCATTGTGTACACTGATGCCTCAGATGCAACACTAGGAAGTACTTTGAGCCAAAAGGATGAAAATGGGAATGAACATCCAATTTGCTTTGGGAGCAGACAAATGAGCAGTGCTGAGGGGTAAATTATACTGTAACTGAAAAAGAGGCTCTAGCTATCATTTTTGATGTAAAGAAGTTTAGAAATTACTTGCTAGGGCAAAAATTTTCTAGTTGTAATAGATCATCAGGCTCTAAAATATATTGTAAATAAGCCTAACCCATCAGTGAGGATAGCAAGATGGATAATTTTGCTATAATAATTTGAATTTGATATTATAGATAGGCCAGGAAAGAAGCATGTCAATGCAGATGCACTCTCTTGAGCCTATGATGGTTTAGGATCATCTTGTGATGATGATGATTTCCCCGATGTAGCCTTGTTATCCCCTTGACACAATCCCTAGTGAATACATAGATATTTGGAATTATCTGAATGAATTCAAGTTTCCTGATGGTGCCAATGCAAAGACTAAGAGAAAGATTACTCAAGCCAGTCGTCCATATTCTATTATGCATGGAGTATTATTTCGAATAGGACCTTATGGACAGTACAAGAGGGTTGTTGGACGTGATCAAGGGAAGGAACTGCTAGAAGAATTCCACAATGGTACATGTGGAGGGCACTTCTCTTGACAACTTACAGCAAGAAGGATCTTGGATGCAGGTTATCACTGGCCCACTCTTTTTAAAGATTGTTATAATTATTGTAAGACATGTGATATTTTTCAAACACATGGTAACCGTAAGACTTCATTAGCTCCATTATGTCCTATTCTTCCCCTTGGTCCCTTTGAAAAGTGGGGAATCGACATTGTAGGTCCAATTCCAACTACATCATGCCAAAAATAAGTATATTGTAGTTGCCACAGATTATTTAACCAAGTGGGTTGAAGCTAGGCCATTAAAAACAACTTCTATGGATGAAGTGGCAAGGTTCATATATGAAACGTATTGTCACCCAGATTTGGTTGTCCATTAGAAATTGTAACAGATCAAGGAAGCCACTTCATTAATGAGGTAGTAGAAGGCCCTAGTCAATAAATTTTCTATTAAGCACAGGAAGGCAACAACATACAAGCCAAGTACAAATGGACAGGTGGAATGAACCAATTTTGTGTTGTGTCAAATTCTAGCAAAAGATGCAGCCCTTCAGGTACATAAATGGGATAAGAGGATTCATGCAGCATTGTGGGCATATAGGGCAAACATCAAAGTCAGCAACATGATACTCCCCATTTCAGTTGGCCTATGGCATTGATCCAGTTCTTCCTATTGAGTTTGATATTCCCACTGTGAGAGTTATGAAAAATGAAAGGATGGATGAAAGTGATTCAGTAAAAGAAAGGTTGGTACATCTTCATTTGCTAGAGGAAATGAGGGAAATAGCAAAGGATACAAGCCATAAGAAGAAAATGAAGCAGAAGGAATACTTTGATCAAAAGATCTGGTGGTCTCCATTTCATGTGAATGACTTGGTTCTAGTATATGATTCCAGATACAAAAAACAAGATAGAGAAAATTTCTTCCAAAATGGATGGGGCCCTACAAAATAGCAGTTGTGCATGAAAATGGTACGTACCGACTAGAGGAATTGGATGGCACTCCCCATTACGAAATGGGTCAACCACGACAAGTTGAAGATTTTCCAAGCACCAGAATAGTCTACTCCGAGGACGGAGTAGAAGCTAGGAAGGGGGGAAGATGTCGACACTAAAATTTTCCTCCGTAATTTCTATTTCATTAATGTATGTATTAGGAATAGGATGTTGTTAAGTATAATTAGTAGTAGCGTCTGATAGAAGATAACATCGCCGTCAGTACGGTGTCGCCAATAATGTGGAGTACGGTAACAGTCAAAGTACAGTAGGAATGTTGTAAAAAGTAAATATTTGTCGTAAGTGGTCCGGTAATGTTTAAAATGTCAAAGTTTGGGTAATTAGAGAAGAAGGGTCTACATGATTAGGAATTAGAAATATTATATTGGTAATAAGGACAAGGAGTGAGGTCATAAATATTTTGGGTATTTTATTTGTAAAAAGTCTAAAAATGTGGAACCCATGTAAAATGATAGTTTATCTTATCTTAAGAGATAAGCTTACATGTACAGATAAGAGTTAAGGTATGGAATATGATTCGTCAGAGTGGATTTCTTATCCTATCTTAGAGATAGGATGGATAAGCCTGGAAGTTATATAAATAGAGAGGCTACCCCCCTCATTTAGCATAGAAGGAAGTAGTGAGAAAATATTGTAGGAAGTGTGCGAAGGAAGCCATCAGTTTAAAGGTGTGTTGAAGAAGTCATTAAGAGGTGTAATTGTAAAGTTTCTCCCATAGTCTTGGTGAAAGGCAAGTGAAGTCAATAACACTTGAAGTACCTCATGGGTGAGATTGTAATAGTTTCATGTTAATATTATAATTTATTTTGATATTTCAGACTTTTCATCATTCCATCTTATCATATTCGATGGTATTCTTGTGTTATGTTGTTGTTTTGTTTCCAGATTACATCCACCAAACTAAAGGCTGTGCATTAGTAAATAATCATAGCATGAGGAGTTCCCGGTGAAGAATTATCATAGTGCCAGATTGGTGATGACAATATAATGAACTCAAAGGTGTCCACCATTCCTTGGGAGAAATGAAGATCAATTTAAAAAAAGGTGCGCGCCGAATTCAGAAGAGATCTTATTAGATGAATCCAAATTTACGCGTATGGGTTAAGGAAGAGATAGACAAGATGATAGAGTCATATATCATTGAGGTAGTTGAAGAGTCAAAATGGATAAAATCAATGGTCATCAGCATCAAGAAGGACGGGAGGATTAGGATTTATGTTGAATATAGGGGACCTGAATGGAATATGTGTCATTGATCCTTTCCCTACCCCGTTTACACTGAAGAAATATTAGAGGGATTAGCTGGGCACGAAGCCTACTCCTTCATGGATGGGTTCTCAGGGTACCACTAGGTACAAATTGTAAAGGAAGACTAGAGAAAGACAAATTTCACCACTGAATGGGGATGTTTTTCCTACATGGTCTTGCCTTTTGGGTTGAAGAATGTGCCTTCTATGTTCTCATGCATTGTAGTGCAAGCCTTCTAGGACTTCATCCACAAATTTCTTCAGGTCCTATTTGGATGATTGGACTTTATATGGTATCATCAAGGACCATTATGATAACTTGAGAATAATGTTTGAAAGGTGTCGATAGTTGAGGATATCCCTCAACATCAATAAATGTGTCTTTGCTACCCCATTTGGATCCTTATTAGGGCATATCATATGCATAGAAGGATTATAAGTAGATCCCACCATAGTTGTAGTCATTGTGGGTTTGGGGGAGCCTACTAGACAAAAGCATCATGCGCGGATTCCTTTGACACACGGGATATTACAGGAAGTTCATTAAGGGGTATGCCAAAATCCACTGTGTCCCTTAGAAGAATTGTTGAAACATAAAATTTCCTTTCATTGGGGAGAGGCACAACAGAAGGCATTTGGCACTTTAAAGGAAAGGATCATAATGGAACCATATTACATTTCCCTTCTTGGGATAAGCCTTTCCATGTGTACATGGATGCCTCAGGGACAATAATGGGGGAAGTACTAGCCACAAACTTGGTAGAGGAATTTTTAATCATCCCTTGAGATTTGCAAGTAGGAAATTGACAACCAACAGAGAAAAATTACACAACTATGGAGAGGGAATCATTGTCAATGATCTACGCACTGCATAAGTTTAGGAAATATCTACTGATAACACCATTCATATTTTACATAGATCACATGGCATTAAAATAATTAGTCAACAAACCCGTTCTGCAAGGGTGCATATGTCATTGGGTCCTCCTATTTCATGAATTTTAATTTACGGTGGTTGTAAATCCAGGAAAGAACAATTTAGGGTCTGACTATTTTGTCAAGGATTGATTCGAGAGAGGACACACAAAGCATTGAGGATACCATGCCATATGCACAACTATTTAAAATGACGGCATGCACCCTCAGACTTGGAAGATATTGTAGTGTTCTTAAAGATAGGCGTGGCACCGGAAGGAATGAAGGTTATGGACAGAAAGTAGTTGGTTTATACGCGCTGCACCCTATATGCTTATTAATAGATATCTATATAAATTAGGTCGTGATGAGGTTATGCGCCGATGCGTGTTAGAACATGAGTGCATTAAAATTATGGAAGAATCGCATGGTGGAATCACAGGAGGAAATTATGCGGGAAAATGAAACCATGCGGAAGATTACGCTCATAGTGATTTGATGGGAATCCCATTTACGAAGATTTTATTGAGTTTTGCAAGGCTTGTGACCATTTTGAGCACCTTGGAAAGCTTGGAAAGAGGGATGAAATGCCCTAACGACTAATAGAAAACGTAAAACCATTTGAAAAATGGGCTATCAAATTTGTAGGACCAATCTCACCAGCGGCGTGAAGGACTAGTTCACGGTATATCATCACTTGCACTGATTATTTAACATGGTGGGCAGAGGCAACACCTACAAAGTATTGCACCGCAATGACAACTGCTAGATTCTTATGGGAAATATAATAAGAAGATATGGTTTTCCTTTAAGTTTAACAAGTGATAAGGGTACACACTTCCTTAATGAAAAAATTAGGATCCTGTTGGTAGAATATATGGTGACCCATCATATGACTACCCCATATCACCCTCAAGAAAATGGGACTACTGAGGCATTTATCAAAATACTAAGTCATACATTAACTAAGACTTATAACGTCAAAAGACACTGTTGTCGCCAAATCACTGCACCCTCCGAATGGCCAGGATGTGAATAGGACGTTCGGTGTGATTGGGACACATGGGATCACCTCTCAAGCTGTGGGACTTGGGCTCGAGGTGAACCTTCGGAGAAGGCCGGCTTCCTCTTCCTAAACTAAGTGTTGTACTACTCCTAGTGTAACAAAAATGATTATCTAGTCCTACGCTAACATTTTCATGGGGTTTTAGGGAAAGAGATTTACAGAAATGAAACTATACTAGGGATGGTGATGCACCAAATAAAGGGTGTCTTCAGATTCAGGAAGGGTTAATTTGAAGAGGGTGTGTGCACCACAGGTCAACTTCACCTACTGCAACTTAGAGAGGGTACAGGATACCACAAACTAAGAGACACGCATTCCCTTTGTTAAACTTTATCAGACCGAGAAATATACCAGTTTCCCAGTGAAGAAGGATGAACTCAAGAAGGGTGAACAGACACCACAACTCAACTGCATGCAATACTTCACCACTCGATAAGCACAGAACTCCAAGAACCTGTAATAGAACTTAAACTTGCACAGTGTACCTGTAAGTACGAGAAAGGCACAAAGAAGCACAGAAGGATGAAAGGACCGAGATTAGTCACAAAACACACACTTTTATTGCTTCAATAACATGCACAATGCATCATACATTCAGAAGAGGCAATAGTTGCCATTACAGTCTTGAAGAGGAGGCTTGAAAGTTCTCTCAACACACAAGAACAACTTGCAGAAGAGAGAGGATTCTTGAAAAGTATACACTCGCCTGAGATATCTAACTGTCCAACTTGTCTGAACTGTTGGAACCCTTTGAAATGAGCTTCCAACTTACATTTATAGAAGAATATGTGAGAAAGAAGAGGAAATGGTCATAATTACATTCCTAAAATGAAGGCCCATGATGTATTTATTACAGTTAGTTGAACTACCTGAGAAGGTTCCATCATGGGTCATTAATTGCCTGATGACCTAGTCTTCTCAATTAATTAAAAGAATATTTAAATAAAATATTTAAATAATAATAATAAATATTATTATTAAAATATTTAAATAAAAATATTAATTTAATTAACATAATGTTGGGACCCCCCCGTTGACCCGTTTGACTTGAAGAGGAGGGGGGTCCATGTGGATAGAGTCTGCACAAATCTCAACTCGGTGAGCTTTGAATCCTCTAACTCGGTGTTGCACTCGATTTTTGACCCTGCACACTAACTCTTTCCTTGCCTTGGTAATCGAGGCTCTTTTGCATTGAGTCCTTCGAATGGTGAGCTATCAAAACTCGATTCTTATCACGCAAATTAAGACTCGCCTCACGAATGCCACTGCTACGGTCTTGCTTCAAACTTCAAATCGAGCCATTCAGAATTACAAAGCCACCTATATGCATCATGAACATGAAGCTTTAAGCTCGAAATTGAAAGCCTCTACAAATACATTAAACTTCATCACCCACGAGCTTATTCTTTATCTCGACTTAGTACCAATGTTTCCACAATATGAAAAGTTTGACTCTAAATCATACTTAGTGGAGATCCATAATACATTGGTTGTACCCCAGGTTAAACAATTCAATGAATTTAAAATTTCACTCCTGATCATTTAGAAAAGATTTTCCTTTCCTGGGCTCAAACTCACTTGAATACTTGACAGATAGAGTTATTTCTTCTTGTTTTGGACCACATATTCACCATTCCATACTTCAACACCACGAAAGAATGGTTTTTTTAGCACAATCAAACTCACTTGAATGTCGGCTTAACCCAACATTTTAAAAAGAATGGTTTTAACACAATGCTCCTTATCATATAACACTTGTAGTAAGAATGTTTTGGCTTTGCCATAATAAGCACAATTTGTACCTTCCAAATGATGAGAAAATGCCATTATCAATAAAGACCTAATGCTGCCATGATGATGACCCAGGCTCATGCCCGTAACATGTCGATAGACACCCTTAAGACTGATTCTTGGACAAAGAACCCTTCGGTATTTTGGCAGTGCACTCTGCAATCTAGGCTCCAACCAACAATTATGCCACTATTGGGATCTTAGTATGGCATAGGTAGCTGTGAGCTACACAATATACTCATTTTTCCAGAAACTAAAAAGATCCTTTATGTTACAATCTGCAACACATAAAATAAGCCCTTCAAAAAATACATTGAACAACTGGGGCAGCCAAGAGGACCTTGGAAAAATGTACAGGTAACAACCATATGAATTCTTCCTTAGTCGTGGATCAAAGCTAATAGAAATAAAGCTAGATAAAATTAGCTTGAAACTACAGTATAATCCCGTCCATTGTAAAAAACACAGCTTCTCTGAACCTGGTAAAAGAATACTTTTATTGTCTGATTGGACGTACATAATGGAAGGGTATAAATATTGCCTACTGCCCACAGAGTTTCTCAAAGAGACCATTTACAAGTAACAAGGATGTAGCATGCAAAACGGCCAACTAGGTATTTCAGAGTTGACCTTCACATTCAATTCATTTTTAGGAGAAGCAATGCTGAGCAATATGAATCATTTCATTCTGCACGTAATAAACCTCCATCTCCTGACTCGGGAAAATTTTATGAAGCCTTGAATAGTGTGACTCCAATCCATCATATACGGCAGTGAATATTTGTTTCCTGCAGCTGCTATTTGATACTGAGTTCAAAACGGCTTCTACTATACTGCAACATGTCTGTGCCTGTGCGTGGGATTTTTCTCACGACCACCGAATGCTCAGAACTATACAGAGGATGAGGAGAAGGTCATGGCAGCTGGGAGAAGTATGCTGGCATAGGCGAACTGATCAGGTCGGACATCTGTTTGTTGCATTCGGTGAAACAGTATCAACGCTTCGTGAGGAAACGCGTGTCTTCTGTAAGCTGCAATTATGGTATTCCATGAGAAGGCGTCTCTTTCATGTGAAAGCGTATTCCTGGAAATGCAGGTCCGCAATAGTTGAAGATATGTAGACGGGTTTACAGGGATATGCTATGCGTGGTAAGCAGAATGTGTGGAGCCTGAAACTTCAACTGTCTCATTCCCACGTTCCCCGACTTACCTTCCGAGTGACTCACACAAAGACTCGGATCCTGTTTAAATGGCCGGTGCGGAAGTTTGATGTTGGATTGCCATCATCAAATCTCCACGCTTGGCAGTTTGATCGGATTTCTCCCCTACGCGGAGTGAACAACATGGTTTTCCATCCCGAAACTTCCACTTGGCGGTGCTGCTCCTGAATCTCCCCTACGTTCATACCTCAGCGCGGGATTAACAGCTTGGCCTGCCATCGTAATAGTTCCACGCTTGGCATACTAGCTCCAAATCCCCGCGTAACGGCTTGGACAAATTAAATCATGGGCCCCGGCCTCAACTTTTCCGCGCAAACTTGGCAAGATAGTGAAATGTTTCCCAAAGATTTTACATGACCCATTCGAGCTTCAAGCTTCTGCAAACATGGATATTGCAGGATAGAGTCCATCTAAGTGATCCCTTGAACTCATGGCTATAAAAATATCATTTTATCTGTCGGGCTGAGTTCAGCCATATCCTATTTTCTCATGTCATCTTATCATATCTACAACATGTCTCTAAGAACCGCTATGCCGTAAGTGATTTCACTCAAGATATCAGTAAACTCGACCATCAATTCCTTTGGGTCTAACTAGGATCAATATTTTAACTGAACTTCAGTCTGAGCTATAAGCTTGATCTCTCAGTGAGCTCAAATGTTTCAACGCTGAGCTATTTCCTTTCTCCCAAGAAACATGCTCGACTTTCTGAGTGACTCGTTGAAGATGCTCATATAATTGCAAAGCAAATTATGCTCCATGAATATTCTGATATGAAATAGTTCCACCTCTATGAGATTCGCTTCCATGAGTTACATCGTAAAACCAGTAAGGTCTCGATAGAGAATCTTTGTAATAATTTTCATCAGGTCTCCCGGTAACACTCTCACTGTCACTTAATCGATTTTCATAAAAATAACTTGAAGGAAAATCCCGAATTTGAGGATGCATTCGATGCTGATCAGATAACAACATTGGACAACTTACTTGCTCAAACAGGCTTCTACTATACCGCAACATGCCTGTGCATCGAATGCTCGGCCGCTTTGAGCGTAGAACTGAAATTCTCCTAGGAAAGTGCCGTGAGGAAGTAATTGGCTATACGCAGCAGCTACAGGGTAGAGAAGTAAACTTATCTCAGAAAATGAGTGGCCTCCAGAGAGAGTCGATTGCGACAGCTGCCACAGGGTGATCCCAAGGAACCGTTGGTGTTGATCCTGATGTTCTGGTTGCATGCGACCACAGTCGTGATCAGTTGTTGTAAAATCTTTCCGCTGTAGTAGAAGAATGAGATAAAGTTTTGTTGAGTTGTCTTGCACCTTTTCATTTTGGAAATTCTCTTCCATGGAAGAAGCTCGACCAAATCTTGAGGCAGCTATTGTCTCCGTCAAGTCATTAAAACTGAATTCATATTCCAACAAGGAAGCATCAATCTCTCCATGTTGAATTAAAACGGATCGAACTCATCATTTCTCTGCCTCAATGAGCCAACCATCGAAACATCCTCCACTCCTATCGAGACTCTTTTATGACAAGCCAAACTCGGTTACTGAACTTACATTTCCTACTCATGAACTCGTCTAAGGCTTGTGATTTGAGTTATGACCGAGTTAGGACAAGGCACTGAACTCGTCTCCTTGACACTGTTTGAGCTCGATCTCTTTATTCCTTGATTTGACACTGTTGACCAGAAGTGGGTCCCTGGGACCAATGTCATGATTTGATAGTAATAAGGCCTTGTTTTCCAATTTTTCCATGTGCGTAAAATTGGATAACATTTTTGGCGACCTCTCGGGGATGATTGCCTGCTAAGCATGATTCCAGTAGCCTTAAGTCATCCATTGGGCATGGAGTCTATGTTGGAATCCTGAAAGTAGTATGATTTTCTTTGACACATCCCAGAATCTCCTTGAACATTGCTGATATCCTAGACCTCCCTGGAATGCTAAGCATGAAGTATACTGAATCTGTTGAATGCTTGACATCCATGGAACACTGCAAAATTTTGAATGAAGCAGATTTTGAACTGTTATGGAAACCTTGAACCTTCTTCTCCTTGACACCTTCCAATGATGAAACAATGTGCAGAACAACACAAAACACAACAACAAGGAAAGCAAAACAACAACACACAACAATGTGCATAAGCACTTGGAGGAAAACACCTAATTTAACTGTACAGGGGGTGGAACGCTTCTCAAAAACAAGCTTTGAGATGTATCCCATTCACATGAATGGGCAGTTCTTCTCCATTGAGCCTAGATAGACAAAATGAATTTGCCTCTTTGCAACTTGTGATGATGTATGGCCCACTCCAGAGAGCGTCAAACTTGGCATGCCTGCCTGGTTTGGCCCTGTCTTCATCCCATTTGAGAACTAAATCTCCCTCTTGAAAATGCCTGTCAGACGCCTTCTTGTCAAAATATTTCTTAACTTGAGCCTGATGCTGCTCCAAAGTTTTCATAGCCTTGTCTCGTACTTCCTCTAACTCCATGAGTTCAGCAAACCTTACTGTCAGAGGATCACTCTCTATAACTTCAAGTTGATGAGCTAACTCCAAAGAAGGTAACTCCAATGAGAGTGGGAGTTTTGCCTCTCTTCCATATACAAGAACGAAAGGAGAATTTCTGATGGCCCTTTTAGGTGTGATCCGATCTGCCCATAAGGCAGTCTTAAGCTGTGTATGCCAAGTCCTCTTGTTAGTCTCCATTGTGCGCTTAATAATCCTTATGAGGTTTTTGTTGCTAGACTCAGCCAATCCGTTTCCTTGAGGATAGTAATTGGATGAAGTTTTTGAGGTATACCCCATTTTTAACAGCCCATTCACTCAATTTCATACCAAGAAAAGCCAGCGCATTGTCTGAAATGACTGTAAACGGAACACCGAACCTCATCATTATACCCTCCAAAAAATCTAGAACTACCTTTTCATTGCTCTCTTTTAATGCTACCGCCTCTGTCCATCGAGTAAAATAGTCTGTTGTGGTAAGGACCCACTTATGTCCATCACTGGATGGAGGATTAATCATTCCGATGAAGTCCAACCCCCATTGAACAAAGGGTTGATCCACTTGAATTGGATGCAATGGAAGAGCTGCCAGCTTCTGCTTACCTGTGAAAAAAGGCACATTCCTTACATTTCCTTACCCAGAGATGGGCATCCTTGAATAAATCTGGCCAATAGTAGCCAGCTCGCATGATCTTGGTAGCTGTTGTTCATGCAGAATAATGTCCTCCAGATAGGCCATTATGAAACTCTTCTAGTATCTTACTGACCTGTTCTGGTCCTATGCACCGAAGGAGGATGCCGTTCAAATCTTTTCGAAAGAGAACACTATCTACCAAAACATATGGGATAGATTGAAGATGGAAAGTTCGTCTTTGGTTTTTATCCATGTTTGCCAGGTATGCTCCTGAGAAGATGAAATTCTTCATTTTGGATAACCAGTCAGCTTGATCAACATCCTCATCAGTATTTAGGAGTGTCACGTCCTCATTACTTTTTGATTCCATGTCTGTTGCAAGTTGCTGACATAAACCCTTACCTCTGACAAGTTTAGTGACTTTGATGTGCACATCATACTCCATTACCTTCGTGATCCATCCAGCACACTTTTCGTTCATTTCTTTGTTCAGCAAAAACTCCTTGACACCTGGATGAGACACCATCAGATGAATCTTGTTGTTGGACAACATGTGCTTGAATTTCTTCAAAGCTCGAATAACCACAAAGACTTTCTTTTTAATGAATGAGTATTTGAACTCGTAGTCTTTGAGGGATTGACTGAAGAAAGCGATTGGTTGCTCCATCAGATTGTTGTTTTGTTGGGTGAGGATCCCTGAAATGCTCTCTTGACCTGCAAAAGCATAAAGGATAAAATCTTTGTCAAACCTGGGGTTCACAAGCGTGGGAGCTTGAGAAATGGCTGTTTTGATAGCTTCAAAGCTTTCTCGTCCTTCCTTTGTCCATGAGAATGGCATGTTTTTCTTTAGCATGGATGTCAGTGGTTTAGCCAATGTCGCGAATTGAGGGATGAATCTCCGCACGAAATTTATGGTTCCCAGAAAACTCTGGAGGCCCTTCTTGTGACTTGGGAGAGATAAGGACATAATTGAATGAATCCTAGCTAGATCGATTGATAATCCTTCTACTGAAACCACATGCCCCAACAATTTTCCCTCGTGCACTGCGAAAATACATTTCTTGGGGTTAAGTGAAACCCCAAATTCCCTACACCTTTGGAAAACTTTCCTTAGATGCGTGATGTGATCTTCTGCATGCTTAGAGTATACAGTTATATCATCAAGGTAAACTAAAATAATATCGTTGATTAGTCCCTTAAATGCCATGTCCATGGCTCTTTGGAAAGTAGCCCCGGCATTGGACAATCCGAATGGCATTTTATTGTAGGCATACGTGCCCCACTTGGTAGTGAAAGCCGTTTTGAATTGGTCAGATTCTTGGACTAGGATTTGATTGTAACCTGAATATCCATCGAGCAAAGAAAATATTTGAGCTCCTGCCACCGTTTGAAGGATCTGCTCCATCGATGGAAGAGGATAATGGTCTTTTAATGATGCACGATTCAAATCCCTGAAATCTACGCATAACCAGATCTCTCCATTCTTCTTCCTCACGGGCACCAAATTGGCTACCCATGAGGAATGCTTGATGGGAAAAATTATACAGGCCTCGATGAGCTTGGTTAGCTCCTTTCTCATTAGTGGCTCAATTTTGGGATTAATTGGTCTCTGTTTCTGACGAACTGGCTTAGCATTAGGATCCAGTTCGATGGTATGTTGTGCTAGACCTGGATCAAAACCACGCAGATCTTTATAGCTCCATGCAAAGATGTCATGATACTCTTGACAAAGTTTGATGAAAGCTTCTTTCTCTTCAGAAGTACACACTTTTCCGATCTTAAGAAATTTTTCATTTGATACTTCAACTTCCTCAAAATATTCTTCTCTGACCACCATGTTAGGGCTTTGTCTTGTGGCTTGGTCATCTGAATTGAAAATGGATTCCAAAGTGACTAAACCTTTTGGTAACTTGTTGCTTTTCAATTGAATAATTTTCTCACCATATGACTCCTGCAACTTATCTTGATTCTTTGTAGCAAACTCCGCCTCTTCTTGTAGAAAGAGGACAATTTGTTTGTCACTATCAAACACTTGCCAACTACTCACATTATCAGGGACTGCTGGTCGAACCACCATTTTAACAAATTGCTGCCCTTCTTTCATGATATCAACTGGTATGTTGTATTGTGAACCAATTGTAGCAAGCCTATCTGCATCTTGATTTTGATTTCTAGGGATTGCATGGATTCCAAAAGCTTCAAAATCTTCAATCAGGTCCCAGACTCGGTTCTTATATGATCTTAAAAGATCATTTTTGGATGCACTACGTGCCGAAACTTGATGAACAACTAACTCACTATCTCCAAAAACAATCAGGGCCTTGATTCCCTTCCTTTGGGCTAGCTGAATTCCTTGCACAAGAGCCTCGTATTCAGCAACATTGTTAGTGCAACTGAACTGCAACCGGAAAGATGAGAAGTACTTATCTCCCTCTGGAGAAATTAACATAACACCAGCACCGGATCCATTCTTACTTCTTGAGCCATCGAAGAACAATTGCCACAGTCCTTTAGAATCACTTGGTGTTTTGACAAGTTGTGGTATAATCGTATCTTCTTCATGGATACAGTAAGTACCTAATCCTGTTTCTTCCAAGACCAGCAAACCAACTTCTTCTTCTGCCAATACATCAGCGTAGGGATCATACTGATGATCTCTACTTACTTCATCTAGCAAAGTATTAGGGACTTCTTCAACAAGGGTGGTTGGTTCATGATCGGCATCTTCCTCTTCGGGATCGCCACAATGGGGTCATATCACGTTCAATTTTATGGGACCAGCAGTGTAGGGTTGCTACATGTTTATGGCAAGATTGGTTCTGTCCCTTATAGTTTACTTGGGGTCCGTATCGACGTCCTCAGAAATTAAAAAAATAGTCCCAAGAACCCACCTTCGGTTATTATCGAGATGTAATTATTAAAAATAATTCTTAAATTGCATATGAGAGATCACCTAGTATTAAAAGGCACCCAGTTGATCTCAACTCAGTAAAGAGTTCGGGGTCGAGTTGATAGAGAACCCGGTGTCAAATTGATAGTCATCTCGGTAGAGACTCTCAGTTGTAAGAGCTCGATGAGGTCTTGTTAATGCAAAATATAGCTCGTTGAAAATTGACAAATGAAGGGAACTCTATAAGGATCTCGGTAGAGATCGATGCAGGCGAAAGTTAAAGCCAAGTCAGGGAGAGTCAAAGTTCGAGCTATCAATAAATTCTCAATGAATTGGAAAGTTTCAAGCACAGGCGGAAGCGAAGGCAGAGATAAAGAGTTCGACTCATCTTCGTGACTCGTTCATTTTGGAGATCATGTGGTGAGCTTCTTTTAGGACACATTCTGCAAAGCTAGGGTGATTCAAACGCATGCCAAGGCATCAAGAGTGCCATAAAATGAATGGAGATCATTGCGTAAACAGAGATATGTGATGGAGCCCTATCAATGAGACTCATCAAGCATAATGGATAATTCAAGGCAACTCGTTTCATGTGGATGCATTAAAGATGGTTTCTAGGATACAATTCCAAGGCTCATTAATTAATGCAAAACTGGGAGGCCTACTCGAAATAATTTTACAATGGTAAGCTCGCAGAGGCAGCAAGAATGCCGGGCCAGGGTATTAGTGAATACAGTATATATATTTTCGCTGACGTTGTTCAGACCTTCCTCGGCCGAGCATTTGGTGAATAGACAGTTGACATGTTGTAGTATAACAGAAGTTTTTGGGAGCACTTCCAGCAAGCAGGTTTCCAATGATGTTTTTATCTATTCAGCATCGAATGCATCCTCAAATTCGGGATTTTCCTTCAAGATATTTTTATGAAAATCGATTAAGTGACAGTAAGAGTGTTACCGGGAGACTTGATGAAATTTATTACAAAGATTCTCTATCGAGACCTTACTTGTTTTACGATGCAACTCATGGAAGCGAATCTCATAGAGGTGGAACTGTTTCATATCAGAATATTCATGAGGCACAATTTGCTTTGCAATTATATGAGCATCTTCAACGAGTCACTAGGTTGGCAAGCATAAAGGTTTCTGTTGAAATTATCACACCTTACAAGCTACAGCTGAAATGTTTACACTGAGAGTTTAATGTTATCCTCAAATCTGATGAAGGAAAACTCGGTAGGAGAAAAAATCGGGAGCACGATCATGGCAGACCGAGTAGGTAATCCCGTGCATGGGAAATATTTTACTATCTTGCCAAGGTTGCGTGGCGAAGCTGAGGCTGGGGCCCGTGGATTAATTTGGCTGAGCCGTTATGCGGGGATTCGAAGCTGGAATGCCAAGTGGGTTTTCGATGGATGGCAAGCCAAAGAAGAAATTCCATGCGGGGGAGATTCAGGCAAGCACCGCCAAGTGGAAATATTGGTTTAGTAAACCATGATCAAACTTCAATGAATGGGAGAAATCAGATCAAACTGCCAAGCGTGGGAAATATTATGATGGATATCCATCATGAGAATTCTGCGCAGCCTGGAGTGGTCTGAGTCATTGTGTGAATCACAAGGAGAATTAAAGTGGCAGTTGTAAATTGGGCGGCGAGTAATCCTCCAAGCGATAAGGGAGGATGATGGCGAGATGGTTGAAGATGGGTCGACGTTGGAAAAAGTATGTTTCAGGCTCACAAGAAAGAGACGCCTTCTCATGGAATACCATAATTACAGCTTACAGAAGACACGGGTTTCCTCACGAGGCGTTGATATTGTTTCACCGAATGCAACAAACAGATGTCCGACCTAATCAGTTCACCTTTGCCAGCATACTTCTAGCCTGTGCCACAATAAGAGCTTTGGAATAGGGTATGAACATACATCGAGGAGCCGTGAAGTGAATGAGTCTGCAGACGTTCAGGCTCTGATGGTTCGATGGTCGCGAGACAAACTCCCATGCAACAGGTAGCAAGCATGTTGCAGTACAGTAGAAGCTTTTTTTTAGCACTTCCAGCAAGTAGGTTGACCAACTATGTTGTTATCTGTTCAGTATCAAATGGCAGCTGCAGGAAACACATATTAACTACCGTGTACGATGGATTGAAGTCACGCTATTCAAGGCTTCATAAAATTTGCCTGAATCAGGAGATGAAGGCTTAAAATGGTGTAGAATGAAACGATTCATATTGCTCAGCATTTTTTCTCCTTGAAATGAATTGAATGTGAAGGTCAACTCTGAAATACCTGGTTGGCCGTTTTGTATGCTACATCCTTGTTACTTGTAAATGGTCTCTTTGAGAAACTCTGAGGGCAATAGGCAATATTTATACCCTTCCATTATGTGCATCCAATCAGAAAATAAAAGTATTCCTTTACCAGGTTTAAAGAAACTTGTTTTTAACAAATGGACGATTATACTGTAGTTTCAAGCTAATTTTATCTAGCTTTATTTCTATTAGCTTTGATCCACGACTAAGGAAGAATTCATATGGTTGTTACCTATACATTTTTCCAAGGTCCTCTTGGTTGCCCCAGTTGTTCAATGTATTTTTTGAAGGGCTTCTTTTATGTGTTGTAGATTGTAACATAAAGATCTTTTTAGTTTCTGAAAAAATGAGTATATTGTGTAGCTCATAGCTACCTATGCCATACTAAGATCCCAATAGTGGCATAATTGTTGATTGGAGCCGAGATTGCCGAGTGCACTGTCAAAATACCGAAGGGTTCTTTGACCAAAAATCAGTCTTAAGGGTGTCTATCGACATGTTACGGGCATGAGCCTGGGTCATCATCATGGCAGCACTAGGTCTTTATTGATAATGGCATTTTCTCATCATTTGGAAGGTACAAATTGTGCTTATTATGGCAAAGCAAAAACATTCTTACTACAAGTGTTATATGATGAGGTGAGCATTGTGGTAAAACCATTAAGAATCCTGAGCATTGTGGTAAAACCATTCTTTTTAGAAATATTGGGTTAAGCTCGATATTCAAGTGAGTTTGAGCCCAGGAAATGTAAGATCGTTTGCTGGATGAAGAACTCGGTGACTTCACAAGGAGCTTGTGGTGATGTAGAGGCTTTCATGAAGTTTGAATGTGGAATGCATAAATGGCCTCGAGTTAATAGAGGAAAATGATAAGAATCGAGTTTGATAGCTCACCATTCGAAGGACTCAATGCAAAAGAGCTCGATTACCAAAGCAAGGAAGGAGTTAATGTGGGGTAAAAAATCAAGTGCAACACCGAGTTAGAGGATTCGAAGCTCATCGAGTTTGGCTATGTGCAGACTCTATCCACATGGACCCCCCTCCTCTTCAAGTCAAACGGGTCAACAGGGGGTCCCAACATTATGTTAATTAAATTAATATTTTTATTTAAATATTTTAATAATAATATTTATTATTATTATTTAAATATTCTTTTAATTAATTGAGAAGACTAGGTCATCAGGCAATTAATGACCCATGATGGAACCTTCTCAGGTGGTTCAACTAACTGTAATAAATACATCATGGGCCTTCATTTTAGGAATGTAATTATGACCATTTCCTCTTCTTTCTCACATATTCTTCTATAAATGTAAGTTGGAAGCTCATTTCAAAGGGTTCCAATAGTTCAGACAAGTTGGATAGTTAGATATCTCAGGCAAGTGTATACTTTTCAAGAATCCTCTCTCTTCTACAAGTTGTTCTTATGTGTTGAGAGAACTTTCAAGCCTCCTCTTCAAGACTGTAATGGAAACTATTGCCTCTTCTGAATGTATGATGCATTGTGCATGTTGTTAAAGCAATAAAAGTGTGTGTTTTGTGACTAATCTTGATCCTTTCATCCTTCTGTGCTTCTTTGTGCCTTTCTCATACTTGCAGGTACACTGTGCAAGTTTAAGTTCTATTGCAGGTTCTTGGAGTTCTGTGCTTATCGAGTGGTGAAGTATTGCATGCAGTTGAGTTGTGGTGTCTGTTCACCCTTCTTGAGTTCATCCTTCTTCACTGGGAAACTGGTATATTTCTCGGTATGATAAATTTTAACAAAGGGTATGCGTGTCTCTTAGTTTGTGGTATCCTGTACCCTCTCTAAGGTGCAGTAGGTGAAGTTGACCTGTGGTGCACGCACCCTCTTCAAATTAACCCTTCCTGAGTCTGAAGAAACCCTTTATTTGTGCATCACCATCCCTAGTATAGTTTCATTTCTGTAAATCTCTTTCCCTAAAACCCCATGAAAATGTTAGCGTAGGATTAGATAATCATTTTTGTTACACTAGGAGTAGTACAACACTTAGTTTAGGAAGAGGAAGTTGGCCTTCTCCGGAGGTTCACCTCGAGCCCAAGTCCCACAGCTTGAGAGGTGATCCCATGTGTCCCAATCACACCGAACGTCCTATTCACATCCTGTCCATTCGGAGGGTGCAGTGATTTGGTGACAACAATAGGCTCTTCTTCAATGTGCACACAAGTTTCTCCTTACCCTTGACTTCATAACCAAGTGGATACTACATATAAATTTCATCCTCCAAATCACCATGAAGAAAAGTTGTCTTAACATCAAGTTGTTCTAAATGCAAATCTTCTATTGCAACCAAACTTAGAATAGTATGAATAGAAGTCATCTTAACTACAGGAGAAAAAAACTCATCAAAGTCAATACCTGCTTTTTGTGCAAATCCTTTTACCACAAGCCTTACCTTGTACCTCTTCAATCCACTTTCTTCTTCCTTAATCCTGTAAACCCATTTGTTCTACATTTCTTTCTTACCTGATAGAAACTTGACCAAATCCCATGTCTAATTTTGTTCCAAGGAGTCCAACTCCTCATCCATGCCATGCTCCCACTGCTTGTGGGTATATTCTTGTATTGCTTCTTCAAATTTTTTTAGTTCACCACTATCAGTTAGTAATAAATAAGAAAGTGAAGGTGAAAATCTCTCTGGAGGTCTACTTACCCTTTGTGACCTTCTTAATGAAATATGAGGTGTCTAAGGCTCATTCTATGCTTGTTGCACATTCATGTCAATTTCTGTTAGTGACCGACGTCGATTACCTATAACAAACTGCAATTCCTCTGCCTGCAGATCGACGTTAGTTCTGGAAGTACCGGCACAGGTGTCTGTCACTATCTTCTCTGATCCTAGTTCTTCTAATCGACACCGGTTATCCTGACTGGCAATGGTCTCTGTAGGACTGACATCAGTGTCTGTGTAAGTCTTCTTTAGGTTTGAAAGTTGATTTTCCTTCAAAATCTCCTCAACCTATTCATGTTTATGCACCAAAACCTAATCCATGTACATTCTCTTTTCATTCCAATCAATGTCACAACTCCTAACAATCTTAGAATCTTCTAAATCCCAAAATCGATATCCTAAATCACCAGAGCCATAACTAATGAAAGTAAATCTCTTAGAATTAACATCCAACTTCTTTCTATTTTCTCTATCAACATGCGCTAAAGCTTCTGAGCCAAAGACTCTAAGAAAATAATAATTTACCTTCTTTCTAGACCAAGCTTCTTCTGGTATTCCACCATCTAGTGCTATTTAAGGCCCATGGTTTATCAAGTATACCGTTGTATCCACTACTTCTTCCCAAAACTTCAAAGGCAAGTTGGCATGTATCCTCATGATTCTAGCACATTCCATGATTGTTATGTTCATTCTTTCTACAACTCCATTCTCCTGTGGAGTTCTAGGAACCGTTATTTCTCTTCATATTCCATTCTGTGAACAATAATCATCAAAATATTTTCTACAGTACTCACCACCATTGTCATATTTAAGGCACTTCAATTTTAAGTTTGTTTCATTTTCTATAAGAGCTTTCCATCTTTTAAAATTTTTAAAAACATCATATTTATGCTTAATACAATAGATCCATACCTTCCTTATGGCATCATCAATGAAAGTCACATAATATTGGGATCTTCCAATAAAATCTACATGGGCTGGTCCCCACACATCTGAGTGTACAAGCTCTAATTTATGCTCCTTCTTTATTGACCCAACCTTGATAAATCTCACTCTCTTGTGCTTTCCAAAAATGAAATGCTCACAAAATTCATGATCTAATTGTTTCAAATCTGATAACTTACCCTTTTCCTTTAATATTTGCATTCCTTTTACACTCATATGTCCTAGCCAATTATGCCACATGTTTGCATCTGAATCTATGGTAGATAGCACTGAAAAAGAATCAGTAATACATGTAGACAAACATAAAGTTCCTACCTTCTTTCCTCTTGCCACAACAAGATATTCCTTGGTAACCTTCCAAGAATCATCTATGAATGTAACCACACATCTAGATTCACCAAGTTGCCCTACAAATATTAGATTTCTTTTGAGACTTGGCACATGCCTCACATCTTTCAATACCCATGGGTTTCCATTCTGCAACTTTAGATAAACATCACCTCTACCAGTAATATTGCATGGCTCATCATCACCTAAATAAACATGTCCAAAATCACCCTGAACATAATTTCTAAAATAACCCTTATTAGGGGTAACATGGAAAGAATCTCTAGAATTTAACACCCAAGATTCTAATTTATTATCCAAGGAGAGAATAAGGGCATCTTGCTTTACCTCACTTGCAATGTTTGCCTCTTTACCTTTTTCTTTACCTTTTTCTAATGCATTCTCTTTGTTTTCCTTGGACCAACACTCCTTTACGTGTCCTCTCTTTCCACAATTCCAACAAAGTAAATCTCTGTACCTGGATCTAGATCTACCTTCTCTTAACTTTGATCTCCCATTCTTCTTGCTCTTGGATGATCTCTCCTTAGTTCTTCCCCTACTTTCTATAGTTAAAGAATTTCCAGATGATGATTCTCCCAAACTTTTCCTGTGTATTTCCTCATTAAGGATTACACTAACCACATCATAAAATTTCAAACCTTTAGAAGAAGTTGTTGTATTACTAACAACCATTACCAAATTATCCCAACTATCTAACAAATAGCATAAGAATAAAATTGCTTTCACTTCATCATCAAATAGAATTTCTACCAATTTTAATTGATTAACAATAGACCGGAAATCATTTAAATGATTAGAAACAGATCCACCTTCTTGCATCTTAGAATTAAAAAAAAAATTCATCAAATATACCTTATTTGAAGCACTAGGAGTTTCATACAAATTTGCTAAAGATTTCATGAACTCTATCGTGTTTTTTACATCTATAAAATTTGAATCCATTGATGCTGTCAGGCTCAATCTTATAGATCCTAGAGCCTTTATGTCAAGAACTTTCCATTCTTCATCTTTGATCGAACTTGGTTGTCCTTGCTCATCCAATGGTAAGTGTAGATCTTTCTGATACAAATAATCCTCCACCTGCATTTTCCATAGTTGATAATTATGACCGTTAAATTTCTCTACTTGGTATTTTTTATCTTCTGCCATTGCTCTGCTCCCACTCAATCAGAAAACCCTATGTGAGTAAATCCTGTCAACACACAAAACCTCTAAACAAAATATATGATACCATTTGTTGGAGTTAAACCATATAATAGTATTACACAGATCTATAATCAGATAAATCATACAAGCAATCAATGTGGAAATAACCAAAAGATGAAATAAATAAGAGAAAGATTACACCAGATTTAACGTGGTTCACCCAATGTGGGCTACGTCCACCAAGAAACGGCTAATATTATTATTCAGTTATTTACAAAGGAAATAAAATAAATATCTTTCGTCTTCCAACACCTCACAATATTTTCAATGCTCTTTCCTCACTCATCTACACAATCTTTATCACCAAGGAAAACATACAACAATTAACTGCTATCTTCTTCTCTCAAAATTGTTTTTCTTGCATTACACTCCAAACAATGCATACGTGCATGTGTGTCTATTCTAGGAAACTTATTTTTTCTTTTACAAACAATAAATAAAATTTAAAATAATTGATTTATTCTAATTTTTCTAGCCAAAAAATAAAAGTGTCGTTACACAGGTAACCGAAAACGGTTACACCCTAACCGGCACCGATTATGCCCTGACTAATTCTGCCTGGCCTGATTGATGATGGTTACACCTTAGCTGACATTGGTTACTGTCAAAACAGTAAAATTTTATAAGTTTCTTATGAAGAAATTTAGCTCCACACTCAACATGTCTCTCAGAATTGTTAATATGTACCAAAGTAGGGGTCTTGCCATCATAATCCTACACTAATGAGGAAAGATTATTTTTGTCAAGCCTTGTAAAAAAGGCTATCGTTACATTATGTCAGCCTAAAATATTATCTCTATATGTCTCCCACCAATGTAATGCTATCCCGAACAATGTGTAAACCATCATTTTTCGTCTATCTCCCTCATTTCACCACTGGTCTTCCATCGCACACAAGAAAGAGTCAAATTTCTCTTCTTCAATGTACCTTGGTAATTTAGTTGTGCCCAACTATCTAATCATCCTAGAAAATATCCCCTTTACCTCGTGGCCTACCATATCATAGGCTCCATGGTCCAAATTATCACATGTCATGCTAGTTGTATCACTAATAGGGTGCACATCTTCCTAGTAAGTACACCTTCTTGGTTCCAATTTTTCTGTGTCATGCATTATATGTGCATATATTCTATTCAGATCCTCCTCATTGATAGGCTATGTATAAGGCACAATCTTTGCATCATGAAATTGTACGACAATGCGTTCTTACTTATTCTCAAAACTTGCATGGCACTTGTTAAAGTGTAACTCAACATTGTTAGCATAACACTGTGGACGGCATAAGAGCATCGGGAATTCATTTGCCTCTACCAACTCAAGCAGCTCAAAATCACCTGTAAATTTAGCACCTTTAATAGGGATTTAAGTATCTTTGAGAACTCCAATGGGCATGGCCCTTGTTTTTTTTTCCATGTACAACACATTCAAATATGGATGCAATAGTGGCTTTCCCATTTGGTTCTAGGCATTTGATATCAGAACATTAACTTGTGTGTTTGTATCAATAAGAACGTTATTCACCAGCCAACCATTTATCACTGCATCCAGTGTGATCTCTTTATCATATTCATGGTTCTACAATGGTAAATTTGCATGAAGAATCTAGCATTCTCGCTCAACCCCTGTGTCTGATACTTTCTCTCATAACCACTCTCCTAAAAAGGGATGATGTTCTCTTACGCAAAATTCTACACACTTCTTTCAAATCATCAACATCCTTTTGAGTAAGTTCAACACTCATCACATGTTCCCTCTCATGCGTCTGCTCCTTTAGACATTGAATCTCTCCCTATAATTCCCAGATGACTCCCATAGTCTCTTGATAAACCTCCTTATGTGGAGTTGCATATGGATACATGGCATGCATGACCTCTTCCCTTCTGATAAATGGTTTTTCCGTGACGTGTTCACGTGCGCATGTTACTTTTACACATGTAGTAACTAATATAGGTTGAAGCTATGGCTCAACCATATTCTTAGGTGCCCATTGTTTATGCTTCTTGCACTCTATCTTAATCATTATCACGCCTTTGTCCTTCTTATTTTTTGTACACATATGGGCATAAAGGTCCGAACAATCTTCAACCTTGTGTGCCTTTCCACAATGAACGGAAAATTGATTCTTAGGACACTCATGTTGGTAGTGATCTAGTGATCCATAAGTATAACATGTCCCATGTGCAAACCTTCCATGACCGCCATGACCTATATCCACCTATGAAGCGTCCATTTTCATTGTTGTGCCTTTCATTATTTTGTCCTTTTTGTGACTAAAGCTATTTTCCATAGTGGTCTAGCATAACCCAATTTCACATGCCTCATGAATATGATCGATCAAACGACAATCATTTGTGTAATGGGTATGCACATCACAAATCTTGCAATAAAAAGAGACATTTTTCTATGTAGCTCGCTACAAAAGTGGGCAATTCTAGACATCATGGTTCTTGTGGAAAATCTCACAAGATGTTAACAATGCATGCACATTCTTATGCGGACAACTATCCTTTGAATGTACTTCCACTTCACAACCAATGCACTATACTCAACTGTGTGTCTCATGTGTCAAATTGGTATAAAACTTCTCCAATTGTGTAGTCATTGTTGTTATTTGCGCCTCAAGAAAAAGACTCACCCCTGTATCTAATCTTCTCATAGATTATGCGTGTAATGTTGCTTCCAAATCCTCGCACAGATCAGTAAATGTCTTGTGTGACAGTGCTCTGGGGAAAGGTGTCAGTAAGCCTCCTACAAACCACTACGCATGCTGGCTCTAATGGATATCATAAGACAGCTTGGACAACAATGTATTAAATTATGTGTCATATTCTCTTACACTTTTAGATAAACCATGTTTAATATCCTTTAACATGCTAATTCTCTGTTTCTATAACTCAGGTTTGTGGAACTCAACCAAGAAGGTGGTGTGCAATGCATCATAGTCCACTGCATTCTGATGTGGATCATATTTCATGTACCAATTCTATACATGTCCTTGAAGTGTGATGGAAATTTGACTTTCTTTCCTATCAGGAGTTGTTATTCTTTTAGCTCTCCATAAAATTTAACACTTATGCACATACTCAATGACACATTTCACACCTCTATACTCCAACAAATGAAGAGACATATCAAATAAAATATAAGAGATCCGTTGTTGTGGATGTTGAGGTTAATGAGGGTCTTAAACTAGGTATAACCCTTGTCTTGGAGTGGGGCCAAATCCAGAACTTGATCCTCCATCAGTATTTCCATCGCATGGTGGCTAACACAAACCTCTTGAGCCTCCTGTCATGTCCTATCACCATGTAGATGATCTTCCCTACATCTAAGTAGTTGTGTTGAACTGAACACTAATTGTTTGTCCTATAAATATTCCTATAAGATTACTTCTAATAGGTTACACACCAATAATCTGTCATGATGACACACCTACAAAATTACCTCCAAAAATACTCTATCCAAACACGAGTGCCTATTGTGTTGTCATGTGTGCATCCTTAATCCACTATGCCTCCTGAGATTATAATAAAATGTGCCTTCTTGTATCTCCTACCCAACATGGTGATACTTAATTACCTTCCTACTCACCTTCACTATGGTTATCTTCTACAATAACTTATGGGTTTTGAACACCTTGTACAAGGGATAGGTGCCTAGGTTGGGTCAAATGTGTGCCCGTGGTTCTCATTCTCTCCTCAAACTCGCTATCATTATATTTCGATGGGATATCTCTCCTATGAGTCCCTCACCTTAAGATAGGATATGGTCATACAGTACGTTGCCCTACTGCCAGATTCTCATCACTTCCACCTTGGTCATCATTTTTCTCCACCTCAGTGTAACTCATCAACTACCCTCTGTCGTGCATCATTATACCCGATTCATCTGTCCTCTCTTTCTCTTTCTTCTATCTGGACCGCCACCATACTTTCAAAACCTACTTCCTGCCCCTGTGTGCGGTGGGATTTTAGCCTTCCATCGGTAGGTTCTCCATTCCTAGTTCAATTGATCAACTAATCTTATAGCTAAACTAGGTGTCGAAAGTGTAATGATAGGATCCTCTTGGCTCACATATAGGAGGAACCAAAACTGTTGCTAAACTATGCTAAGGCAACATGGTATGATTCGAAATCATGTACTCCAAACTATAACTAAGAAACACTACATGTCCCACAGGATGTAATAGGACAACTCTTAGTCTGATTGTTGCACATTGCCGTAGTTTACCAGAGAGTGCCATACTAATGGATTCTTGAAGTCCAAGACTCTATTCACTTCAGAGGTCTCGCAAAGGTCATATTTGGAAGATATAATAGGACTGCAACACCCATTGAGGTACTGGGGCACCCCTAGGGTACCTTGGTCTGCAGAATAGGTGCCCTAGTATTTGTAAAAGTTCAGAATCTAATTTTGGAGGTGTTGTAGAGATTCCATGAAATGTGCCCTATCTATTGCGAGCATTAAAATTAGGTCTAATGTTGTATGTGTGAGAAAAAACATCATGGTCGAAGCAATGTACCTCCAAAAGAAATCTCAAGTATTAAAATCTCTAAAGACTATCAGAATGACATGTGCATACAACATCTTGATTATCAGATTGAAAAGAGGTTCTAACTATGAAACCAAATTCTAGTCTTTATTTTACCCAATGCTAAGCTAGGCACGCTGGTACTTAATCTAGACAGAGTCGTCATGCTCACCCAAAGTGTGTGCATCCACCAAGTGCCTCCTTTTTTTGGTCATTAAGATGTTATACATACATATTTATTAAAATTATTATATCGTGCAAGAGAATACAACAAAGTACAAAAACTTGGCAACACATATACTAAGGAAGCTTAATCAACATACAAAATGATCAATAACATTTGAATTCCCAATATTACATACTCATACATAGTTATCCTTACTTCCCAAACAAAATTATCCATCATAAATATAATGCATTACATAAAAAAGAAGTTGATTATATCCATAGTGCAGTTACATCCTTGCAATAGAACATGGATCGGGGCACCCCAGGTGGGACTAGGGTACCCTGGGGTGCCCCAATATAGGCCTGGGTACCCAAGTTTATTCTAAAATGATGGGACAGTTACTTAATAGGTGGGCATGTATAGGAAAATATGCAGGAATGATGAAATAAAAGGTAAAAATATGATGGCCAAAGGGTGGTATTAATTAGTACATTCTTCACTTGAGAACCCTCTAAATATTCGTATAAGACCAAGCTAAATAATTCCTAAAGTGCGTGATTTTGTTACTACATTTTTCCCCCACTTTATGTTGGTGAAAAAAACACTCGGTAACATAAAGTAGATAGATATGTGTACCTGATATCTATGTAGAGTGTAGTAGAAGATGTGCCGATGGACTAGATGTAAACTAAAGAACAAGGACGGAAGTTTGATTATTTTAATGATAATCAATCCAATCAAGTACAATGGTGCAGGCTACAATATTTATAGATATTGGACAACCAGATACAAATAGAGAATGTTATTGCACAAGTGTAACAATAATCCTAATTACATAAGCTTACAAAAGAACATTTAGGAAGCATAACCAAATTACATACAAACAAGTATATTGTTCCAACTATGTAACAAGTAATACTATGACTATGTAATATGAAAAATATGGTATAAAACTCATATACCAATAATTAAAAAAACAATGATTACCTAATACAATGCATAATTATGATGTCAATTATATTTACACTAACATACCCCCCTTAAGTTTGCATTGTCTCAAGGGATGAGGAGAGGAATTCTCTGAACAACTCAAACTTGTCACGTGTAAGTGACTTGGTGAAGACATCCACTCGTTGTTCAACTGTTGGAAAAAACTAAAGTTGTATATTGTGTTTTAAGACATGCTCGTGTATAAAATGTACCTATACCTCAATGTGTTTTTTATTTCATGAAAAACTAGATTTGGAACAAGTTTGAGAACACCTTCATTTTCTAAATACATGGTCATTGGTTTGTGCTATGGTATTCCAAGTCCTTCAAGTATATGACGTAGCCATATCGTTTCACAGATAACTTCTCCTACAGAATGATACTCAGATTCTTTGAAAGAGAGAGAAACAAAGTGTTGTTTCTTACTTCCCCATGATATTGGTCTAAATACCATAAATAAAACAAACCATGAAGTGGAATTTCTGTCATCAATGTTTCTTGTATGATTAGAATCTCAATATCCAAACAAGAAGAATTTTTCATTCTTCTTGTATTCTAGACCAAGATCTATTGTTCCCTTTAGATATTTCAAGATGTTCCTTGATACCTTCCAATGAATTTTTTTTGTTCCTACATGAACTTGGATAGATAGCTCACTGCAAAGATAATATCTAGTCTAGTGTAGGTTAGGTAAATGAGACTCCCAATCAACTATCGATAAAGAGTAACATTTACCGCAGGAGATGGATCTGAATGAGATAACTACAATATGTTCTCCATAAGTGCAGAAATAGGTGTGTAATCCATCATCCTAAATTTCTTGAGTGTTGTCTTGGTATATTTCAACTGAGAAAAAAAATGTGATTCTCATTTTTCCATACTTCCAATCCAAGACAATAATGTCTAAGCCCAAGATCTGTCATTTTGAATGATCAATTAAGATATTTCTTCATTGCATCTATCATCCTCACTGAACTTCTTGTGATGACTAGATCGTCAACATAAAAAATGACAATCACAATCTCCCCAGTTGCTCTTTAAGGTAGATATTGGGATTGTATGGATTTCTAACAAATCCATGTTGTATGAGATGCTCATCAATTTTGATGTACCATGCCCGAGGTGCCTTTTCAAAACCATACAAATATTTCTTGAGTCTGCATACCTTTGTTTCTTGACCAAGTACAACATATCCCTTAGGATGAGTCATTTAGACTTCTTCTTGTAAATCTCCATTCAGGAAGGAAATTTTTACATCCATCTGATGGACTTTCCAACCAAACTGTGTAGCTAGAGAAAAGATCATTCTGATCATTTTGATCTTACCTGTGGGAGAAAATGTCTCCTCATAGTCAATTCATTCTTTTTGTGCATACCCCTTTTCTACTAGTCTCACTTTATACTTTTCCATTGTCCCATCTACTTTATACTTTATTTTGAATATCCATCTACATCCAATGGGTTTCTTCCCTGGTGGAAGATTGACAAGCTACTAAGTGTTTTTTTCATCACTGAGTTATATTCAACATCCATGACATATTTCTAATATTTTGACTGTAGGGCTTCCTGGACTATAGATGGATCATCAGATTCAATAACTCTACTCATTAAAGTAAATATTACTTCTTCTCTTGCTTTACTACAAGTCCTTGGTTCAGTGGTGGATGTATCTGGTGGAGCATCCATTCTTGCATCTTGTAGCATACCAGTATACCACTTGGGCATATATTGAACTGTTCCCATGGGTTGTGGTTCTATCTAATCATCACCATCATCCCCATCATCCCCACCATCAATTTCATCATCTGTGGGAACATCAGCTTCTATTTTTAAAACTAGTGAAAAATATACATCAGATGAGTCTGGAGGAGGAGACTCTGCTTCCTTCTTCTCAAAGAACTCAACATATTTGGTGGTGTAGACTTTCTTGGTCTTCAGATCCATCAATTTGTACCCAAGATTCTCTTCACTGTACCCAATGAAGATGAGTTTTATGATTTCATATCCAATTTATTTCTATTCTTCTTGGGTATGTGCATACTTGCTTTACACCTAAATACTCTGAGGTGTGCAACAGATGGTTTCCACTTTGACCATGCTTCTTGTGGCGTTACTCCATCAAGAGAAAATGTTGGCACTCTGTTCAAAAAATACATTGTTGTCTTTGTTGCTTCATCCCAGAATGTCCTTGCTAGTCCAGAATCATTGATCATGCATCAAACCATTTCCATAATAGTTCAATTTATTCTCTCAACAACACCATTTAGCTACAGTGTGTGTGGAGGAGGAATTTTTTGACGAATCCCCTGAGCTTGTAGGTAGCCTTTGAACTCATCACTAGTGAATTCCCCCCCTCGATTTGGGTGGAGAGTTTTGATGTGATGATCAGTTTCATTCTCAACAACCACTTTGAACTTGTTGAAGGTTTCAAAAGTTTCACTTTTCTTGGGAAGAAAAAAATATCCACGTTTTTGTTGAATAATCATTAACACAAAGCATAAAGTAATAAAATTTAGAATGAATCGATTTCATTGGACCAAAAAGATTAGTATGAACCTGGTCAATCTTACCATGAGCTCAAAAAGTAATCTTCTGAAATGAAGGTCTGTGTTGTTTTCCTGCTAGGTAGTGAGGACACTTGTATGTATCCTTCTGGAGAGATGGTAATCCTTTTACCATATTATGTCGGTTAAGTGTTTCGATATACTTGAAAATGATGTGACTAAGTCTCTGATGCCACAATTATGCAGAGATAGAATTCTCAGCCACAAGTGCCTAATCATCTCAATGGAAAAAATCAAGCTGGAACATGCGTTCCACATTGGAGTCTTTTATAACTATTTTTGAGTCTCATGATTTATCTCGAATTAAACATGTTTTCTTACCAGAATGACTATAAAAGTAAAATTTCAAGTTGTGATCTAGGATTTGACTAACTGACAACAGATTTTTAGTCAACCGAGGGACATTTAATACATCTGATAATCTACAGTTGTGTGAACCAAGGGGTAGAGAAATGTTCCCAATCCCCTGTACTATGTATGAAGAATCATCACCTAACGAAACATTTTTTTTCGAAGGCGTGTCCCTTATTGAAGTAAACCAGTCTCTGTGGTCAGTCATGTGCCGAATGACTCCCGAATCAATATACTAGACATCACTAGATAACATGAAGGGTTCACTTGATCGAGAAGTGTACAAGTAGTCTTCATTATCTGAATGTTCTTCTTGCTCAACAATATTTCATTGCTGATGGGGTTTCCTTTTCTAGTTCCCCTTTTTCTTCCCTTGATTGTAGTTAGAATTTCCCTTATAAGATTGTTGATTTTGAAGTCTAGGGTTTTTTTATGAACCTTTCTTATAAGTATTATACCAACAATATTTTGACTCATGTCCTCTTTTATAGATAGGAAATTTCTTCTTTTGTTGTTTTTTCCCTTGCTGATGCTGATTTTGGGAATTTTGATAGGAATTAGGTTTTCCTTTTCCTTTCCATTTTTGATGAGAAAAAAGTTCCTTCTCCTCTTCATCATATTTATTGTACATGTATTCCTCTTGTTATAGTAGGTTTACCAGCTTGTCAAAACTTAATGTCGTATCGACAAGTTTAGTGTTTTCACAAAAATGCATTATGAAGGAGGGAAGGCTCTCAGAACAATGGGAATGAGAGCATCATCAATTACCTCCTCTCTTAGGGCTATAAGTGAAGCCCTTAACTCTGTAACTCTTTGAAGGAAAGATTCTATTTTTTCATTTTGTTTAAACTTCAGTGTATGTAACTAACTATGCAGATTCAATATGACATTTTTTTTTGGCCTTGTATACCATGATCAACTTATCCCATGCTTCTTTGGTTTTTTTTGGAATCTTGAATGTGGGGTTGCACATCGTCAGACACTCCAAACAAGATAATTAGTTTGGCTTTCTAATATGATATATCAAACTATCGTTGTTGTGTTGCATCAGTAGTTGATTTGGTCATAGTACAATTCACAATAGTCCAGATCTCTTCAAACTCAAGTTGTGTCTTGATTTTTTTCTTCCGTGCTGCATAGTTATTTCCTTTGAGTAGTTGTGAATCTGGAAGAAATAAATTAGGGGCATTGATGCCCAATTTTCAGAATCAAATGATAAAGGGTAAGGCTCTTATCACTCTAGGTATAAGGTCAGCCAATCTAGATAATGTCAATTTGATATACCGAACCTTTATATATACGCGCCCTTCTGATATACCCATTGATAAGTGGAAGAAGATCACCCTTTCTATATACTCAATGGTACATGAAAGAGACGTTAACAGACATGAAATAATTTGATACGTGCTACAAAGACAGTACTGAAAGGGGTATGTGCAATTATTGACACTGGCTCAAAGAAATATCCTCATACACACATAACTTTGCTATATACTCAGATAATTTCTCAGTTTGGATTTCAGTCATGTAATCAGTCATAGACGAATGGGAGGGATAAAAGTGTGTGCACTGTGTCATTCTTACTCCCTATATATTTAAAGGGTCAATGCCTAGATGACATTATTGCAGCGATATTAGGTGTTAATTGTAGTAATAGTCATGACGACTTTACCCGTAAGCGCTTCCCAGAGGCACTATTTATACCGAACATTGTGACGAGAACTAGGATCTCGTGAGTGTTTTCAAAACCAAATTTTACTATTTTTTATTACAATTATCTTCTATTTTTTGAGTAGTTACAATGTTTGTGGTTTATTATGGTAACCTACAAATTAGTACAATATATTGATGTATACAATTACATTCAAAAATTTGGAAAAATTGAATGACAGCCAATTTTTTCTTTTTTTTGGGGCCTTGGTTTTCTCTGGAGCCCAATAGGGTTATCTGAGAAAAATATCTTTAAAAAGTGGCTCAAAATGAATTTTTTCGATATCCCTCCTTGGAAAATGTTGTCAGAAATAAAAAATAAGCTTATTAGGAGAATTTGTTTTCCCCCTAATTAGGGTTTTTCTTGCTAAAAAAGGTGGTGTGTTTAGCTGTGGTTAAGTAGTTTAGAGGAGGTTTTCACCACTATGTTTGGTGATTTTTGTTAAAACTTCTGCTAATTCAAAATATTTTAAAATGTTGGATTATTTGGGGAGTCGACCTTTTCACCACTCTCCCCCAAAGCGCTTGGTTTATCCAACACAACGGTCTAACCACTTTGACTATGAACTTAATCACTTTGTATTTAAATAAGAGAAAAATAAACTCATTTGATAAAATTTGACATGGCCGAATGGATGATCCACATGTCCCTGGAGGTTTAGGAATTTCTGGAAATGTGGAAATAAAGCTCTTATCTCTTTTGTAAGGATTTTTACACCGTTTTTCATTTGTTTTCCTTCATTTGTAATTTCTTGTTTTTTATGGATTGATCATTTTTTCTTTGTGCAAGTTCTACATTGAATATTAATGCCTTGGATGCCATTGTTTATGGATCTCCTTTAGATTTTATTTTCTTTACCATCGTTGATTGATTTTCTAATCACCGCTTTATTGATTTTATAGGGTGTGGAGGTGGATGGGAGCTCTCCAAATTCAATCAAGGCTCATTGAGAATGTAAAAACTCAGCTACTTCAATGCAAAACCATGTCTCAGTTTATGGGATCATTGGAAATCTATAATACTGACCTCTAAAAAGTGTAAATCTCAGCTTTCACGAGGCCCACTACAACTCAGTGGAGTCCCAATACAACTCGTCTAAGGCTTAAAAGCAAATGCGACCCAGTCTGAAATGTAAAATAGGGGTACTTTCTCAGGGTTGGATGATAGTTCAATCCATTGTAAAATTGAATGCTTTGTCTCCAATGCCTCCCAATGCACCTATATACTTAGTGCATTTTGGGGAAGGAGCTCGAGAAAGAGATAATGTCACGGCCTATAAACCATGTAACCTGAATGCAACTTGATACAACTCAGAATGAGCTCGGTCAGGAGTCAGTGGGGGGGACACCTCCAAATGTGGTGTTGTAGCCTGCTATTAGCTATGACTAATAGTGTCACCAAATTTTAGTGACAAAGCCCCTAATGGGGTAGAATGATTTTTTATATTGATTTTTAATCTGATTTCTATAAAATAAAAAATGCTCCATAAGCAAATTTTCCTAGTGTAGAGGGCACCAAGGGAAAAAAAAATTCTTTACATTTACCTAGAGAATGACAAGAGGTTATGGGGATGCAGGGAATTCTGGAAAGTTGCTGGAGGTAACACAAGCTCTCCTAGAGTGCAGAACTTCTCTAAAAAAAATTTCTTTCTCTCTCTAACAGTATCTACTTCACAAGTCTATATTTCTGCTCTCGTACTAAATGTAAACTGAAGAATAAGGATGGAATCCTGATTATTTTATTGATAATCAATCCAATAAAGTACAATGGTGCAAGCTACAATATTTATAGATATTGGAAAATCAGATACAAATAGAGAATGATGTTGCACAGGTGCAACAATAATCCTGATTACATAAGCTTCCAAAAGAACATCCGAGAAACATAACCAAATTAAATATAGACAAGTATATTGTTCTAACTATGTAACAGATAATCCTATGACTATGTAGTATGAAAAATATGGTTTTAAAACCATATAACAATAATTGAAAAAATAATTATTACCTAATACAATGCATAGATATGATGTTAATTATATTTACCCTAACAATATAATTAGTTTTGGAATGAAAAAAAGAAAAATGGAGAAGCGTGGATTCTAAAGATGAAAAATGCACATAAAAAGTGATGAGAGTGGACATATGGCGAAATGCGTGTGTAACTACTGCGGTGTGTAGTTTACTTGTATGGTTAGTAAAGGCAAGTGTCATCATAGTGTGTTGTCATTATGTCATCGGCGTCAACGTTGTTGTTGTTGTTGCCCCCAATTTGACTTCTTGTTTCTTATACGGATAAACCTGCAAGGATAAAATGATCAAGTAGTCAAATATGTATGTATGTAAATGTCAAATACATTATGTAAAATATGTTGAATGAAAAATTAAATGGAACATGTGCACTTGATCCATGTCAAGAAAATGGTGTAGAAGGATATCATGTACTATCATGATTTTTTTGGGCAATCTCATGCCACCTTGGCTAAAGAAGTGTAGGGAGAAAATGCTCTACACCCTCTAACTCTAATTGCTTCTACTGAAAATGTGTGAAGAGATATCTGTAGTGTCCTAGTTTTTTGGGAGATCCAATGTCAATTGACCAAAGTAGTGTAGAGAGGAACACTCACTGTAACCCCCACGATTTTATCTGCTTCCTAGAAATGTCAAAGGACACCATGTCCTGTATAGGCCGTTGTGTAAGGAGTTCATAGGCTGGTCTGAACTCACTTATTGTATGTAAACCCACAATTCCAAGGGAAGAAAATGTACTATATTGAACCGGTATAAATATGTTGTGTTAATATAAAAAACCCTTAATGATGCCCCCCTCTTTAGGGGCATATGTGACATTTCTGAAAGGAGAATGCAGCCCCTAAAGAGGACCTACTGTACTCTAACCTATAGAACTCTTCCCTGTAGGGGGAAAGGGAAAGTGCTTGGTAGAAACCAAGGCATGCATAAAAGGGGATGGCTAACCAGAATAAGTGTTAGGCCGAAAACACATGAATGCAATAAGACAAGTGTGAAATACACAGACAATGTAGTAACTAACAAATAAAGTAGTGTAAACACACAAGAAAACAAGTAGACCACACAAAATAGGTTGCAAACATGGGACATCAATCATGATGTTACAAGACAAGCAAGGATTTCATGGCCGTAAAAAATAAATAAGTGTGCAAAAGCAAAGGGAAAAGCCCACATACAATTGTAAATAATGACAAAAAAGTAGAAACAAATAAAAAAGGATTCATGAAGACATATAATCCTGCAAAACAACTACTACACATCGAACACACATTAACATGTTAGAGTGATAACCAATATTTCAAAGCATATATGAGTAAGTAATATAAGATGATAAGTACAAAATGAAACAATAACACTTGGATAAGATGAATGGGGATGCCCCCAATGACTAGTATAGGAAGGGTAGAAGGTGAGCATTCATTTTGTGTATAGAGTCATGCATTTTTTTATCACACTAAACAAATTTTTGAATGCGCATGTGTGTATGATATATATAATGAAGTATAAGAAAGTAGTCTAACATGTGTAGTAAAGTGATCATGAAAAACACTAGTAAATAAGAGTAAATGCCCCCAAGATAATGCCATATGTTGTGGATGGATGGAATGGAATGCAAGATGGAATTATAGGAGAAACATGCCCCCTGAATGGATGGAAGTGTATGCCATGAGGTTCATTTTTTCCCCCTCAGAAGTCAAGAATGAACCATAAATGAGATTACGTCATCAGGAAATGGTCAAATAGTATAGGTTGTGTCTAGCACATTGTGATGATCATGTATATGTAATGGTGATGAGATGGGACATGTGGGGATATGTGTGTGAACCCTATAGTAAAATTGTATATCACAAATTTTTGAATGGATGATTGATTGTTTAGCCCTAAGCGTATATCAGTATGGGATGGAAGGATGAGTGATGATTTATCCCTAAGCCTATATCACTATGGGATGAAATGATGAGAGATGATTTAGCCCTTAGCGTATATCACTATGGGATGGAAGGATGACTGATGATTTATCCCTAAGCATATATCACTATAAGATGATACAAAATAGGTGATGATTTAACCTAAAGCATATGCCACTACAAGATGAAAGGAGGGAGTGGTGATGTAACCTAAGGTGTATACCACTACAAGATGATAGAATATATGATGATTTAGCCTAAAGTGTATGTCACTAAGTTGGAAATGTTGCATGGTGAGTGTAAGGTCCATTTGATTGGTAAACCATCAAAAATCGAGTATGGACAAAGGAACTATTTGCATCATAAGATGGTGAGTGCAACGCGTAGTATAAAAGACTGAGTGATGAATATGGTAGGTAAATGCACAGTGTGGGAAATGCAATATAAGATGTGTAGGGTGTGTACGATATGTAATATGTAAGATGCAGTGATAGGTGTAGATAGAATTAGAATATATAATGATAAATGTAAAGCTAGACTCATATATAATGGAACCTAACATAGTATGTGGAAATGCATAGTATGACTATGTATAGGTTATGCGAGGATAGCCTAATAATGTATGTGGTGTGTAGGGTAAGGACTAGTATAATGTAGAATATACCAATGAAATGTAAAACTAGACTCATAGGTAATGATGACTATTATAATATAGAAAATGTATGATATGAAAACACAGTGTATAAATTGATGAAGTGTGTGGATATTTGAATGAATTTAATGCATAGGTAAGGACTAGTATAGTGGATAATAAAAGTGGAATGAATGGTGTATGATGTACAATGTATGGTGGAATGCAATGTATAATGCCTAAGGTGTAGTGTGTGGGGCTAAATGTAATGGTAATCCCTTAATAGTCAAGTGTGAACCGAAGCACAAGAGTGTGTCATTGTGTAATGAGGATGCTATGAGGTGAGGCATGTTTATGGGAAAGGAAAGTAAAGGAAGAAAGATCATGAGGGGGGGGTGGAAAGTGTGCCAAGGTACTATGTAAACTTGTCAAGTAGATCATAGGTACTATGTAAACTTTTCAAGTAGATCATCATCCTCGTGATCAAAATAAAATGGGTTTGCATTAGTAACTTGGTAAGCTATACTGGTAAGTTGATCATGTAGTGAGCCATTGAGATGTAAGTGTTACATGCTCATAACATAGACTTCATCAGTGAATGGAGGAAAATGGTGGCTATGTGCATACCAATGAGTGAGGTTTTGTGTATAACCTAGGAAAGAGACATTACAGATGATAACACATCCAAAAGGCATAGGAAAGGATATGTATGTATGATCCAAATCTAAGGTTCCCCCAATATAGTCAAGCCAGGACTGTCCTAATGTGAGTGACGTAATATTAGGAGTACATGTAAGAAATACATTGAAATGAAAGACATAAATTCCATAAGAAATGGTGATATGGACCAACCCATGGTGTAAATGAGGGTGATATGGTTGTAGACGAATATAAGAAACAAAAAAACCTAAGTGGGCTAAGCCATCGTGCATACATATGGTTTTAAGTGAAGTAGGATCTAATGGAATATGTTCCTCATATGAATCATGTATGAATATTGTACAAGTGAATGGTGGGAGAAAAAACAATGAAGATAAGGATGGGAAAGTAGTGTCCATGGAGGAAACAAGCGGCTGATATAGAATAATAGTTGTAGTAGGAGGTGGTGTAGAAGGGACAACATATAGTAAACAAATAGCTCCCTCAAGTGGTGGTAAATGAGGTGGGTTATCCATAGGTTGTGTCTCGTTTGTAGTATTAATGCGAGGGATAGGAATAATAGTGTGATGGTCATAGATAGTATTGGAATCGGTCATGGTCCTGGGAGATATTATACTCAACATGTTCGTGTAGGAACTTAACATAATGATGGATCATAGAAGCGACAACCTGTGTGGCATGGAGCCATGGCCTACCCAATAAAAAATTGTATGCAACGGAAAAATTGATAACAAAGAGAACTGTGGAGAGTTTTTGGACTAATAGTAAGGGGAAATGTAACATGACCAAGACATGGACAAACAATACCATCGTAAGAATGTAGTGAAATAGAAGGACTAATGTCACGAGTAGACAGACCTAAATCCTAGAGGAAAGACATTGGGCACAGATTAATTTCATAACCATGATCAATGAGAGTGTGTTTGACACCAACATTATAAATTCAAGACATAATATAGAGGGGTGGGTCATTATCAAAGGGATGAATGTCAGAAGGAGGATAAGCCTTAAATGATATATGTTGTGAGAATGCATCGGAAAATGTGTTATACATGGAATCTGGAGGCATGTCAACAGAAAATTTTGTAGTAACAAAAAGGTTTTGAACATGATGAAACAAATGAGGATGGGTAAGGTGATATTCATTGATAGAGATACCCATGATGGCTAAATGCAAATGTAAAACACTAGAAGGTGCTATGAAGAAACATGAGGTTCACCGAAATGACTAACTAAAATTAACTAAACTAGGGTAAAGTGTAATTATAGTTAATCTAATATAGGAGGACTAAAATGATGTAAACTATGCTAATACAATATGAAATGATTTTAAATAAGTATACTAAATGAAATAAAACCCGAAATGTGCAAGGATGTAAAAGGAAAGGACTTATATTTGTTTTGGATATTTTCACAGGTTGCCACGGGTCTGAATGTGGATTCCATAAGCAGGAATGATCACTCATAGGTCCCTCAAAGGTAAAATTTGGAAGATATAAGGGGACTGCAGTGCCTAGGGAGGTATTGGGGCACCTTGGTCTCTGTAAAATTTCAAAATATGATTTTGGTAGTTTTGTAAGAGGCCCTAAAATATTCCCTATCTGTCGTATTGGATCTACCGAGCTGCGTTGTGTATACGAAATAAAGAAAGATGAAGGAATGACTTGTAAAAGAAAAAGAAGTATCAAAACCCTAAAAATAAAAGATGTAAAATGAATGCGTTGGATTGACCTCAGGTGTCATAAGAATGGGCTTACTAATCTGAGTGTCACACTACATTTTAGACCCAGATGTAGTTCTAGTGTGTATGTGTGCATGTCGTGCCCTAGGTTCTCTTGTGCCAGTCACACTTTATGAAGTAGCGAGAAATAATAACTATAGAAAATGAACTAGCATGTGTGCATGGAATATAATTACATACCTCCCCCTATGTTGTGTGTGTCAATGCATATCTACTAGCATTGATGCATAACACTATGTGGATGCAAGTAACGTAATGGATGTAACTCTAGATGGAGTGATAGTAGTATGTGACTATATGATCCTCATTATGGTCTCAAAACTTTATATTTATAGGGTTATCTTTATGTAATTTCATATTTAACCTTGACATGGGTGACTAGGAATAAGATAAGGATGAGAAATTACTAGAAGAGGCCTAAAAAGAGGTGGGAAAGTAGAACATGGATCGGGGCACCCTTGGTGGGACCAAGGCACCCCAGTACAGGCCTGGGCACCCTAGTTTAGGATAAAATGATGAGACAATTATGAAATAGGTGGGAATGCATAGGAAAATATGCGGGCTTGATGAAATAAAAGGTAAAAATAAGATGGCCAAAGGATTGTATTAATTAATAATTTCTTCACTTGAGAACCCTCCTAATAGTAGCATAAGACTGGGCTAAATAATGCCTAAAGTGCATGATTTTTTGAATACATCAACCATCAAGATCTTGAAAGCTAAAGGTGTCACATGCAAATAAGATCCTCTTGGCTCATGTAAAACTATAACTTTTCTTTGTCTAGGCACGAGTATGTTGAAATTGTGTTGTCTAAGGTATAACTGTGTAATACACCTTCCCACCAATGATCTACATCTCTAGTACATTGCGCATCCAAATAAGAAATTGCTTGGTAGTATTCCTCTCTCCAAAATTACTTTCTACCAATCTAGACACCTCTTCTCTATGTGTAATTCGCCAACCATTGATACAATTCTACCATAAATAAGTTGAATAAAGTCTCATATAAGCAATCATAGAGGTTGTCTTCCACCCATTTGCTTCCATTGAAATCGGGTCCAATGTTATACCTTTGAAAAAATTCATCCTGACCATCATACAACCATATCTCAATGTTCTCCAAAGACATTCGGAATGCCATGTGCGTGCAACATCATGATGAGTAGATTGAAAAGAGGTCCCAACAATGGAATCAAAATGTAGTCTTTTATTTCCCTACACTTAGCTAGGTACGTTGGCACTTCATCCGAACAAGTCATGTAGCTCACCCAAAGTGTGCATAGCCACCAAGTCCCTCCTTTTTACTTATTAAGATGTTAACATGCATATTCATAACCATAATAATAACCATTCATGAAAAAATATACATCATACCATATCAAATTGGCAACACATATAATAAGGAAGTTTAATCATCATATAAAATAACGATTAATACTTGAATTGCCAAGATACCATACTCAGATATAGTCACCTTAGCTACCCAAAAAAAAAATCCATTACAAACATAATTCATTACATAACAAGAAGTTTATTACGTCCTTATTATTTACAAAAAGGCGTTGGACCATGCACGCCCACATAATGCTCACAAATACTCCAAAAATTCACATAATCAATACTCATATCTTAGCAAAATAGCTAGTACCAATACCTCTAAATACAAGGATGAATCACCTATATATATACACAATGGGGAATTTCCCTTCACATCCTTCATGCACCTTTCCTAAATATAATCATGCTCTAATAATATCCAACATTCTTTTCTAGCTCAGATTTATAATAATTCAAGCTATAAATATCTTTCTTTACTCATGATTTGATTCCTATAGCTAGACTGCCTCCAATTATCACTTCTATATTTATTTGATTGTGATTTATCTTAATAGTATACATTGTGTGTGCCTCACATTATATTTCTTTTGTGTATTTTTATCCCTTGTCCCAAAACTGGCTAAGTGCTCAATGTGTTTCATGTAGGCGCACAAGTTCTGCATGCTGACATGTTTCATTCTATGGTGTGCTCCTATACACACTTTCCTATATCAATTTCATCCATGTGTGTGTGCTTCCACATGGTATGTCAAACATGTAAGACCCTGTTTATCCTCTTCACATGTCCTTCTATGTGCAATCTTTTGCACTTACATGCTAATTAGTCAAATTCTTTAACCAACATTGGGAGATTTACAATCCTACCAAGACTCTATTCAGACGCAATTATCCAAAAACCTCTCACCTCCACTACTCTATTCTTCCATGTTTCAATAAATTCTAAGGATATTTGTTCTCTTGAACCTTATAATTTCTTTAAAAAATCTAAACAACCTACATCCTTGAATAATTTCCTATAAATGTATTTATCTTTAAGCTCTGATTTCTATGTATGTTACATGTGAAGGGGAAAGCCCCCATCCTTTGAAAACAAAGTAGAGTACTTAAATTTGCATAAAAATTATGGAAGTAAACCTATTTGCACAACTTTATCTTCACTCTTTTTTCTTGTTTACTTTTTCTAGCATCATCCCAAAAACCAATATTTGCAAAACCCTTATTTGTTTCACATGAGTAATAATTATATCAATCCAAATTTATTTCACACAAGTAACACTTTTTATTATTCTCCCATCCATAGTGCACATGTTTCCACCTTATTGGTTTGGATTTTATGAATTCATAAGGAAATAACTTCTTCATCAATATGGATATTGAGTTGTAATACATCATAAGATCATAGACTCGTATTTTCCATCCCGTTAAGGGTTTTTATCTCATTATTGGAATAATTATTAGATACATTATTCATTTCCTCTTTGGTTATCAGGTTATTGTGAAGTATTTAGGGTTCCATCAAAAGGCTACTTGCTGCCTATTAACAGGATTCTTTGTTTCTTTCATTTCCATGGGAGGTGCCCCTTGCAGAGTTGAACTTGTCTACAACCCGGCTTGGTAAAACAAATAAGATTTTTGGAGGGAGTTGAGTGTTGATGGTTTTATAAATTCATGCAGATAATCAAAGGTAATGACAAACATATTTTGATATCCTTTTCCAAGAACTAGAAATAAATTGTTATTACATATAAATTTAATGACTACACAATCACCGAGAATCTTATTCAATTTAAACAAGTTTGCAACCTCAGTAATATTCATCCTAGGAAATGGAAGGGTGGAAACGATAAGAAGCTTGCAACATCCACCATCAATATGGATGACCCCTCACAAACCACTTCCCTCAATATTTTTAATGCTCTGTAGGAGGTCAAAAAATGTCTCAATAAGGTGCTCAAGTGAATGTGTTCTTGGTTTCTTCTCTTTGCGTTATTTTTCTAGTTTATTACGGTTATGTGGTTCTAGTGGTGTTGTAGTCTTGTTGTTTTTGTGATTTCTTCTGGTAGGGTGCTCCCTAATTTTGTTCTTATCTTCTTATTTTTTCTTCTAGACCTTTTTCTCTGGGGTGTGGTCCCCAATTGTCAAAAACCCTTTACATAAATTTGTTTATCTAGTTTGTGAACCTTATTTTTTTGGGGTATGATCCCTAAAAAAAAACATTTACCAATAATAAAAAAATCACCTTCCTATCACCATCAATCCCTAAACCATGATTATGCATTGTGGTTCCAATTATTGATAATTTTCCAAAGTCCCTAACCACTTTAGAATGAGAAGGGGCCATGGTTTTAACTTTCTATAATACTTTGGACCTCAAAGAGGTTCTTCCTCATAGATCTTGTTGATGACAAGACCTGAACAAATGCAATGTGGCCAAATAAATAAAAAACTTCACAATAAGGAATTCATAAATGATGTATCCATGACTCACCCTTAAGATAAAACTTTACAAAAGGTAGGAGAAGTTGATTGTTTTTCACCCAAACCTTGATCTAAATAAATTTCTCAAAATACATATCCAAAATATTGAGTCAACATGTAAACATTCACTTAAAGAATCACCTATTCTTCTTACGGACTATAAATTCCATAAATCAAGGGTAAAATCATACCATCACACTCATATCCCCCCTTTTTTAATTCTAATCTAATTGGATCCATTTTACACCTAGAAACCCTAATGTTACATTTTCATAGATATCAAGTTTTTCTTTTTAAGACCAAATAAAATTTAACTTTTGGTGAGAAGGAAATCACAAAGTCCTTATTGGAAAGAAAATACACTTCTCCAATCTTCCCCATTCCCATATTTATATGTCCAATTCTAGAAATAAATCCCTCTCCAAATTCTACCTTAGACTTTCCCCAATATAGTAACGTCATTATGATAAATATATTCATTAATGGGAATCACCACCCTTGGAATGTATAATTACTCTCTGTATTTTCAGCCTGGAGTCAATCAACCTCTTTTTTCCCTAATCCAACAGGAGAAACCCTATCCTCATTAAAAATGAATTCCCTTGGGGCCTCTTTTACCATATTTTCATAACTGAACCCACCATATATACAAATTTCCCATGAGGAAAAATGAGAATCCAATTCAAAACTAATTTTTCCCTAGAGTTGATTTACATAATATGATTTTTCTGTGAGATTAACCAAATCTAAGTTAGGACAAACTTTATCAACCCTCAGATTGTTATCAACTTCTTGAGACACCATAAGTGGTGCAAGTTCCTTAATCCATCCACCACCCATGTCAGGGCTCCATTTTGGATCACCCTTTTCACCCACTATCAAGGATTAATTTTACATCATTAACAATATATCCACCCTTCTTTGTTCCCCCTTTGTTGTAGAATCAAAACACCCCATATTTAGTTCACTTTCCCATCCTATCATAAAAATGTAAGACCTTATTCAAACTTAAGGATATACTCTCTATCTGCCTTAGATATCCCTTCATCATTGACCCATATTTTCACCTCTTGAGGGTGCTCATTTGATAAATCCAACACATCAGAAAACCAGGGATAGACCTCTAAATTCACTTCCAAATCATTATGGAAAACTAAACTAGATTCTAACCCCAACAGTGTCAATGCATCCTTCCCTCGAACTTACTTTAGCATTTTGATCTATCTCAAACTTGGATATAATATATTTTGTCAGCTTATATAGCCACTCCCTATCAAATTTGGTAAGGCCTTCTTCACCAATTTCAAATTTTTCATTCATATCCATCAATATCCCTAGGTCCATTGAGATGGAAGACACAAGATCTATTTTTCTTTCTCCTCCACCCCATTGATTACATGCCTTAGATGACCAAGGTATCAGGATCCATACACTTTTTCCTTCTTTCATAGCCATCATTCTCCCTTCATCATCCCTTATTTCACCTTTCAGTTTGTTTCTAAATAACTATCCAAACAAACTATTTAATTTGAATTTAAAGACATGTTTATTCATTTTATACGATTTCATGTTAAATAATAAAAAAACATTTGGGTAAACCCAAAAAATTTCTGAACACAAAAACCCTAATATTTCCTTCTCCTTTAGGGGTTTATATTTTTACCCTTATCAAGTTCTATTTTCAAACTAATCTTATATTTCTAACTTTCATTATTTTCTACTTTTAGGTTTTATTGTCACATTATTTTTCCTCATAGGGTTTTTAGCATTGGTTTTTTGTATACATATATGATATAAAAACTACCTTTATGTTCCTAATTTTATATTACTTAATTATTTCATAAAAATTCAAAACATCAATATATAAATCAAATATTCCTATATTATCTAATGATATAATATCACACAATATGTAACAATTCAAAGAATGAAAGTATAATTAGGATTAGGTCTAGAAAGAAGTCACAATTCTTTAGGTCTAAATTCATAGTGCATTGAAACTAGTTGAGGGAGTGATACAAAGGAGTGGTGGACCCAATCAAACCAAAAACACCAATGTTATTTATAATAGCAAATCATCCAAACAACTAAAATATGCCAAAATCTCAAGAAGCTAATGTTGCTTACCAACCCCCAATATGCCTTCATAACTGAAACAACACCCAAGAATGCATTCAATCTGCTCAAATACACCCAACACATATGTTAAGCCACTTCAAGAAGTTTCATACCTTAATTTATCACTTATCTCCATTTAGACCTCTAAAACTACTTATAGCCCTGTCCAAATGCAAACTTTGATGACTATCACAATCTAAAAGGACTGGTCCTTTACTGTAAAATTGTTTGGATACCATTTAGGCAAAATAAACTTATCACAAAATTTTAATAATCAATTCTAAGACAATCAAATTGTATTCCCTTCCTACCATTTTTTTCTAGGCCTAGTTTCGAGCCCTCAAAACACCAAGGGCTATGTGTCTGGAAAAATCCACAAAATTTCATGAAAAAGAAGTTATTTTTCTAGATACCCTTTATGGCACTCTTTCTTTGTGGTAAATTTCATCTTCCATCTCACACTACAACTCCTCCAACTACAACTTCTTCTTTTGAGTTGGTCTCTTTTTAGGTCACATAGGGTTTGAGTAGACTTCTTAGGGTTTGAAATTTTAACTATGGTTTCTAAATCTGATACATATTATATAATATAAATCCAACATTTTCATATAATTCTTTATGCTCAAACACCCTTTCATCACCATTCATGTTATTTTCCTAGTTTTGGCCTTCTCAAGGCTTCTTGTTCCTAAGCACACAACTGTCTTCTTTTTGCTCTAACTTTGTCTAAGTTTATTTTCACTAAAATCCTTCTCCCTATTTTAAATGTCACTAACAACCAAAATTAATCACTCCTCTACTCACATTCATGACCCTTTTCTACAATATTCCCACAAGCTTCTCACTATACTTCTCAAGAAGATTATATAGGACAGTCAATGATATATCACTAAAGGATGGATTCCCAGATATTTTACACATTTCTCAAGGATTTTAAAACACTACCACACTCCCAACATGTTTATTTATTGACTCCTTATAGTCTTCTTCCCAATTCAATTATTCACACAAAATGTTTTGACTGTCACAGTTTCACTTTGATGAGGATTATACATACAATTCCTTGTCTCCCTAAAAAATTGAACACTCTAAGTCAATGGTTCATATGCCTCTTCTACACATTTAAATATCCCTCAACTTATCACAGGCCTCATAGATTTCAAGGACCTGAATTGAGACTATTTCATTAGAAGTGTTTCTCTAAACCCTTAAGAACTAGTTTCATGATAGCCAAGGATGCCCCTTACAAGTTTGGTTTAGACATAATCTTCCCATTTTCTTGACATTTTATGTTCATCTATAATACACTAAAAACCCCCTCTATAATCAAATTTTTACAAGATAGTGGCTTCCTTTTTGTATTAGATAGACTTCATATTCTTAAACCTTAAAACATGGTATCTCAAACTTGGAAGAGGTTATTTTTGGTTATTACCCTTATATTTGACTATATAACCTTCCTTGATGACACACATATCCTTTCTACAAAATTTAATGGCCCTCTACCATAACTCTTTCTCCTTGAAATAGGTTATAATTCATTAATCCAACATTCAAAATTATGTCAAACTAAATCCATGTTGGGCAATGTGTCAAAATGTTTTCATTGATGTCAAGTGTCCATTGATGTCAAATTGTCCCCAAGTAGTCTGAAGTGGTTTCAAGTATTAATTCATGATGTCATGATATGCAAAGTATGGTCTAAGTGCATAGTCAAACAAACTATTTGTTTGAATGTGTCTTCCCAAGGTTGTATGAAGGATTAATAAGGTCAAACATGGTCAATGAGGTATGTGTGATGTGATAATGTGTCTGTAACAGGTCAACATGGTCAAATACATGAAGATTCAAGTAGGTCTAGGCTTAATCCTAGACCTAAACCAAACAATTCGGCATTAAAACATGAAATTTGAATCAAGGAAAACTAGGGAAATCATGGTTGAAGTAGTATGAGCTTGAATATCATGTAAAGGATAAGTATTATGTCAAGAATTAGGGTTATAGGGCGTGAAGATGTGAATTCTAAAGATTTTTAGGTAAGATAAGACTAGTAGGAAAGTGAGGCTGATGACCCAAGGCATGGTGATATGATGATATGTGATGTGTAAAAGCATTCACAAGTGACTAATAAGGTGAGTAGGGAACTCATGCAGTTCTGAATGGAACTCTTGCTCATGACTATAGAACTACTGCTGCACAAATGACATGGGAAATATATTTTTGGAGTAAACTATGATAAATTGGTCATTAAAATTCGTAGAGTAAGTTATGAATGTGTGGTCAAAATTTCAGGACCTAAGGAGGTGTTTTGTGGAAGTTATGGTAGTTTTTCCAAAACCGGGTTTTTAGAAAATGAAAATTAAGTACTCTAACTTCTTAGTTGTCAAGAAACATTGAAAATCCTTCTTTAGATAAATAATTAAAAACAATTTTTTAAGGATTTTGGATAAAAATCAAATTCAAAATGTTTTATATTAATTGGTTTAGTATTTAAAAAGTTCTAACCTTTTTTGTGACATAGTTTGAAACACTCCAAACCTTCATCCTAGAGCGATAAAGGTAAAACAAAGTTTTTGGGAATCAAATCACCTTAGCAAGGTATGAAACCTTCTTAGAAGTGTAGAGGACTCTCTCAAGCACAATTTGGTGGTATTTTTATTTCCCAAGCATGATGGTACAATATTGTTAATCTATTGTTTTTAAGATTTTTTCTTGAATATTCAGCAATGGTAGAGTTTCATAGACTAACCTTGATGTGGAAGAATGCTTTGGAGTTAAGCTTAATGTCCATGAATAAATCCAAGAGGGTTTAGTACAAAGGTTATGTGAATTTTTCTAAGTTTTGAGTCATACCTCCAAAAGGCCTCTCATGCTAAATCTATCATGGGGTTTAAAGAAGAAGATGCATAAGTATGTTGACAAGACAAGAAAGTGTGATAATAACCTGATACATGTTCAATATGAATTTATAGAGCCCATGGATTGCTCTTGTGAAGATCCTTGAAATATGAGTTTTCTTACTCTTCAATTGAATAGTATGTCTTGTCAAACCAGTCTAATAATTTGAGATGCTTTCATATTATCCCATCATAGTACATGATCACAAGTAGCTTATGATGTTTTAGTGTTTCCATATAAATCTTTAAAGGAATTGGTTGATCCTAAGTGTGAAGGTTTTCTAGTAAGGAGACATCAAACCAATATTGTTCCTTAATATCTAAAATAAATATTCACAGTGATACAAACCTTGCTTATCATAACCTTGTTCCTTTATTTGGTGAGTTCATCTAGAATAGTAAACAACTTAAGGAAATGAGCCTCTCAAAATGGTGTATTAGGTGCTAAGGATGGTGATGCTTTTTTTTCTCATTTAGCAAACTATATCCAGGTTATTGTGGCACTCACAAAGGAAAATGAGATGGTATTGGAATTTATAGAGTCAACGATGACAAAGCAGCCATTATATATCATGAAGGATGTATTCATGATGTTTTTGAACCAATTTGAGGACCAGAGGATGAGTTTTGTGCAAGAAATTGTAATTTTGTCAAAACTTGGTTAAGCAAGGTATGCAAAAACAATGATCTGATTTCTTAGCATTTGATCTAAATTGAAAATACTTCTTCAAATAAATTATAAGATAAATTATTGAATATCATAAGGATACAAAGATTATGTAAAAAAAATTAAGTTAAAAAGATGCAGGATAAAAATGTTCTATCCATTTTTCTTGCACTGCTTAAAACCCTCCTAAACCCCAGTTGGAAGCGGTATGGAGAAAATTGATTGGTTATGCCTCCAAATGATTGTTTTTCCTAGGAAATTATTTTAGTGTAAATAATTTGTCATAGGTCATGTTCATGGTTGTTTTAGGTTATGACACATGGTGTGCCCCACAAGAAAATAGTTATTTTGTGAAGAATTCAGTGTACAAAGAAAATTTGCAATGGAACCCATGTTCAAACTTTTTTTGAAATATTTCAGGGATGTTCTCTTGATTTTCAAGTCATCTTGGTTTTTTCTTTGGAGAAATGTGATGATACATGTGCATTTTTAGTCCTAACATTAAGAAATCCTAGAATGCAAGACTAGTCATGAAGGTATGAAGAGAAACATGGTGAGTTTCTTGTTGTAACAACATTATATGACCATGATAATTTTATTCAGGTAAAAAATTAATTTTTAAATCCCTTGATTTGATATGGTCAAGTTTTTTTATGATTTATCTACAAGGTGTAAAATTGGCTCAAACTTGCATAAGAAGAAGCTTGTTGCTACAAGTGAGTAGATGAAGTTTTGTTCAAACAAGGTATGCCTCTGAAAAATATTGTACAATTTGTATATGATGACCTTGAAATTTTCAAAGTTTTAAATTATCTTAGAGATAAATTTTAAGATATTTGAACATGAGGAGCCAAGAATGGTTTTTGCGAACACTAGAACTTAGTTAATAAGTTTGAGAAATGAAGTTGATTGAGTGAATTCTACCTTGATTTGGTTAAATAAATGAGTATTTATATAAAGAATACATCAATATATTTCCAATGATGTATGGGGGAGTCTTGATGAGATGATTTGGAGTCTAAAAATTTTTATTCTTGAAGACCTAATTCTAGTGGCACAAGAACTGTGAAAGTAGAGTGATAAATGGAAGCGGAGTGAAGTTCTCCAAATAAATCATGTAAGTAAATGGTTGAGAGTGAATTACAGGGCCTATATCACACTCTCCAATTGATTAGGATTCTTGATTTTTCCTGCATTTGATGATAATTAAGTGTTGATGCAAATGGTTTTTGAGCCCTCAATGACTTTGAATGTCTAGCTAAAAAGAAGGATGAAATGTAGATCATATGCCTTGATTTGATGAAGCCTAAGCATGTGATGATGAATTACACATATTTTAATGACCTCCCTATTATTTTAAAGGCATGAAAGGACCTTGAAATGTTATTTATACTCTCAAAATGTAGACTAGTTTTTGAAACCTTAAACCTATAATGCTCATGATCTCTAATGGAGTTGTAGAGTCAAAGTGGTAAGTTACTAAGATCATCAAGAGTGTTTATAGCATGGTGGTAACTTTTGTAACATACATGAATGATTATAACACTTGACACAAGCCATAGTAGCTAGAAGACAAGAGTTTACATGTTCAAAAGGAAGGAGACAAAACTGACAAAGTAGTTCCATAAGAGAATGTCAGAATTCATCTTGTAAGAAGAATATTTTCATATGGTTTAGGTGTTGAGTAAGTTTAGGAGTTATTTTTAGTACCTTGGAGGTATTACAAGAGTTATGAAAACACAAAGAATGTCTAATTATATGACTGACATGTCTTAAATTGTAATGAATGTTAAGTAATCACTTTTATTTATTGGCATTCCTCCTCTATTTAAATTGAAGACCTGAAGTTGAAAATTTATCATAAAACATGAAGTGCAAGAGTCATTTTAGAAGGTTTTACTTGATGATATAAGCATAAAAAATTTCATGTATACTGGTTTTTGAAATAAAGAACCTATAATGCATGAAGACTAGCTTATTGGTGTGAAGAATTATGCAAGAGTGTGTATGATTATATTTGGTTGATGATCATTTTTATTGAGTAGCCTGATGACATGAAAAATAAAGGAGTTTGCCTTCATGGTTGAGATTGATTACAACAACATGAATTGAAGAAATTTTAGGTGAATCAGGATATGAAGATAGAAGATAGAATAGCTAAATAGGTGATCATAATTTTTTATGAGAGACAACACAAGTAAAGTGATCAAACCATTATGAAGAAGCCTAAGTGTTGGAATAGAGATAAGGGAGTTGAATCTTCCTTGTAAGTGGAAGCTTACAAAATATCAAGTTAAAGATTGATTAAAGTTTTGGGATTTTTGGCTTCTAAGCAAGTAAAGGCTTGTAGAAGGTTAAGTGGCATCTTGACTAAATTTTGGAGTTGTAGCTCCATGTTGAGTGGATGCTCAATAGTGAAATCATTGTAACATTCACAAAACATTTTTTTCCAAGTTAGTTCTTTGGTTTCAATGGGTTTTTCTCCCTTGAAGGATTTCCCATATTAAATATTATCTCTCTTTGTGTGTTCTCATATTGATTTCTTGTGAATGATGATTTAGTTTCATATTAACAAGGTTAAGTAAATTGAATTATATGTCAAATTTTTAATAAGCACTAATTCACCCCCCCTCTCAGTGCCTAGAATTTCCAACAATTGGTATCATAATTTTTTCCTCTTGATTCAAGTTTAACACCTTAGAGGAGATACTTGAAGTACGACCATGGGTAAACTAGTTGAAGTAGTCCTAGAAAGGAAGTATGAGATTGCTTAGTCCCTGATTGATTAATTGAAGAAGGAAATCAAGCTTATGGAAGTTGGTCATGGCCAAGCCCTCAAGGAGATGGAAGCTATGGTTGAAAGTGTTTCAAAATCTCTAAAGGTTAAAGAAGATGTTTTCCTTAGACATGAAGAAGAGTTTAGAACCATGAAGGCTAAATTAGAAGATGCAATAATAGACTGAATAAGTGTGAAAATGACAAGGCGGGTCTAAGCAAACAAAAAACCATGAAGGAGATTAAGGAGCCAAAAACAAGAAGACCTAATTCAATTATGCCACTAAATTCATCCTGGTATGGAAGGAATTTTAATGGCTATTGTTTTTCATGTTAGAATTTTCAACATAGAGCTAGGAAATGTAGAAAGCATGCCATGGATGAACATCCATGGAGAGATTGCAAATATGAGTACACAAGGAATATCATATGTTTCAACTATTAAGAAAAGGGACACACTACCCAATATTGCTTAGATGAACCATTAAGTCATTTTTTGGAGAAAAGAAGACTCAAGATGAAATAATGATGTTATTTGTTTCATTTTTCATGAATAGGGTCATTTTACAAGACATGTCATCCAAATTAACATTCTAAGAACAACATAAAACTTCATACTTTCAAAGGAAAAGGTGAAAAGGTTTTCAAAGTGAAAAAAAATTCCAAGAATGATTCTAAGACATACATGTCTAATAGAGCCTCTGGAAATTAGGAGGTAAAGTAAACAGACAAGATCAAGGAAGTCAATTCTAGAGTTGAAGAAGCAAAGAATGACAAGAAAATAACATGGGAAGATGATGAAGATACAAGATAATCAATGAGAAACATAGGAAAGGAAAGTTCAAGAAATGCATCAAAATTTGATGAGATCCAAGAAGAAATATTACCCCTAGTTGTGGTAGAATAAATATATGATATGCATCATGTATGCTTATCTTGCATCCAATTAGAAAAATACATAGGAGATGAGGTTATTACACCTAGAAGTGCATCCAAGAAGATTGAAAATTCCTCAAGGGAAAGAAGATAAAGGATAAAGTCATCATGTTGTTTTGATGACTATCTACTTTTCTAAGGTGATCCAACAATCATGGTATGCCTTCTCTAGGCTTTCAGAAGGAATTTTTGATTGGAAATAATCTAGGAATGTCCTGAAAAGTATACCTCCATCATTATATGTTGAGAAAGGTATTTTTCAATACTACAGATGTATAAAGAATCACATGGTATTCCCATTTAGTCCTATACAAAGTTCTTATGCATAATCAATTTGTATAAGGTGTTACAAGGTCTATATGAAAAGTTGATTTGTGTGGAGCTCTTGAAAGCCAAGGTTGTTCACCCATGTAAAGAACGGTGTTTCCATGCTACTATATAAAGTGTCAAGGTCTGATACCAGACATATTAAGTTTATATAGAATGTTTGAGAGGTATTGTTTGAGTATCCAAGTAAAGTAAAGAACGTGTATTTTTTCATTATGTCTGCTTCACCATATCTAGCTAAGTTTTTCAAAATTCCATCCCTTATAGTGTGCATTCTCAAGAAGATATAAGGTTGTGAAAACATGTCTTGTGATCATGATTTTTCATAAGGCTACCAAGTGTTTCATGGTTGTCAAGATTCCATGGTATGATTAAATGTACAAGAAATCAGTTTCAAGTTTGTGCCCATCAGACATGGATGAAAATAAGATTCAAATGCTCAAAAATTATCAAATGATCCATAAATGTTTGAAGGTACAATTCATCAAGATTGAATCTTAAATCAAATAAGTGGTTGGTCTTCATAATTCTATGATGCAATAATAAAGGAGAATAGGTTCATGAATACACTAAAGGTGTGTCTGAGATTCATTGTGACCTATGCAAAAAACTTCAAGAAAACCTAAGAGTGTGAATAAACTCCAAGAATCCTATAATAGGGGTTATGTGTTGTAACCAAATCAAGGAATCCAAGCTTAGGGAAAGAATATATATAATTTTTAGGTATTGGTGCTTGAATCATTGATGAATTTCATTAATGCATGAAGTAGAGACTCCAATACATTGACATTAACTTGTAAGTGACTAATTTAGTTCAGTGTAGTCAATAAAAGATGTTAAACCATGTTCTAGTACTTAAAGGAACAAATTTTGATTGTTTCATGGTAAGAAAATATTAGACAAGAATTTTAATGGCATATAGATGAGTTAAGGAGTGATTTCATTATAAATGAATGGTATCTAAGCTTATGGAGATGTTAAAATGAGGTTTATACATTGTTTATTGAAGAATTACTTGGAGAAGATTATTACACTACCTCCTTCAATCTATGAAAAAACTAAGTGGTTTGCATGGTTTAATGAATTAAATCACTCCCACTAGTAAGGAAATCATGTAGATAATATTGAAATAGGTTTAAATATTATTTCCTATGCTTTGAAATTTAATTTCAATGATGTTATAGTGATATCTAGCCTACCAAGTGCCTAAGAAACCCTACCTGAACTACATTGAACTGAATTAAATTAGTCAATAATTGTTTTGAAGGTATTAAACTTGGCATGAATCCTTGAAAACTTCTATAAAATTTATCCAGTAAGTGTAAAAACATATTCAAGTTGTGTTCTAAGAAAATATGGTGAAAATCAAAGGCTATTTATGATAGTATGGTCCTTTGTGGACTGTAGCAGGGAAGAGACCTTATTAAGAAGGTATGTTTTGACGGAAAAGAGTTTTTTCCTTAATATTAAGCTCTAATTCCTTGAGGTATATCAAAAATATAAAATGGGTATATGAAAATGAGGTATATCAAAAATATAAAATGGGTATATGAAAATGCTCATGATTTGGCTTAAAAATCAGGATATTAATTGTTATGCACGAAAATTTCTTTGAACAATGATAGTTAAGCCAAATTGAACTAGAGAAGAAAAATGATGATTGAGAAAGAACTTGAAAGAGTTGTTCCATGAAAATTTTCATACACCTTGGAGACTATAAAGGGTAATTGAAATTGCATCTACTTCATTCTGTGCATACATATATTTCTCCATTCATGAAACTACCAAGAAAAAGTGCTGGGGAGGTCTGAAATGGATTTTTTGAGCATAATTGAAGGAGTGAATGAAGTTTCTCATTGGAAGCTTCTTGTTGATTGATGTCATAACTGATATTAACCTTGTAAAACATGGAACAAAGTTTGATTCAAACATTTAAGGTGAAAAAGGTAAATTTTTGAAAGCTTGAGCCACTTAGGCTAAAAATAAGCTCCTCAACACAAGGTGGTTTATGATTACACTAAATGTAACATGAGCATGATGTTTCTCATCCATGTATAAGGTTGAGTAGATTCTAGAGAAATCATCATTACTAGAAAGTGATGTTAGAATTTATATCAAGGCTGGTATAAGCTAGCAATGCACAAAGTCAATGTACATAAGGCTAGTAGGAGCCCGAGTTTACATGTTACAGGTCTGAGTACATTTTTAAAGGCATGAGAAGATTCTTATAATGATTAAGGTAAGTATTTTTTAGTACTCTAAATTTATTAAAAGAAGAAGCTAAGAGTAAATAAAGGTTTACTGGAAAAATCACATGCAATATGAGTAAAAGTGAATAATAACGCAACATAATAGACTATCAAAGCTCTCAAACAGTGACCTACAACTCTAGGAAATGTTTTCAAGGAGGATAAATAAATGATATTTAAGGAGGTGTATCAAGTTTTAATAATCCTAGTAAGACAAAAAATTGAATGTGGAATGGTATACTTCAAGGGGAGAAAGTTCACAACTCAATTAGTTGAATTAAGACAAAAGAGCACTGAAAAAACATTTCAGGACTGAGCTGATATGAAAAACTCTTCTACATGACTTGAGGACAAGAAATGAAGGATAAATCATGCATAGGTAGGTAAATGGTGATAGTACAAACCCAAGGGGAGAAACAAGGAGGTATCTCATGAAAAGTTTGATGTTCTATGAATGGTCAAAGTTGGGCTACAAGTGACTGATAAGTTGGTTTAGGGAACTAAGTCCAAAATAGTGTTTAAAATCTATACATGGTAGAATAAATATTATTTTGAGCATATTAAGAATAGATAGACATGTTTATGAACTAAAGGTTTGTTTTCTTTCAAATATAAAATTGTTGGCATGTGTTAGTGTTATGAAGGCATCTTCTCAAGGGGAAAAATAATGAATTCAATACATTGTGATGGCCAAAAACAATATAAAATAAGGAGAGAGAAAATATGAGCTTGAATGATGAGTTTTTTACATTTCCAACCAAAAAAGAGGTAAAAAAGGATGATGAAGGATGATACCATGAAATAAAAGCATGCACTTTGTCATTAATGCAAAAGGGGGGAGAAGTACCAGGGGTTATTCATCAATAACAAAGGGAGAGTTTGTTGGCATGTCCTTTTTAGTTTTCATTGCTGAAAAATACACATTAATGACAAATCATGATGCGGGAGAGTTAGAGGAATCTTGGAATGAGAAAGACAAGGGAAGATAGGACAAAGGCTTGAGAACATGTGTTTAAGTGATGACTTATTAAGCAACTAGTGACTTGTGCATGAAGGGAGATGATGTGAGAGAATATCAAGAGGATTTCATACATGTTCTATCATGTATATGATGTGGAAACAAGGTCAGAAGGATGAATGCAGGGCTACATGAGTTGAATCGGTCAAACTAGCTCGGTTTAGCAAGCTTAATGCCTAAGCCTAGTTGGAAAAGTGACCTAGAAAGGTGGAGTGAAGGCATGAGGTAGTTGGAAAAGCATGGTAAATTCATGATACACATGATATGGAATTTTTAAGAGGCTACATGGTGAAGAACATGAGACATGATGATTTGTGGTGTAAACTAGCTCAATTAAGCCTATTTCAAGGACCTAGAATGGGTGTCTGAAGAAAATAAGGACATAAAAAGAAAATTCAGGCATGTGAAGTGTGTAGGGAAATTTATAAGAGTCATCCTATGAAGGTAACGGTCATAAATCGACACTTAGAGCCATATTTAGGGCCATTTGTATGACTTCCCTTTAGGACAAACAAGTTTAACATGCCCAAATGAGATGGGTTTGGAAGTTCCAGGGTGAACTAGGAAAAAGTGGCCATTTGATATCATGAATGAGGTAGTCATGAAGGTTTGAACCAAATTTTAGGACCATAGGATGATGTTTGTGCAAGAAATTGCAATTTTATCAAAACCAGACTAAGAAAGGTATGCTAAAATAGTTCCCTGGTTTCTTAGCGTTCAATCAAAATTGAAAAGAATTCTTTAGATAAATCATAAAAGAATTTTTTTAAGAGAATAGAGATAGATATTTTATAAAAAGTCTGAAGTCAAAAGGATGAAGGACATTAAAGTTCTATCCATTTTTTTGGCAATGTCTAAAACCCTTCGAAACCCCAATTGAAAGCGATATGGAGAAAATTGTTTAGTTATTTCTCCAAATGGAATTTTTTCACCTTGCAAATAATTTGAGTGTGTAGATAACTCATCAAAGGTCATGTTCATGGTGGTTTAATATTATGACACATGGTGAACACCACAAGAAATTTTTTTTTTTGTGAAAAATTCAGTATACAGACAAAAATTGCAAAGGAACCCATGTTCCATTTTTTGGTGAATGATGTTTGGGATGTGCTCTTGATTTTTATGAAGTCATTTGGTTTAGTTATTTGGATAAATGTGACGATACATGTGCATTTTCATTCCTACCGCTAAGAAAGCCTATAATGTGAGACTAGTCATGAAGGTATGAAGAGAAACATGGGGAGTTGCTTATTGCAACAACATTTTATGACCAAGAGAAGTTTATTCAGGTCCTAAATGAAGTATTTATGCCCTTGAGTTGGTCTGATCAAATGTCTTTCATGATGAAACTTCAAGGTGTGAAACCGGCTCAAACTGTCTTGAGATAAGAAGCTTGTTTTTATAAGTGAGTAGATGAATTTTTGTTCAAACAAGGTATGGCTCTACATGCTTGTAAAAATTGTTTGTGATGTCCTTGAATTGTTAACAATGTTAGTTGAGCTCGGAGAGCACTTTGAAGATGTTTAAACATGAGGAGTCAAGACTGGTTCTTGAGAACACTAGAGCTTAGTTGAAAATTCTAAGAAATATAAGTGCAGGATTAAAGTTCTCAAAATAACTGCCTTCATTTGATGAAAGGATAATGAGTATTGACAGTATATAATCCCCTATCAAGAGTATTTCCAATGATGTATGATTTGAGTCTTGAAAACATGCTTTCGAGTATGCTACGATTTGTGTCTTGAAGCACAAACTAGTTTTTGGTGGATCTGAGAACCAAAATGTGAAATTAGTCTTAGAGATGTAAGCAGAATCTTGCCTATTATGCCCTAAAATTAAGTCATCCTAGTAGAAGGGTTGATGAGTGAAGTCCATAGGTTCTATATCACATTCTCCATAAAGGTGCTCTAGGATCCATGAAAAGATGTTTTAGTGCATGAAAATTATCACTCTTCACAAACTGATTTTCTTTGTATATAACTCCATTAGAACCTTGTCCTAATCAATGTTGTATGAAGATACTGTAGGTTAGATTAGGTGAATCTGAAGAATGTTCTGAAGAATTATATATCTTGTCACATATGACCTCCCTATTAAGAATCAAGAAGATATAAAAGTGCATGTATTGATGTTTACATCTAAATCTTCAGACTGTGTTTTTAAGTTGCCATTATTGTGAACATCCAACTGAGAAGTAGAGTGAATTGAAGGTATTCTATGTTGATTTGATGAAGCTCATTCATGTGATGATGAATTATACATTTTTTAGTGTCCTCCATGAATATTTCAAGGCTTGATAAGACTTGGCATAAGTCATAGTGGTGTCTCCTAAGAATGAAGATTGTTACATGTTTAAAAGGACTAGGAAACCAGCTACTGACATTGAAGTTTCTACATGAGAATGTCATGAGGATGTAGTCGTGAGTTTACAAGAATATTAATGTTGCATATGGCTTGGTGGGACAATTTTCAATGTGCATGCAATGTTTTGACTCTTGTTAACAAGTTTAGAAGGCTTAAAGAAAAAAATAGGACTTGGTTAGCTAGAGGACAAAAAAATGACAGGACAATTACAAATCAGTAATGATTGCAAGGGTCAATCAATGGAATATAGTTGGAATGCATAATTGAATGCAAGGGGTTACAAGAATGTAAAATTACATCTCAGAGGTGTTAGAAAATTTCATATTGACAGATGGAATGAAATGAATGCACTTGAGAAGGTTGATACACTTGTAGTTGTGATGATTACATTGCATCAAGTTTTTAATGAAGTCACTTTTGTGTCCTCTTGTAAGTACTTGAAATGGAGTATGAAGTGCATGTAAAGGTAGAGGAAGTGTATTGAGACACGTGAAGGAGTATTTATTAGTCTTGTATGATGAATACTTGAGAGAGCATGATGAAGGTGTTTATTTAGTATCTAGAGGATTTTTCTAAAGACATTGAGAGAATGCATTCATGGTAATGAATATTAGCAAATTATAGAGCTTGAATAGGAATATGAAGAATATGTGTGGAAAATCAGGATTTAAAGTAGAGGGAGAGAAGATATGAGTTGATTAGGTGATCACAATTTTTTGTGAGAGAAAACACAAGGAAATTGATCAAAACAGTTGTGAAGAAGTCTAAGTGAAGGCTTAAAAATCATGAGATTTGAAGCTTCCTTGCATAAGTGGAAGATTACAAAAGATCAAGTTGAAGCTTGAGTGAATTTTTGGGAGTTGTATGATTCCAAGCAAGTAGTGGCTTGTAGAAGGTCAAGTGTCAAACTTGAATAAATTTTTGGAGTTTATAGCTTCCATGTTTAGTGGATTCTCAACAATGAAATCATTGTAACATTTACAAGAAATTTTTATCCAAGTTAGTTCTTTGGTTTCAGTGGGTTTTTCTCGTTTAAAGGATTTCCCGCATTAAATATTGTCTCTCCATTTGTGTTCTCCTATTGATTTCTTGTGAATGATGTTGTGGTTTCATATTAACAAGGTTAAGTAAATATAATTGTATGTCAAAATTTGAATAAGCACCAATTCGCCCCCTTTTTAATGCCTAAAATTTCCAACAAATAACTATCCTGAAACTCATCATGCATGCCCTATATACCATCACCATGCTATTACCATACTTCAACAATACTTATCATCTCCAAAACTCATACCTTCATACTATTTTCCATGCTTCAAGACTAGGAATATGCCTAGAATGACTGCTTGATACCATGAAATACCATGAACTGACCACATTAACATCATAAATACTATTAAAAACCTATAAAACACTATATAGACCATGCATGACCTCATGAAAACCTTCAACCAACTTGGGAGGACTCATATTATGACCATAGACTCTGAATCAAGCTCCAGAACACTATGGGACTTCACAAAAAATGATACTACCAATGAACCTTCATGTTTGAACACTGACTAACACCTCATGGAGACTTATATGATATCATGACACCCTTTTCTATCAATGAAATTGACATCAATGAAAACACTAAGACACAATGGAAAATAATCTCCCCCTTTGTCATTGATGGAAACTCTAAGAAAAAACACACCTACAAGACCTCATTTCCATGTCTCTAATGCAACTCTCCCCCTTTGATATCTATGATAAAGGATAATATTATTACACAACATGAGAAATGATAACATAACACATGATACAATGGAAACAATGCAAAAGGTAACTTACTTACTTGACGTAACTCCCCCTTGGGATGTACTTTGTCTTCTTTGACTTCTTCAACAACATATGATGATCCATGGACCTGTAATGAGCTTACAAATGGCTCCCCTAAATGTATACTCTCTATATTTGGGCTTCAAAATTTTTTCTAAAAATTCTCCTTGGTCTCTAATTTCTCTTCCTTATCTTCATCAACAATAATAAATGATTCAATGGACCTGTGATGACCATCCAAATGGTTCCCCCTAAATTTATACTCTCCACACTTTGTCTTCATTCATGTTATATATTTTATTATAGGTATTTATCATGCTAAAAACAACATATTCTATCTCCAATGCTAGAAAAAACACCTTTAGGACCATGATCCTTGGTGTAGACACAAAATCACGCACTTTGGGTAATTATCTAGTCCTAATTACATACTACTATTCATATGATTCCTAAGTAAGAAAAGTATTAATTAACCCATGTATTTTTCCATATTTTCTTCCTTTTTGTTGCCACATTTGGTCTTGCACACCATCTTGCTCAGTATTTATTTTCATACTTCAACATTTCTCGTCCTGGACATCAGTGCCCAGCCAGGATGTCACCACCAGGTTCCTTCATCCCCTCTAGGCACCCCAATCCTCTTTGTAATTTGTTCACATATTTTGGCTATTTTCTAGCCATTTGATCATATTATATTTTTGGTAGTCAACCTTTTTAGGGTTAATTATGAAATTCAAGCAAGGGAATCATATAAATATAAAGTTATGTGATCATAATGAAGGACTAAGCGTTAAGCACTAGCTATCACCACCTAAGGTTACATCTAAAGGATATTCAAGAGAATAAAATAATCCATTCTAGCATCCATTCAAGGGAAAGGGAACATATTATTCTACATACACTTCATAGGAGGAAATTTAATTCTATTCCATGCACACATCTACTACATTTATTTACATCTAGCTTACTTACTCACTATTGAGTGTGACACTCACAAGAGCCACCTAGAGCACAATTCTGCACACATGCACACATAACTACATTGGGTATGATATGTAGTGCAATGATTAGTTGTAAGTTCACCATTGTGACATTTGAGGACAGTCTAATCCCTCATTTTGCATCTTTATTTTGTAGGATTTGATGTCTATTTAAGGGTTTGGTAGGTTAATGTTTCATTGTAGGTTTCTAGTGACCTTGGAAATCTTGGTACGACCTCATAGTGATCAAAAATTGAATAATAGAGAAAAACTTGTGACCACCCAGAGGAGGTTTCGTAAGCATTTATTTGGACCCAGGTGCTTAGAAAAGTTCCTAGGGTACTCATAGGAGCCTCCATCCCTCTCCAAGTGCCTCATTCTAGGAAGATTGTCAACTCGCACACTTTTCTGAGGTCTTGTGTGATTCTTCTCCATCTCTGTTCATTCGGTCATCAATTCGACACATTCTAGATTTCATTTCAAATCAGCTCATGCTCTTCTTACCCCCTTTGCAACTAGGGTTTTATATTTTATTCCTTAGCTTACTTGGGATAACTATTGTATTTAATTTTTTATTTATTTCTTGCTATAATAGCAATCAAATTAGGCTTATATTTTCCATATTTTTCTTAATCATTTTGGCGAACCCACAAAATGCACCCAATAGTTGTACTCTTGTTCAAATAAGAAATCTAGAAACTATTCAATGCCGGTTTTATTCACGTTGTTGATTATCCTGAATGGGTATCTAACATTGTAAGCGTTATGAGGCTAAATGAACAAGTCCTTTGTCGCACAATATTTCATGATTTAAATAAAGTTTATCCCAAGGATAGTTTCCCATTACCTCATATTGACGACATTGTTAATTCTAGAACCACATATGATATTATATCTTTCGTGGATGGTTTTTCAGGCTACAATCAAATCAAAATCAACTCTATTGATCAAGAGAATACGTCTTTCACTACACCATGGGGAATGTTCTGTTACATTTTCATGCCCTTTGGCCTTAAATACCCAGGGGCTACCTATCAATGAGTGATGACACACATATTTCCTGATTAGATTCAAAAGATTATCGAAGATTATGTTGATGATATCTTGGTTGAATCTTGATGACATTCCACCCATGCCCAAGATACATGAATGCTATTTAAATGATTACACCAATATAATGTATGCTTGAATCCAAAAATATGTGCTTTTGGGGTGACAACTGGTAAATTCCTTGGATATGTTATTGCACAATGTGGCATTGAAATAGATCCTAACATGATTAAGGCCATTATCGACATGCCTCTGCCTAGAAATTTATGTCAACTAAGATCATTACAGGGAAAAATTTAATCTATCTAACAGTTTGTTGCACATTTTGCTAATAAAACTCAACCATTCACATGTCTAATGAAGAAAGATATTAAATTTTTATGGGATGATAAATGTCAACAAGTATTTGATGACAAAAAATTGTATCTTTTAAATCCACCTGTCTTGGTGCCTCCAGTGGCTGACTGACCATTTTTATTATACATTTCCACCACATTTCATGCCTTTGGAACCTTACTTGCACAACATGATGACAATCAACGTGAAAGGGAAATCTATTACATCTTTCAAACTCTACTTTCCTATAAATGCAACTATAGTTACTATTGGTTTCTCAAATGTGCACTCGTGTCTCAGATCTTAGAACGGATGAGGTGCTTAAGACTACAATGGAACCATCCCCAAGTTGTGGGACCTTGCGCACTTGGGAAAAATATTTGTGCTCTCAAACACCTCGGCCCTTCCGATATCCAAGATGAGGGTGCACGTTTGAGTAACCAATATTTTCTGGCATGCCTGGTGGGACGAGCATTGAAAGTTCAAATTTCATATCTCTAAGTCCTGGTGAGTGGAATTAGTGTTTTCAGCCTCTTGAGGCTCATTCCAACACATCTGGAGACTCCCAACATTTTAAGATCTCTATTTCAGCAGCCCTAAGCATCTTTTATGAGAAGAGTGCACACAAGAAGAAGTGCAAGAGATGAAGATTCTTTTGAGTACCTCTACCTATCCTTAAGAATATTTTTTTCTAGAAAATCCATGTGCACATCCCCAACTCCTACATTTCATGCTGATTCAACTCCTCAAAACAGACATCTTGTGTGCCTTGTAATGGTCCATCAACAAGCTCCTCCACTAAGGAACTTTACAAACTTTGATGGAGGGAGTCCCTTTCTATTGTCTATACAACATGATATGCCAAATGGTGCACTCAAGGGTATTACATAATTTACTAATGATAATCAAGTCACCCCTCAGGAGCATATCTAGGATATAGCAAACATGTGTTCACCCTATTTGATTGCACATGATGATGTAGTAGTTAGGATACTTGCATCCTCTTATAAAGGTAAAGTGCTTCAATGGTACCAAGGCTTGAGACTTGGATCTATCACCACCTAGGATGAGATGGGAACAAATTTTTTCAATTACTTTTAAGATAATTCAGATCACCTATCTCTAGTGGAGCAACTAATGATAACAAGGAGGGTGCCCAATGAGTAGATAAATGATTTCAACATCATATTTTAGAAGACTTGGGAAAAACTCCCTCTTGTGGTAAGACCCACATCCCAGCAAGCTTTCCTGTATTATTTGAAGATACTCAATAGCAATATTTCAGTTATGATCCAATCCATGGGAGGTAGTACTCTACCAGCTACTTATAGTATTACAGTAAGGGAATAAAATAGTCTTATTCAGACTGGAAAGTTAGCTCCTAGACTGCCTATGCCCTTATTACCAGAAATATCACAAGCTCTTGAGCCTTCTATGGCCCCTATTCCTATTCCTAAGAAAAGTGGGCAACCAGTTGCCTCAACGTCCTACTCTCCAGTGCAGCAAAAGGAAGATGAAGAATTGAATGCCTTGATTAGAAATTTATCAAACAAAGTCATATCACTAGAAAAGCAATAGGCATAAGCCTATAGAGAAAATTCTAATTAGGCACATGACACAAGAAATCAATCTTAGCGGACTCAATATGGAAATCAAAGATATGCACCCAACTAATATAATAATAGATGGTAGCCCAATGTACATTTTCCCTTGTAATTTGTTCCTCCCGCGCTTTCTCTTTCAGCACCCAGTACGAGTCAGGCACTTGTTCCTGCTCAGAACAATTTGGCACAAGAGTTAGAATGGTGCTTCCCTTACAACATGCCTCATAGTCAATATCATTATGCCAATGCTACACATGCCCAAGCCTTCATGATTGAGAATTATTCCACCTGTGAGACTTCAATAAGTGTCACTGAATTAGATGACCCAGAAGATCCTCCAGAGGAAAATTTGATGTTTTTTGGCATGGATAACTTCTGTACAATCAACCAAGATACAAAAAATACAAACAGACCACACACCCAAGTTACAGACAACACAGGATACAAGAAGATGATGTTCGAGTCAAGTGCAAAGGTCCCACTCCTAGCAATGCAAATAGACCCTTGAAAGAATAAATATGCAAACAAGGCATCCTACAGTAAAAGCACTCAAGTCCTGCACAAAGCTTCTTCTAAAGCAACGTGCACCTCTCCTTTTGTAGGTCAAGCCTCTACTCTAGCTAAAGTTTAGGATTCTACACCTGAGCATTCAAGAAGGGATGTTGTTCCCCAAATGCATAAGATAGGGGGCCTTCCATTTAGCATTTTTGACCAGATGAAGAGAACAAACATAAATGTCATAATGTGGGATGCCCTGACCATTCCATCTCAATGGGATCTATTGCATGAAGCTCTGGCGCAACTCCTGCGTGCTGATCTAGCTATGCAGAAGCCACATGCTTCTATAAATGTCTGTTAAGAAGAGGAGAAAAAAGGAAGTAAAGTTGTTAAAACCCCACCCTTCTATATGTCCTTGATCATAGGCAAACACCTTGTGCATAATTACATGATTGACTTAGGTGCTAGTACTTTTGTTATGCCTAAGAAAATAGCTAATGTCTTAGGTCTGAAATATATCCCTCTATCTAAAGGAGTCTTACAACTTGATGGTTCAACTGTCACCACCTTAGGAGTCATCAAGGATCTTGATTTAACCCTTCATGGATGTTCAAGCCTAACCATTACTCAAGATGTGTCAATCATTGACCTACCTCCTTTGTTTTCCCTATGTCTATCAAGAGACTTTATTGCTAAAGTGGGTGGTTACTTGTCTTTTGATTGGTCTCATATGTTACTCAAGACAAGGTATGGTACCCAGTTTACCATACAAGTTGAGCCTATATTTTCCTATCATGTAGAGTCATATGTCCCATCCCCTCTCTAAGCCAACTATTTAATCCAAGAAGAACAAGCTTTAGTTCCTGAAGAGCAATCTCCTCCACCCTCTATTCTCGACCCAGTACTTGATGAGTGGGTGAAGAGACAACATAAATTTGATCCATGTGCTGAAGAAATAGAAGCTTATGAAACTGGGCTTGGTACTTATTACATTCTAGAAGAAGAAGTTATGCTACTGTACGCACTTAAGAAAAACAAAGTTAAACCCAGTCTGTAGAAGTTATACTTTGATGGATCAAGAAGTAGAAATGGCACGAGAGGAGGAGTGGTTCTCATTTCCCCTAGGGATGAGAAATTCTTCTTTGCACACAGGATGCAGTTTACATGTTCTAACAATGTGGCAGAGTATGAAGCCATGGTGCATGGCTTACTCATTGCTGAGAATAAGAAAGTTAAGACACTACAGATCTTTGGGGACACATAATTGGTTGTCCACCCAGTTACCAACAAATTTTAGAAAAATAATAATCTTCTCAAAGCTTATAAGCATAGAGTTTGGGACCTCCTTGAGAGATTTGATGCTTTAAATCTACATATGGTGCCTCGCAAAATGAACAAGGAAGCTAACCAGATGGCCACGTTGGGTTCACAGTTCTCTCCTACAAAGGGATTTGTTAAAGGAAACACTCAGCACATCAAGCTGGTGATAAGACCATCTATTACAGATAATAATACCAACTGGAAAGTGTTTGACAGTGACACACAGATCATCTAGTTTATCCTAAATGAAGTTGAGTTCTTATTAAGCATGCAAGCTGAATTTCATGACAACTATGGTAACCAAGTGATACAACTGAAGACAAAAAAGTTTCCTAAAGGGATGGTCACCTTAGGGAAAATTTTTAGCCCTAATGATGAGTTCAAGTGTGAAGAAAAGCACATGCACACTGTGCATGAAGATAAACAGGCCTTCATCTCTCTATATCAAAAATATAGTGATATCTTCTCATAGGAGTATGAAGACCTCAAAGGTTTTGATCCAAGTGTTGGTCAAAACTCCATTGACCTTGATCCTAGTATCAAGCCCATAAGACAAAAGCAATGACCAGTCAATCCAAAGATAGAGCCACTCATGAGAAAGGAATTATCCAAACTCATTGAAGAAAAAAATATTTTTCCTATCAAATACTCTACCTGGGTCGCAAATCTAGTTCTAGTGCACAAGAATATTGGTGAAATCAGACTCTGTGTTGATTTAAGAGATTTGAATAAGGCATCTCTGAAGAATCATTATCCTTTTCCTTCAATGGAGTAGATTCTACAGACTGTGGCCGGTGCATAGAGATTCTCCATGATAGATGGATATTTAGGTTTCAATCAGATCCTAGCCAAGGAAGAGGATCAATTCAAAATGACATTTACAACCAAGTGGGGAACATATGCATATCAAAAAATTCCCTTTGTTCTGTCAAACGCGGGTGCCACATTTTAGTGCGCCATGGATATTTCCTTCAAAGGATACATTAATGAGTTCATCCTGGTTTACCTTAATGACATATCAATCTTCTCAAAGCATAGTGCTGATCATATGGTGCACCTAAAACAAGTTTTTGAGAGATGCAGCGATTTTGGGGTATCTCTTAACCACAAGAAGTGCAATTTTGGAGTAGCACAGGGAAAGATTTTGGGCCATGTGGTTTCAAAGGATGACATCACAATTGATCCTGGGTGTGTTTCAACCATTCTAGCTCTTTCCTTTCTGGCACACAAAACAACCCTACAATCCTTCCTTGGCAAGATCAATTTTGTTAGGCATTTTATCCCTAACTGTGTAGGTCTAGTTTGGCCCATCACCTTGATGCTCAAAAAGGACATAGCCTTCAAATGGACAATAAAAGGAAATGAAAGCTTCAACAAAATCAAGCAGGAAATTACTTGTTCACCAACACTCATCAACCCAAACTACTAAAAGGATTTCATCCTTTACACTTATAGCACTGATACAAGTGTTCTTGTCCTAACAAAAGAAAATGAACAAGTTCTGGCACAACCAGTGGCTTTCTTTAGCCATACGTTGAAGGATTATGAATTAAGATACAGTCACATAGAGAAGTAGGTATTTTCCATCATGAGTTCACTCAAGAAATTCAAAAGTATGCTCATCACCAATCATATCAAGGTGTTAGTCTCCCATTCTTAGGTCAAAGACTTCATCATGGAAGAAGAAATTAGTGAGAAAAGAGCACGATGGGTGACAAAATCATGGAATACAATGTGACTATCAAGGCCAGAAATATGGTAAGAGGTAGTGTGCTCTATAGGTAGATCACTGAGGATGTGTAGAGTGAACTAGAGGCTTCATTATTTCTGAATGAAGGTCTTCCGTGTGCAGAGATTGAGCCTAATAAAGACCCTGGTGCACGTGACTGAATGAAGGACATGATCACATTCATTTTTAAGGGTGCATACCCTCCTGGTCTAAACAAAGCAAAGGGAAGACATCTGAGATTACAATCTATCCCTTATGTGTTAATTGATGGACTTCTCTTCAAAAGAAATCTTGATTGCGTGTTGTTAAGATGTATCAATGGCGTACAGATTGAAAAAGTGTTAGAAAAATTTCATGATGGATCCTCTGGTGGACACCTCTCTGCCAAAACTACAAAAATAAAGATCATAATGATAGGTATCTTCTGGCCCACCCTATTTATAGATGCACATAGGTGGGTCACAAAATACAAGGAATGCACTTTCTTTGTAGGAAATAAAAGATGGACAATGCTTCCCCTCCGATCAATCCAAGCAGATTAGCCTTTTGCGCAATGGGGTCTTGAATTCATAGACATGATCAATCTTCCTTCAAGCACTAGACATAAATGGGTGTTAACAACCATAGATTACTTCACCAGATGGAAAGAAGCTGTCGTGCTTAAGGAATCAACTGAGTTAGTCATCCCTGACTTTCTCAAAGGTATAGTCACAAGGTTTGGCATTCCTCAAACCATTATATATGATAATGCAAAAGAATTCCTTGGTGCTAAAATCACTGATTGAGATCTAGGTCTGGGAATTTACCTGAAGGCTTCTTCCAACTATTATCCTCAGGGAAATGGTCTAGAAGAACCAACAAACAACAACCTAATAAGAATCATGAAGTGCATAATGAACATCAACCAAAGATAGTGGCATAGAAAGGTCTTACATGCACTCTAGGAAAATAGAATCAAACTAAAAAAATAAATAGGAACTTCACCTTATAAGGTTATCTATGGAAAAGAAGCTACCCTTCCTTTGACACTAGAAATGAATTCATTAGTTCTTTCCCAACAACTAGAATTTGAAGGCACAGACCAGAGAGAAATCAGAATGGTAGAGCTGGTTAATCTTAAAGATTTAAGGAACTCTACCATGATCAAGCTAGAACAACATCAACAAGAAACAAAGAAATGGTTTGACAGAAAGGCCAGGCCTGAAGCTTTCAAATTTGGGGAATTGGTTTTAAAATGGGATGCTGACAGACCTAAACCAGGGGGCATTTAAAATTTGATGCACTTTGGAGAGGGCCATACATCATCAATTCCTGTAAAGAGGATAACTCTTTCAAGTTAACTCATCTTGATGGAGGCGTGCTATAAATCTCAGTAAATAGGATCTATCTCAAACCATTCCATTAATTTTTTTGCATCATGTTTTTTATATTAGAGTAGTTTCAATTCCTCTAAGTGCCTTGTATGCACAATAATTGTTTGTACATATTTATTTCTTCTCATGTGATTCTTGCGCACACTTTTCTGTTGCTTTCATAATGTTGAGCCTCTCTCAGTAGTGCGAGATTCAAAAAAAAGTCAAGAAATAATCTTCAAATGACTACAAGGACAATTTCATGATTACATAAGTAGAATCCATGCCCATGGGATGCTCCAGGATACTATTCTTCTTCATCTAGCAGGCAGATGGCCCTAAAAGTCACCAAAACTATTATCCAAATAACTTTCCTAGTTATTTCGGTAAATTATATACACATTCTAGCTCTCAGTCACTCATTGCAAGGTTGCGTATGCTCAATATTACTTGGCATATTTCCTTGGTCATAGTTTCCCTACATGACCCTTTCCTTCCTCTCCTTCCACTTTCCCCTTGCACCCACCTTCTATGCATTCACCTTATTCCTAATCAAATTCTTCCCTTCCCACACATTGTACCTTTCTTTGTAATGGTTACACCTTGACCATGCATTATCTACACACCAGTTTACCTTTTTTCCCTGCACGCATCACACACACATTCTGTTGTGACTTCCTCTGTTTTATTCTGTGTAATATTCCTTCATGCCCTTCTATGTGAGGCAATCTTTTGTCATGATTAATTTTTCCATGTGTAACCATTCAAGATGTGACAACATGGTGTTGAATCCTTGTAACAAACTAGTAGGTGACACGTGGAAGAAATGAAAACATAGTTGCATAGTTGGCCATTTTGTCAAGCAATACATGTGTGACATGTTTCTTTCTTGCACCGATGATTCTAACATCTTTTGATAGACGTATCTTCTACTACAGAGCTCTAATTGATGTGCACCTGGACTTGTCAGAGAGCTGCTGATATCAGATACAGTGTTAGATATTTAAATTCAAATTGTTGGTAGATCTGGTAAGTGAGAAATGGGAAAATTTCTTTCTGAGAATTGATGAGCAGATCTGATTTCTCCAACCACCTAATTTGATATGATCTACCCTCCTTCCTTCTTCAACACACCAAACAAGCTTAGGGAAGCACATATGAAAGATTAATAGGTGGATTTGTAGGCATTGAATGCATCTTGTTGGTGGTTATATTTAAAAATCAGATTTTCCCTCCTCTCTTATCTTCTTCTTCCACAAATTTATCTATAAATGTAAGAGTTATGCTCATTTGTAATGTTGGACACTCTGGATCATTATGCATTTTGCTAAGGACTTCATATTTTTTTATTTTGAGTTACAGACCTCTAGCATTTGGATATCAACCTCATTCATCATTGTAACAGTTCTATGAATTTTTGGAAGTAATAGATGCATAATTTTATGACTATTCTCTATCCTACTATGTTTGCATTCCTTCTTCTTTCCTTTTATTTTGCGTTGTGTGTTGTTTGTGCTATTTCAAGTCCATGTAGTTCCATATTTATCTGTGTTCCATGAGAACAATCTGGTGAATACATGTTTCATTGTGCTACTCGTGCCTAACCTCCTTTCATGCATTTCCTTTCATTCTCACTTAGAAAAGATAGTATTCTTCCCTCTTTTCTAGTGCTACCACCTTTTAGTGTAGTTTCCTTTCATGTTATCCTTTTATCCCTGGTCCTTTGGCATCATTAGCTTAGTTTTCCCTTCCAACACTAGGAGTAGCAGTAGCAATAGAAATAGATAGAGGAATCGGCATTCTCCAGAGATTCATCCCAAGAGTGCAAGGTCCCACAACTTGGGGATGGTTCCATTTTTGTGTTAAACACCTCGGCCCTTCCGTTATCTGAGACGTGGGTGCACATTTTAGCAACAAACAGTTACATCAAAAAGCTATGTCTCGGCCTTGTATTTTTCATTTACAAATCATGCCATTATATTCTTAACAAAAAGGTATATATCATCACCAAAGTAGATCCATTATGATACCTTCTATCCCATACCCATCTATCAAGACATCTAGCACATTGGGTTATGCTTCTCACCAAATTTGATTTCAAGTTCATACCAAAGAAAGTAATTAAAAGACAAGTCATCATAGATAAATTAGCCATGGTGCTTCTTCTCAATACAACTCCCATATTTGATTCCTTTTGCAATGATTTCACTACTGTCAATTATGATACATGGACAATGTACTTTTATGGTTCTTGTTGTCACTCTAGCACTAGGTCTAAGATGGTTTTTATCACCCCATATGGTGATCCACTCCCCTTTATATATCAATAAGGTTTTTCCTACACAAATAACATAATTAAATATGAAGCCCTCATCCTTGGCCTTCTCACCGCTCGAAAAATACTTATTCATAACCTATGCATACATGGTGATTCCCATCTTGTCATTAATCAAGTGAATAATACATATAACCCTAAAGAGGAACACTTAATCCCATATAATAAACTTTTTAAAGATCTCTTGGCTACGTTTGAGTCCTACTCTATCACTACCATCCCTCACAAGGAGAACTGTCATGCAGACGCGCCATGGCTAGTGTGGCATCACTTATCTCCCAAGATATTATTGATGAGAAAGCCACTGTCGACAACTAAAATTAACATTACTAATCCCCGTGTTCATGTCTACTAGCACCCCTTCACTATCACATCACTATCATATTATACATTAAATCCTTATCGTAAGTCTTATTTCTCCCCATTATATTTACTCCAATCCTTATCCTAAGTCTCATTTATCCCCATTATATTTACTCCCTGTAAATATCAATTCCACAACTATACAATCTTTTTTACCCCTATTAAAACCACTTAGAAACCAATATTAAGAAAGTACAAAATAAATAAACACCTTCTCAACCATTTAACAACATCCCTGACCCATATAACCTATTTCCAACACACATCCTTTAAAAAAACAAACAAAAACCTTGATTTGGGAAGTAGTTTCAACCTTTTCCCCGTAAAATCCAAACCAATGACAATTAAATAGAATTGCTAGTGATTCTCCCTGGTTATTAGCGACCCCATATAAACAAGTCTCAGACATCTATTTGAGGTTAACTTGTAGCTGAATGTGACTTATTAAATTCATAGTGCATTTTCTTCATATCATAGCCCTATAACAAAGTCAGAAATCATCCCAACAAAATTTAGGGCACCAAGGACCTCTTGTTCATCATACGAATGTCATTCACATGTCCATGAATCAAATCAACAATCTTATTGCTTCTATAATTTCCCTCTCTTGGGTAACATCATCCTTTCATCCTCATTTATCAATGTTTATAAGGTAAGTACCTTTCATTAACTTTATCATCTCATTTATTCGTCATTCACAATTTTTTATCAACTTCATCTCATTTTTCAGTAGCCTATGCATTTTAATAGAAACTGTCAATGATTCCTCCCAATCATCGACGATCGGCCTTGATCACTGATGATATCTATCTACCAAGTGATCTGACCCTTAATATTTCTTTTTAGACATCTAAATCACATGGTTTTACTACTGCAAGGTCCTTCAAGTGTTTTTCTAGTCATATCAAGATCCTTTGAGCCATCTCTAGTACTCTACCAATAATCTAAACAGAATCTATCATCCTGATCACCTTTGTGAGCACACAACCATCTACATCCTTGCTCCTTTGAGCAATTTTGTGATTCCTAGACTCCCTTTGGATCAAGAATCACCATCAAAACATCATATATTCATGCACTGTGTCAGTCCCTATGCCTTTTCATTATTGGTTAGATCTTTTTTATATCCTTTTATATTATCATTATCAGATTGATTTCTTGAACATGGATTGAAATCCTTGCAAGGAAGTCCATTGACTTCTAGGGACTAACCTTTTCCAATAAATCTTTCATATATCTATCTAACCCTATCTTTTTATGAGTTTTTATGCATTATAGGATTATAGGTGACCTATCCCATTGGAAGGAAGCAATTTTGTTCTTGTATGGATCTTTATATGTTGAATCAACCATCAATATAAACATTCATCATCACGGGTAGCGGTAAACCCTGTTGTCTTCCAAGGTCATTTTTCTTTATTTATTTAAGTTCTTTAATTTAAAGTTGGAAAGAAAAAAATCTCTGAACATTTTGGCATGCCTGGTCAGACCCTTGACCCTTTATTCATTTCAATTTTATTAAAAATTCACTTTTTTTGCCTTTTTCTCTATAATCGCTAGCGATTCAATTAAATCACCAACAACTATAATGAATCACTAGTGATTCTTATCAATCATCGATGATCTTTATGACTGCTTCTACTTACTTAGTCAGTCAACCCTTAACACCATTTTATTTTGTTATTTTTTATCTTCTGCTAACCTTTTATAGGTTTTTGCTATGGGGATTTTTCTTGATGTGTTATTGCATTGCTAAAAAAATCAAGAATTTCAAATTTAAAAAGGAAGCATTTTGCAGGTGATTTCCCTTCTTTTATTTTTATTTTTAAGCTTTACATTTCTCTTTATGTCCTCATCAAAATCAATTTTTATTTTGGGATTAAAAATAACCTTTCATCTTGTTTGATCATATATTTTAAATAGGGGGTCAATATGTCTCATTTACTTAATCTTCCCACAAACACAACCAAATCACATCAAATACAAACTTGCATCGAAAAAATTCAACCTAGGTGAAACTATTGGGATTTCATCACCCAATAGGGAAGCTGACTCAGTGTTCTGGCCAAGTATAAACAACTTCTTGGTATATTGGCTAAGCAACCAACTCCCTTATTATTGTGGGACCATGAAGTGAGGGGGTAGGCCCCAATACTAGGCCACGTACTGGCACTAGCACAGATTTGGACCTCACATAACTTTGGGTATATCGAGGACTGCAGCCTTAAACATTCCTAAAACCATCATTAGAATGGCCATATCATTAGGTTCCCTCTAAACCTCTTCCTCTAAATATAAATTCTAATCAAGATAATTAAGATTATTCTTCTTGAATTTCTTTTTACATTTGTAGCTTTTTTAGGGCTTTATTGTATCATTGTTAGTCAACTATCATTTAATAAGGATCAACACTCTACATCAACATATTCTTTTACCCCTTATATGTAATTTTTACAAACATCTTCAGTTGCTTCATCCATTACCTATACATATGTTTATCCCAATCAATTTCAAAACATACCCTATAAAGTATCTAAACCTTCTCATGGTCATCAATCTATCACATCTCATTCAACTCCACGTATCCCTGACATTTTCCTAGATCCATCCATACCACCTTTTTTCCCCTATGAAACCCCTACCTTTTAACCAACCATACAATCCTACAATAACACCAACCAACAACCCTGTGACTATCTTTCATAACCAAGTTTCTTCCAAACTATCACCTCTTAGCCCCTATCAAGTGCATACCATCAATCAATCCTCATTGCATCCCCTCCTTCATCACAATCTCATTATAATCTTAATGTACCCCATATTTTATCTAATCAACCTACCTCGAATTCAATTCGTTTCTCAACACCTCATACATCCCAAACCCATACAAAGATACCTACTCAGGCCTAATCAACCCCTCTCATCCAATAATAACAACATATCCAACATCCCTACACATCTCCCAACATCCCTTTATCACAAAATAATTTACAATCAGTACCTTCTAAAGTTACCCCACATCAATCCCATCCACAACAAAACCCTCCTACTCTCCACCATCAATCAAATCAACTACATTATCATCCACAATCACATGTTAATTCCCTCACGCTCACTCCTATAAATGATCCTATACAATCTCTTTCGAATAGATTAGATAATTTGGAGGATGTTACTATAAGAACCAAACACATCCTCATTTATGATCAGGCCTGTAATGAACCCATCCATCCATTAATATCGTATAAGCCCTATCCTCCGCATTGGGAATTACTTGATTTTACCATGTTCCATATCCAAGAGGATCCTCAATATCATGTACTAGCCTTTATACATTCGTGTTATCTCATCATCCACAATCAAGATATTTTTCTTAGAACTTTTTCTATGTCACTAGAAGGACCTGCCTTGGATTGGTATAACTCCCTCCCTTAACACTCTTTTTTATCTTTCATGTAGTTATCCATATTATTCCTCAAGCACTTCACAAGCAACGTTACTCACAAAATCACCATTTATGATCTCTCTACCATTAAAAAATCTGAAAATGAATCCATTATTGACTTCTTCACTAGATGGCAGAGCATTATCAATCAATTGAACTTCTCACTACCTCAATCAAAGAAGATTGATTTGTTTTCTCAACCATGTTCCCATCACATCAAATCTACCCTCCAGATCCACACATTCCAAACTTGTGATGAAGCCTTCACCATGGCTAAGAAATTAGAAATCCAAGCCCTTGAAGAAGGCCATCTTGATCCTCAATCCACACATGTCCCCATTTGACTCCCCTAGGTATTCTTATGAGCTAAATGAAACTACCACGCATGATGACATTGTTTTTATTCTTGACCCAACACCCTTGATGGATTCAGTCCATATAGATATTGCACGTCCTTTAAGTCATATCATTAACACTATTATATATGATCTTCCCTTTGAGGAAACCCTTTCATCACCAACACTTCCCATTGAAGACTTAGAACCCCTAGATCCTCTTTTCGATAATAGTCACACATCAATGCCACCTCAATCTATTATCCAATCACCTAATACCTCCTTGCATCCTTTAGACTCCACCTTAGAGACCATTACAAAGGAGGCACCTATAATTAAATATCATGACATCTAACCATATTGTAAAATAATTGAAGACTTGGGCAGCTCACATGAATGTAACACCCCTTAATCATGTCTAGAAATAACATCTCTCTCATCCAAAAGAGACCCAATCCTATCCTCAGTTCCTGATTTGTCATCCAATATTAAACCTTATCTTGTATAGTTCCTTAACTATGTTCAATATTTATATCAATGAATTTTCTCAAATCAGTAAATTAAATCATGAAATTCCTTTTGAAATAATGGTGTAGTACATCCATAGACATTTCCAAAAAAAGGTGTGAATTTTTGTTGGAGAAAACTCGAGATTCGAGAAGCAATGTTGATGGATTTTGATAATTCAAACTTCTGAGGCTATGTTGACACCTTCTCCAAATATCTAGACACTATGAAATTTCTCCATTTTCTCTCAGCAATCAAGAATGCAGTGCACAATGATGAAGAGACATGGCAGTATAATGATTTTTTAGTAAGAACATGTTTAGAGGTCTTGGGAAAAAATTTCAAATGACATGGAGGTATTAATGACTAATATAAAACCTTACCATAGTGTTTAAGAAGCATCTATAAGTCAAGAAACCATATTTACCATGTTTTTCCATGCCTGCACAAAGAAGTTCAGTCTTCATCTTAACTAATTTCAAGCACAAAACACTCTTCATTAAAATTATCACAACTTTACCTTTGAATTACTAAACTTTATATCTAAATCATGATGTTTGAGAATATTTTGAGGTCATACTTCTCAGAAACATGAAGTTTTGAAGCAACTACAAGCATAACAATGTATTGACTTCACGTACTGAGGCACAATCACATTTGGAGGTGACTTACATTTCAACATTACACTTGGAGGATATCAAAAAGATATTTTCTTCTATAGAAGAATAAAACACCTTATTAACCCTATAAATCCTTTACACAACACCTAACTGAAGAATTGTAAGATTAGAGGCTTAAAGCATAACTGCCCTAGACCTGGTCCTACATAGCACAAGCATGCCTATATGACATAGTTCACCATGAGAGCAATAGGATCATTATTTTAACTTAGGTGAGATATATTATTCTTCTTAGATATGTTTCTAGCATGCACCAAGGATTTAGATATGAAAATCTCAAATTTTTCCACTTAGCTCAAGAGGATGCCTTGAAGAGAGAACAAAAACCAATAGAAGAATGCTCATAACTTTCTTAAAACATGCCCAGTTGACCTAATTTTTTTTGCGCTATCTCAATCTTGGAGTCTTATACAAAAATTCCTTCTTTGATTTATTTGAAGAAGTCACTATAATTCTTTTTAGCATTAATAACTTAGACACCTTATTATGCAATTTCTAAAAAACTTGTTTTACACAAGCTAGCTTGACTTTCACGTAACTTTTCATAACTTGATGAATTTTTTCTTGGAGCATCAAAAATCACCCCTCTACATGTTTTATGATTTTATTTTCCATAAATATACATATACTTTTCAAACCAATCTCACTTACCTTAGCATTCATTGTTAATCCTCAAAGGTATTTTTGGTGAACTTTTGAATTTTGATACACCTTGTTGATGATCACCCATCCAATATAAACCATAGCTATGCTGATACCATGATTATATGACTTTTCCATCACCTCACCAGGCTCCAGAAATAGGCTTAAATGGGCCATTTTTAACTACACTTTCTATCGGATGACCTGATACAACCTGTAGGACATCTTTCTCATGATTACAACATCATTTCTGACATGTAGACCATCTGAAAAAAAAATCCAACTAGTAATCTACCTCTAGGGATCAAAATTTGTTTTCCCTGCTTTGGTTTGAATGGATTTTCATCCTAAAATGACTTGAATTAACCCATGCATTTCATGACTGGACCATGTGGACATGTTAAATATTCATGGAAATTTTTTGAACTTCATACCACCTTTGAGAGACTCAATCCACACATATGCACCTTTGGAGACCCCTAGATCACCTAGCCATACTCTTATATCACCTAGCCAACATACCTGGATCACCTATACCACTATGACAACACAAGTGACACACACTTCCAACAATGTTATAGTTATCGAACATATTTTTCTTAAGGCACAAAAACTATAAAAAACGGGGACACATTTATATGCTTTAACCCATTATGAGAAGAATCTAAAAATCCATTTACTTGTTACCTAAATCTTTATATATTCCAAAATGCATTACGCATGCCACCTTTTGTACACCCTTAATAAATTATATAAATTCTATATTAGTGAAAAAAGAAAACTAAAGTATGTAAGGGGAGCTACATGAGGTTATTCTGATTAATTAAATTACAACATTAATTACCCCATATCAAAACAAAACATTAATATTTCCAAATAATATATGAGACAAGATAGCAACTTTAAAACATAATAGGATGAGTACACTTAGCTATTTAGAGATGGATCTAGGAATTTTTTGGGACTACAGACTATTGGAACTGAGAGATATAAACTTGATGATGCTTCATTTATTGAAATGTTACTAGAAAATGACCTGGAGAAAGACCGTATAACTCTATCAGGACCATCCATACGGTCTTGACCCTATTGTATAGTCTTAGACCTGCTTAGATTCCAAATCTTCATTATTTTAGGAATCTGACCTTTTTAGAAATGATTTTTTTTGTCAAACCATGATTATGTGTCATGTTTTGAAGCCCACCATTCTAAATAATATCTCAAGCCTTAACTATGAATAGGAAATTCTAAAAAATAAACATTAGCTAGGTTGTGGGGACCCACATGCACTATCAAAATTTGCACTACTGTGAAGAGGCATCAACCTGCACATCATTCTGCACATGGTATGTGATATCTGAAGGAATATAATTAGATTTGGAAACTTATTTGAAAATTCTTGAGTGGAGTTTGGCTCTTAATAAAATACTTGTAGAAGGTATGTTTGATTGCTTGCATATGAGAGAGACTCATGTCTTGACCTAGTAAGAAAATTTATAGCTATAGTGATTGTTTTCCTTATGACTGTACATGATATTTTGTGAGCTTTAGGGAGCATGTGGTACCTTTTTCAAGTGTGGGAAGTGAGTGTATCAATGTAGTGTCATAGGATTTCTAGGTTAGAAAATAAGGTAGTGTTAACTTTCTTATACAGTTTTCAGAAGGTAAATTATAGAAAAAAAGATGACCCATAGGGAGTAAAGGACCCATCATAGAATGTGAAACTAAAAGAAAAGATGGAGGATATGTAGGTGTAAAATTGTACAAATAGGTCAAGACTAGATATAAATTCCTGACCAAATTATACATCCTTGACTAGGGATGACAAACATGATAAATGATATTTTCATCCTGTTAGGTTGACTTATTATATGGATTTTATATATCTAGTTCTCACAATTTAATAACATATCAATATGTAAGGATAAACAAGCTAGACAAGAGACCTCAAATTATACTAAAGGGAATATAAAGGGTGTGTTTATCTTAGCAAGAGTGCATTATGAAAAATAATAGTGTCAAAGATTAAATTTCCAAATTTAAGTGTGTGCATTTCCGCCCCATTTAAGAATAAAATGAAAATTAAAAGCTTAAAGAAAAACATGCCTAGTGTATAGACACGTTGTATCTTCACTTGGAGATTTTTCATAGAGTTCTATTGTGTTTGGTATTGGCATGTTCCATGATGAAACCTATAACAAAAATTGTACTCAATATCCATAGTAAAGAATTGAACTTTAACTCCAATGTAAAATGTAACATGTAATATTTACATTTGCACAAAATTGAAATGAAGAGGTGCAAACAAGGAAGGAATACACCTATTTGTTTTGTGGAGGGAGAATATCTTGTGTTTTTCTTGTACTTGGAATTTTTCATTTTTTAGCTTGTTGAAGGATTTAGAGTGATTAGTTTGCAATTGTGTTGAGGATAATCCAATTTTTACATGCATGGAAATTGACTCAGAGATGGAGGAGAGAGAGAAGAAGAGAAAAGCACTGAAGCACCCCATGAAGAAATAAAACCATGTATCAAATTTATTCCACAAATATAATATCTTACCCTTTAAATGTGAGAGGAAATTAATGACTACCTATGAAGAATGCGACCACTTTGATACCTTCTACAACCCCATGAACTACACTAATACATATGGATCTATGCCCAATTTCATAAATAAGGGAACAAAATATAAAAGAGAAGGAATTCCCTTGTACCCTACCTATATGCAATACAAATACATAGAAAATGTAATGTAATAAAATGTGTATGAATAAAGGAGACTCATGCCCCCAAGATTCATAAAACTGTAGTAGAAACTGAGTGTTTGGTGAAGGAGTGAAGTAGTTCAATCTCCCTATAATTGATCTAAACTAAGTGAAGAGGATCTAAAACTATATCAAAACATGTTCCTATAGGTGAAAATCCAAAAATAATAAGAAAATGCATATAACTTCCCCATAGGGAAAATCATGTGAAATGGTGAGAACCATCTTTATAGTCCTAACAAAAATGTACATTTTTATCCTATGCATGGTTTTCTATATTTCTATTACTAAATTTATTTCTAAATACCTATACCCTATTTTTACATGTATGTTATCCCATAATTATGTTTGTATCTCTTTTAGGTGTAGAATATACCCAAATGAATGCCCCCTCTTTTGAGGTAGGTACAAAAAACCATGTTGAGCACATAGCTCAAATAATAGATGTGTTCCCACACACTAGATTTCATCAAAGTTTTATAATAGTGTATTATGTTGAAGAGGTGGCCACCTTGAAGGGCCTATGCCTACAAAAATAGGGGTTTACACATGGTGGCAAGTACAAAAAAAGCAATATAGAAACAAAAAGAAAAGGTAGAGATAATAACAACATTAGTAATAATACATGTATAAGGAAAAAAGTGTAGCAACAATTAAGTTAGAGTAAATAGTAAGAAAATAGTGTCACATTAAAGACATAGAGCCGTAAATATGCGACACCCATGGTGTCACAATACAATCAAGGATCGTAGGCCAGAAAATAAGAACACAAAAGATAGGCATAAAGACATAAACATGGGTCAGCCACAGTGTTACAAGACAATTAAGGAAATCATGTAATAATCAATTAAGAAAGCAAGTAAGAACACACACAACAACAAAGTATGTATGAAAACTAAAAGATATATAAAGATACATGTGAAGTAACATGTATCAACACTACACAAACCACATGTGTTAGTCCTATCATCTCAAAAGATAACATGTACATAATATATGTAATCAAGTGTAATAATGGCATAGAAAGGAACTATAATATAATAATAACATGTGTGTAGTTTATAATATATGCACCCATATGTATAAGAAGTATAAGTAAAGTTTCATCCAACACCTATCATCGTGTACCAATTTGTGTATGTCCTCCATCAAGTTCAATATACCACATGACCGCCTATGTATAAAGAGTAAAGATATATGCTATCTATCAAATCCATAGTGATAAACAACATGTGTAATGTAAAGTGAAAACAACTCAAGCTAAGTGTATAGGTTTGATTTTTATTTATTACAAATATCTGAATGTTTTTGTATTTTGAAACTATGTCGATTTTTTTTAGATTTTTTAATGGTTAAATTTATACAAGAAGAGGGGTAGCATTGGGATGCCTGATGATTAACTCTTGAAGAGGTGGAGAAAATATCACTGAATAGGAAGACATGAGTATCAATTGTGTTAAAAAAGTGTGACTCACATGCAAGTGGTATAATAATAGTGATGTGTGCAAGGAATTCTTAAGATATGAATTTAATTAAGTAGATGTATGAGGAGTGTGTAAAGTAAAATACCAGTGCAGAGGACTAGAAGATTAAGTATACCTAAACATACCATAGGTACCATAACACTTGTGAGAAACTATAGACAAATAATATGCACTACAAGATTAATGTGGGATCCTATGAGAATGAGACGTAGGAGAAATAGTATGTGAAACTAAATACCTATCAGGACAGCCAGGAGAGATAGAGACATGAGAGGAAGTATGTGCAATCAAAGTCCTGTCAGGATACCTAGGAGGGCTAGAGTGGGTATAGTTAGTGTGTAGTATCGAGAACCTAGGATTATTAGAGTTTTTAGGGAATTTATGTGAAAAGAATACCTATCCATAAATGCACTAGGGGTAAGAATATAATTTTTTTTAAATGAATATGCAGACTAGGAGATGGATCTTAAAAGGTAAATGCATAATTATAAAAAAAAATTTATTATGAATTAACTTAACACAATAATGAATGACCAACGGAATATCCCAAATAGATCATAGCCAAGGGAGACCTCAATACAACACATTAGAGCTAAGAGCAGCAACAAACAAGAATGAAACTGGTGTAGTGATAAAACCAACATTGATAGGTTGAGTAATGTAGTGGTAGTTAGGATTAGTATCAAATGTGACATTCTTTATAGTAATGGAAAAATATTTAAGTAGCATAAGGGGTCATACTTTATCGTATTTATGTGGATTAAAAGAATACCACATATATGTATTTGATTAAAACATATAGGAATGGATAGAGTATCATAAACAAGTGTGTCATCTATATCAGATTCATAAAAGAGATAAGTAGTGTAGAATAAGATGTTTGAGTGAAAATATCAACCATTGTATCCAACAAGTGATCATATGAGTGTGGTGATGGCACCATATGATAAGAATTCTGAAATTTTGAAGTAGATTTATCATTTTAATGCTTAGTAAGTGGATCACTGAAGATTTTTTAGTTTGACATTGTCATTTGTTAAATTATAATACTCAATGGTCTCATCCCATACAATGTAATTTAAATTGATAAGATCTTGAATAATGTGAAAAATCTTGATACCTCGATTAACGAGGTGAAAAATACATTGATGATAATCAATGTAAGAATTGGCATTAAAAATTTTACTTTGAGGCTTGCTTGCATAAACCTCAAATGATAGAGGGAGTGACACAATATTATAATCAAATAATTAGTTTAATACAATGTGTGGTGCACAACCTAAGTGAGTGAATTGTCATCATCTTGGTTAAAGTCGACCGTAATTGGTTGAGAAATAGCATTGACAATTTATTTATAAGTAGCCTTAACAACATTAATGTTTCCTTTGAATGTGGATTTTCTTCAAAACATGAAATTAGAAATAGTAGGATGGTTAGTAACCTACTTGATTTTTTTCATATGTAATAACTTAGCTTCATGCTCTATGAATGTGTGGCATAGGGGTGAAAATATCAAAAACCCTCAAATATGAATAATTCTTGTAAAGGATAAAACAAGATTTGTGTAAAGAGATCTTGTAATTCACTGATAGCTAAGATATTACTCATATTAGTAAGCATGGTCCTATATCATAAGACATAATTGATGTAGGAGCATCTCTTCCCAAAATTTACATTTTTCGTTTCTTCTCAATTTTTTCTTAGGAGTGTGTTACGAGGGTTTAGGAGTCTATATATGGTCTTAGTTACTCATTTGGTGTGTTTGGTATAGGTCCAATCTTTTCAAAAATTGAATTTTTCTTTTTCCCTCCAAAAGTAATTTGAATTTGTATATGGCATATTGGCTTGTTTATAATGCCTTGGTGTGGTTTTGGGGCATAAAAACATGTGTTAAGATTGTAAAATTACCCATTGAGGCCTATAATTCATGAGCAAGTAATATTCATAGTAGTTATATAGGTCCATAGTTCTAGCTGAAAAAGAGTTCCTCAAAGTTGTATTCAAAGCTAAACATGAACTAGAATGGTCATAGGAAGCTCATGTTTGTTATAAAATTCTTGGTGGAGGTATTAAAACTATTTTGTAACTATTTTTTGATTCATTCCATTTGAAGGGAAAACTGAGAAGAAGCTTCAAGAAAATAAGAAATTGGTTTTATTGAAGAAACTTTGGTTTTGTTTCAAATTGTGTTAGTTACATTTGAGAATTATGTGTAGCAAATTTCTGAGGAAAAATTTCATCATGTTCGATCCTGTAAAGGCTTATTATGGTGGGTAAGAAAATAAATTTATACATTTTTATTGATATAGGGTTTGTTGTTGAGTAAGTGGTTATACCTTGTTGAGGAAGATAATTCTTGGAGTCAAGTTCTATTTTTAGGGTGGGTATAATTTGGAAAAAACTTTGAAATCCTTATATAAGGGGATCCTTCATTTGGAAAGAGTATTTTTAATTAATGTCCTTTATTTTTTTCTTGTGGATCATATCGATTTCTAGGTTTGATAATTTTTAACCCTGTTTTAGATAGTTAAGTGACACAGTTCACTATTAAAAACATGATCACTGAGTGTTGAATTTTTCTTTAAGGGAAAATTTGTGTGTTGATAATTACTACAAGTTTACACAATCCTTCATGAGCCATCAGGATCAATCAAGACTTGAAATTTTGTTTTCTTAGAGTTACAACCAATGATAATTGCTAAAAAATTGTAGAAATATCTATCCTAGGGCCACCTAATATATTATGAATATTTTAGTCCAAAACATTTATTATCATGTATGGAATTCTTGAAATCTTTCTTCTAGGAGTAGGACAAGCCTAATTAGGCAGGGAAGAGTTTGGAAAAGGTACTCAAGGCTTGGAATTTGGAAAAGAAATTTAGTGGGGAGTTGATTATGGTTTAAGGGTATCTAAAACTATTTGTGTTTTGTCTTTAAACTCCTTGATATATGTTTTAAATAGGTAAAACAAGGTTGGAATGGCTATTAGTCTTAAGGAGCAAGTCAGGTCTTTTTGCTTGGAAAATTGTAAAGTGAGCAATTAATAATAAATTCTCTATATCATAAGTGGTATTAGAGCTTGTTTAGTGTTAAAGGAAATATAGATGAAAAGGAGTCTTATTACAAAGGATAAGTTGTAGTAGTGCTTGGTCAAGAAAGGAAAATTTTCACCAAGGAGGGATATGGCAGGAGAGAGAGAAACCACATTACAAATGGGAGAAGTTATCTTTCAAGAGTTGAGAAATATGAGAGTTAATTTTGAATCCATAATCACAACATATGAGGCCAACTAGAGAAGAGGAGTGGAAACAAGAGATTTGAGTGGTCAAGAAGAGGAAGTGGCTCAAAGGCCACAAGTATCAAGTGAATAAGAAAGAAACTCTAAAGAGATGAAATTCGAGATGTTTATGAAAGAAGTGAAAGTAGAAGGATCCAAGCCCAAGTTGGAACTTCCAGTGTATGTAGATAGTTTAAATGGTGAAGAACTCCTTGATTGGATAAGGGAGTTAGACAAGTATTTTTATTTTGAGAATGTTCCTGTAGACCAACAAGATAAGTTTTCAAGGACTAAACTGAAAGGTATTGTATCCCTTTGGTGGAATAACAACCCAGAAGAGAGGAAGAAGAAAAATAAGGCCTAGATCTAATCTTTGGAAAATATGGTGGCCAAATAAAAAGGTAAATTTTCCCTACTTACTATATGAATTTTTTTTATAGAAATATACAAAAATTGAGGCAAAAGGAGATGGGATTCAAGGAGTATACTAAGGAATTATAAAATTTAAGTATTATGTCAGGTCATATGGAGGATGACACAAATAAGTTAGCAAAATATTTAAATGATTGAGGTACCAGATATAAGATGAGCTTAGCCTGACAAGTTCTAGGAACATAAAAGATTAATACCAACTTGACTTGAAACATGAGGAAAAAATTAATAGGAGGCATAACAAGAAAATATGAGGAAATGGAAGGAGTTACAGGGGTATAGGTCAACTAGGAGGAAGAGGAAAATAAAAAATAATTCAAGGTGAGTCAAGTAATACACAACAAGATCATCCTTCTAGTTCAAGGGGTGACTTCACACGTAGAATACCTTATCTCAGAGGTGGCTATGGAATAATATGAAGAGGAATAAGTGGGTTTATAGGTAGGTTCTATGAATGAAATAAATTTTCAGGCCACTAATAATGGGAGTGTCTAGAGGATCGGCCTACATGTAACACAAATAATGAAGGAATAACTTGACTTGTTCAATGTAGAGATGAAGAGAGTGTTTTATCTCTTTCACTTGTAGAAGAACCAAAATTGGGAGAGTCATATCTAATTAGAGTAATTTCAATAAAAAAACAAAAGGAAAAGGAGCCACCATAAAGAAAATCATTGTTCAGGACCACTTGCAAGAGCTATGATAAGTGTTTTAAGATGGTTATAGATTCAAGAAGTACAAACAATCTAGTTTAAGTTGAGATGGTGAATAAATTAGGCTTGAATAAGATAGCTCACTCTATTCCTTATAAAGTCTCATTTTTAAACAAGGGACAACATATGTTAGTAAACAAACAATGTTGGGTTGATTTTCAAATTGGTAGGTATAAGGACAAGGTGCTTTTTGATGTTATTCCCATGGATGTGTGCCATGTGCTTCTTGGTAGGCCAAACCCCACATGATGGGAGGAATAATGTATAAATTTTGAGAGAAGGATGGAGTTATTCATACATTGTTTCCCATGAGAAAATAATATGGTGAACAAAAAATTGGTTCAAGAGTGGTGCTAATTGGTGAAAAGGAGTTTTTGAAAACAAAGAATGAAGAAGAAATATAATTTGAATTAGTGCTAAAACCAAGGATGTTTATAACAAAAACTAATATTTATGAGTTACCTCAAGAAGTGAAAGATATGTTGAAATAATATGCAGATATAGTGGTGGATGATTTTCCTAGCTCCTTACTTCCTACGAGAGAAATATATCATCACATAGACTTTGTGCCAGGGTCAAGTTTTCCTAACAAAACAACCTACAAAATGAATCCTAAATAAAATGAAGAAATCAAGAAGCAAGTGAAACAATTGTTGGACAAATGAATGATTAGAAAGAGTCTAATCCCATCTACAATGCCTACAATGTCAGTTCCAAAGAAATATGGTGACTGGAGGATGTGTAATGGCACCAGAACTATAAACAAGATTCCAATCAGGTATAGATTCCCACTATCTAGGATGGAATAATTGATGGATTTCTTTTGTGGTGTAAGTTATTTCTCAAATGTATGCCTTGAGATTGGGTACTATCAGATTAGAATCAGACAAGGGGATGAATAGAAGACAACATTTGAGACAAATAAAAGGTTATATAAATAGCTTGTTATGTCATTTGGTCTCTCAAATGCACCTACTACCTTCATAAGACTCATGAATGAAGTTTGCAAGCCTTTTACAAGTAAATTTGTTGTTTAAATAGATAACATAATTATTTTTAGTCATAACAAGGAAGATTATATGCATCATTTACATTTGGTTTTAAAGAAGCTACATGAAGAGATGTTGTTGATTAATCTTAAGAAGTGTGAATTTATAAAGGAAATTTGTTTGTACTTAGGATTTGTGATCACAAAAGGCATGTTGAATATGGAAAATAATAAAGTTAAAGAAATCTCAGAATGTCCAACACCTAGGATAGAAGGATAGGTAATAATTTTCCATTGTCTTGTAATTTTTTATTGGAAGTTTATCAGAAAGTTTAAAGAGATTTGTGCACCATTTGTTGATACTATTAGAGGAGACAAGAAAATTTTTGTTTGGACACAGGAAGATGAGAATAAGTTTTTGTATTTGAAGAAAATAGTGATAGAGAAGCCTATCTTAGAATTTCCAAATATCATCTCTATAACAATAGATGGATCAGGAGTGATGGACGGAGTGGGAGTGACTAATTTTGAATTCAAGTTTGAGTGGGAAACAAAGAAGGACCCTGGTATAAAGATTCATGGGGTGAATATGCAGCATGGTAGGAAGGATGCACAATTTACCATGGAAAGGGACAAGGTGGAGTTGGACAAGGGTCCCCCTATCATGTGGGCAAGGAGAGTGGTAGGAAAACAAGTCAAATATGTATCTTCTATTGATCTCATCCCTATATGTAATGAAAATGGTGTTATATTTGAAATACCAAAACCTCTTGCCAACTTGGTGTGATCTTTAATGTGCAACACCATTTTGACCAAGATTCCTGGTAGTAGACCCAATATCAAAGAGTTTATAAAAAGGGATAATAGAAAATGGACACCTAAGGGATAGATGGAAATCGTAGCTTATGTTAATGCCTTTTTTGTGATCAATTTATCCTTGGAGGAGGACTTCTTAAGAATCCTTCTTGGGGGACCATGGCTCATAGGCCATGTTGTGGTCTTGGTTCAAAAATGGTAGTTAGGTTTCAATCCTTTGGATATTTTCATCAAAGAATATCCTGTTTGGGTATGGTTTGCAGGGATACCATTGGAATATTGGAATTTGGATATCCTACAGGGGATTGCTAAGGCCTTTGGTGCCCTGGTTATTATTGATCAGGTGACTTGTGCTAGAATAAGGCTTTTATTTTCTTGTTTCTATGTCAATTTGGCCCCTAAACCCTCACTACCTAGAATAATTGAGAACAAGGAACCCTGGGGAGTTCATACCTAGAATATTGAGTATGAATTTTCTCCTTTCATGTCATTTTATTGCTTTAAAGCTAGCCATAATATTAAAACATGCCCTAAAGCTAAAGAGGAGGCCGCACAGAAAGCCTTGCTTAAGAAGAATAAGGGTTATAGTAAAAAAGATCTAAATGGAAAGGGACCTATGAAACCAAATGGAAGTGGACCATCAAATGTTAATCCTTCACGGAGACAAATAAATAAGCATGTAGAGATTAAGGATCAGGTCACAGAGGTTGATATTTCAGAAGAGATAGTAGTTATAGAGGGTTAGGATAAGGACTGCAACCAGTAAGTGTCCCAGGATCCTAAAAAGAAAATAAATTTGAGAAAAAGCTCCTATTTATTCATTAATGTAGAGGAGGAGTAAATAAAATAATGGCCACCATCTTGGAAAGTAACATCAAAAACCTCCTAGATATATATTTGGGAATGCCTCTTTGTGGGAAAAATCTTGATGAAGGAGGTTGGAAAAAATTAATAGAGAGATTCTATAAGAAATTGGTGTTTTAGAAAGGCTCCTTGATTTCTCATGATGGGAAGGCTCAGATTCTTTAGAGTTTTTTACAAAGCATCATATTCTATATCATGTCCATCTTCATTCTTCCCAAAAGAGTCAAAAAATCCATTGAAGGTATTTAGAAACATTTTCTTTGGACTGGCTTGGAGGATAAAAAAAAAATCCCTCTGGTTTCCTAGGAAAAGGTTACTCAAAGCAAGGATAGGGGTGGCTTAGGTCTAAAAAATATTTAGTTCATGAACCATGCCCTCATAACTAAGGTTGGTTGGAGAATCCATATAGAGGAAGGTATCTTGGTGAAAATTATGAAGGTGAAATATTTTCTACCCTTTGGCAAAACGTTGGACTTCTTCACAGACATGGTGTCACCTAAAGGATCTATATTCTAGAGAAACCTTTGTCAAAATAGAAAGTTGCTAATTAAAGGGTGAAAATGAAACCATGGAGATGGATCTAAGATTAAATTTAGGGAGGACCCCTAGGTTGAGGATAATTCTCTCAAGTTGAATGGACCGTGGAGCGAGCTCTAGAAATTCTTTATTCTCAAACAGGGAGCTTTGGTTTGTGATTACTTGGATGAAGAGTAGAGATAGATTCCAATCCTCCCTCCTCTCCACTACCATGGGGATATCTAACCCTTTTATGAATTAAACAAGAAAATCATGGATGTCCATATCCCTCTTGATAGAGCCCAACATGGGTTAATTTGGAGAAAAACTGACACAGGGGAATATGAGGTAAGGTCAGGCTATTTGTTAAATTTTGATAATTTGGAACCTAATAGCATATGGAAGAAGGTATGCAATAAGAATCTCATTCCCAAGATCAATATCTTCTTTTGGGAAGTCATCAATGGTAAAATCCTTACACTGGATAGAATTAGAACAAGAGGAATGATCATTATTAATAGATGTGGGTTATGTAAGGGTAATGAAGAAACCATCGAGCACTAATTTCTTGAATTCCCCTTCTACTTTCAAGTCTTTGGTGAGGTTATCTACATATTTCTTGGGCCCCTTAAATATTTTCTAAGTACAAAAGGGCACATAGGTGTGTAAGGCCTAATTGAAGAAAAACACACAAGGATAAAGTGCGCAGGGTAAGGTTTATAGAAGGCTTTAAGGAAGCCTGTGATGCATGCACAAACAGAACCAAGGGTTCAGGACTTAGCCATTTTGGGTGTTTTGGTAGAACACGTGAGAAGCATGACCTGACTACGTATGCGGAGTAGATAAGGTGTCAGCCTAGCAATAGGGTGGCCCAGGAAGGAGCATGCCTATGGTAGAATCTTCTAGAAGCTCATCATGGTAAAAGGTGGAAAGCTCAGGCCTGGAGGAGCATGTTCACATGGAGGACCACTTTCAGACACTTGGCATCAGATCTAAGGCCACTGGAGGATGAGTTAGTAGTCTAGAAATCCTATATATACAAGCATCTACAAAAGGAAAAAGAGAGAACCAGATAGTGGGCGGAGCTCTGCAAAAATACTACAAGAACTCTGCTAGTTGGTAGTGGTGTTTAGGGAAGGATGTATCAAGGGTATGGGTTATAAATTTATTTTGTGAGCCTAGTCATATAAGTCTAGATATAATGCATGACTGTGGTTTGCTTCTCTGTAACATTTTGTAATGGCTCCATGAATGTAATGAGGTTACGAGTTTACAATGAATATGAACATTGATGATTCTAATGCACACATCTTTCTCAAAATTCTTTTGCATTTATGTTTATAATTAAGTATGAGTGCTTGTACAACTTCTTTCTGTTTTGGTATAAGTTATTTAATCTATTAAGCATTTTTTGTCTGGAATGACTACAAGGATCTAGAAGCCATTCTGAGCTCTATGATGCTTGTATGTTTTACTACTTTCAAAACCCTTAAACATGGATCATAGATGATGTTTCACACTAAACTCACATAAAAGAGATACTCGGCTCCCACGCATGCCTCGGGTGAATGCCTAGTGTCACTGGGTGATAGGATGGCGCACATGGGGTTCCTTTCTTTTGTGATAAGGGTAAAAATGACTACATCTTGGTTCTGTTGCTGAGACCTCTTTTCGAAGTTGTAGTTGGAAACAATAGACATCATGATCTGGGTAATGAGTAATGACAGAATGTTTAACTCTAGAGAGTGTTGAATCCTGGTTCAAGAGCATGGAGGATGAATTTTCTTAGAGATTCAACACTGGACCTGATTTTGATGCATGTAAATGGGTAGAAGAGAACTTGTACCATGATTTATATGAAACATTTTTCTGCTACTTCCTAGTAGAAATGTATGAATGGCTCTCGGCGTATGCATCTAGATCAAGTTAGTATTCTAGATCATGTACGTAGACCCAAGAATATTACCAGAGGCTGCAGGATGTAGATATGACCTGGACTCGTGTTGTGGATCATTGGTGGGAAGGTATGTTGGCTAGCTACACTCTGGAGTATATTATTTCCACATATTCTTTCCTGAAAGTTGCTAAGTTTAAATTTGTGTGGGAGCACAGAGGATCATTTCTAAGTGTTATCCCTATGGCAATGAAGATCCTAGTTGTTACTTTGGGTTTAGAGGAATTTATAATGGCCGGATAAACCATTGTAAGTGCTAGATGAGGGAGATAGGGTGGAGGAAGATGGCAGATATTACAATGGAGAAGGAAAGAGAGGAAATACGGCTCAAGTATAGTGAAGCAAATGAAAGGGAGATGACTAGATGATGCAAGGCTACAAGTGTGATGGATTTTTGGAGGCAAGCGTTGTGGGAAGGAGTTGAGGTTCACATGGAGGACGTGGAACCTGAGCAGTCTATGCTACCCCATCTTGGCAAGCATGTAAGAGAGACCCCTTTAGCTTTTGATAAGAGTTTTTTATGTGGAGAAAGAAGATTCCTTGGCACGTATCTAAACCCACCTAGTGACCAAACCCTAGCACTTGGTTTTCTAGAACAAGGAGTATCATTGACCCAGTTGGAATCAGTGGAAGTGACAGATTTGCACCTATGAGGTATAATTTTTTAGTCCCCACTTTTATGGCTACACATATCCCATTATTCGGAGGAGTCTTTGGACAAGGAGTAAGTATACAAGCCTTTGGTCTCGCATCTAGAAGTGGCTCAGGGTACAATAGCGGTAGTGGGGAATTATCACAGACTGTCGGCACATAGTTTAGTGGAACCTTGGGGGCACTTGGCACAACTACTACAGGACCTGGTGGACCTAGTGGTTCTAGTGGATATGGTGGCTTAGGAGGCATAGGACTGGGTGGACCTAGTGGATCCAGTGGCAGAGGGAACATTGGGGGAAACCAAGGCTCTAGATCAAGAGGACAAGGGCCCCAGCCACCCCCTTAGGTATTCTTTGAGATCTCGTTACACTTGCTAGATTACAAAGGTATTGAGGATGTTACGAAGCATGTTCACAAGTGTGAGCTGCTATAGCACGCGAAGGGGATCACAACCTTGGAGTGGAAGGCTAGTCAATTTGTAACAACATTGTAGGGGTGCACACATAACTGGTGTAGGAAATATGACCCCCATCAAATGGTGGTGGATTACGCTGCTTTAAAGAACACCTTCAACAGGGAATGACAGAGAATGACAGAGAGTGTGTGGGAGTATGATGCACATTTTAAAACTCTCTTATCTAATTTATTGTTGTTGTAAATCAGCAGCACCCCATGGATGTTGATAAGGCTTCTAATTTGATCATTCTAAGCATCCGGTGTGATTGCACAACATTGAAACCTCTCTCCAAGTGTGGGACTTGTAAAATGAGAGAGGAATATCTAGATTAGAGGATGGTTCTTCAAAATCCTCTGATAAGATTTGTTATTTGCAGAATTGCAGAGGTTTGAATCCTAATCCTACTTTAAATTCCAAGCAGACAGAGATAAAAAGTGTAAAAATTGAAACTAAACTAATAGGTGATACACCAAAGGAGTGGTGAACACTTCTTGTTCATGAAAATTGACAACATTTCATAAAATGCAACATGAAACATCATACACAGGCTGATAAGATGTAGTTAGAGGTCTGAAATGAAGCAAGACAATACAAACAAAGGAATGAAAATTGATCACAGAGTCTGCACTGTCATTTTTCACTGTCAAAATCCTTGCATTTGCAACATCAAAGAGGTAGAAACCTGTTACAATAATGAAGAAGGTCTGATACTTGCAAAAATCACTTGTTGAAGGTGAAAGAAGAAGCTTGCTATCCAAAAAAATGTTCCACCTCAAAAAATGAGCCAAATCTGGCTTTTACAATGCATGGGTCGAGCCCAGGAGAGAGAAAACATGTAAAAAACGTGGAATCCATTCCCCATTGAATGAAGATGCATTAAAATAGCATGGGCATCCTTACAGACCCATTCCCTGACATTTTTGGCCATGCTGAAGAAGAATGTGACCCATTTTGCATTAAAACTAGTTGTTGAAACGTCATTTCTGGCCATTACCACGTGCCAGAAGAGTTTTTTAATTTTATCTCTCCAAACTCCACGAAAATGCAAAATTGACCCCAAAATCTTGTAGAGAATCTCACCAGCTTTCCATTGATATAAAGAACGTGAAAAACTAAGCTCTGGGTCAAAAGATATGGTGATTTGAAGTTTTAGGGAAAAACAGGGCCAAATCAGGTCGCTTTGATATTTTTGGCTTGGACACGTGGCGAGTTCTGATTGGCTGGGGGCCTTCTTGGGGAAAATTTCCCACAAAAACTCCACTGAGCCATAACTTGAAAAATACATGGAGTTAGGAGGAAAACTTTACCTTTTTGGAAAGCTGAGAAAGAGCTCTATCCAATGGTGCCATTTCTAGAAGGTTTTGAGTGCCTATAAAGAAAAATTTTGTGACTAAGGCACAAGAGAGGGAAGAATGAGAGGAGTTAGCCACAAAATGAGTAGGGGGAATATTTTGGATAATAATTTTGGCGACTCAGAGGGGTCATCTTCCTGCTGGATGAAGTTACCAGTTTCCTGAAGCAATCTATTGGGCATGGAGTCATGAGTTGTAGCCTGTAAACTGATCTGAACTTTGAAAACCTCCTCTTCCAGCCACTTGGAAACCCACTGAAATGGATTGCGCAAGAGAAAAAATAGCACCACAAAAACTATGTACAAAACTAAAATTCATACATGCTCCAAAATGGAACATGCAGAGTGTGCACAAGAACTTCTTTTATTGAAAGCAAAACTACCTATCCTACTCTAACTTGAAGAAAAAGTGGGCTAAACAAACCCTGCAACTGGTTGGGAGAAATAGCTTCCCTTTCTCAAAATTTGCAACCATGCAACTGATTTGGCACTGAACATGGCTGATTGGATGAGTGGAAAATCAACAAGAAGCTGGTCTTCTACCCAAATCATCAAGGTTTTAACTGAAAACAAATCCAATACCTCTTTTAGTTGCTCTGCATTTAGATTGAAGAGGTATGACAGCTGATCCTTGGTACTTTGTAGCTCACCCTCATGCTTAGAACCAAGCATGACTAGTTGTGACTTCTCCTTTAACTCCAATGAAGTCAAATACCTTATTAGGCAAGGTATGATCCATTTGATATGCCCATAGCTCTGATTTTCAACTCCAAAAATGGAGTCTTCTTGTAGACCTTCTTGGGTGGGTGATGTGGAAGCAATGGTAGGACTTTTCTACCCTTTCTCTTCCTCCAATGAAGAACATGAAAGATTAAAATCTTCCAATCTTGGTTCCAAAGAGCTGCTATAAGATGCAGGCTGCTATAAATGAATGTTCTCCTTCATGACAGCAAGCTCAAGTATTTGGGATGTGGAAGATGAAAGAAGGAATGGTGGAAACTCAACTGGTTCTTCTTTATCAAAACAGTCCTCTAAATCTAACAGATACACTACCTCATGGTTGTCCTGCTGCAAATGCTCAACTTCCTCCATGGTGTCCTCTTGATCTGTAACTTGATCATCATGGTTTCTTTGATCCTCCAACATTGAGTTTGAGAGATCAAACTCTTCTTCAACACTAGAACTTGAGAGAGATGAAGTAGAAAGAAGAACTGAAGGTTCTTTTGTAGTCTGCTTTGTGCTCAAAGCCCTTGGATCTGTAATTTTCTCCTCCACAACTAGAATGTGCTCCTCTTCTTTTGGATTTGGACCATCTTCTCCCTCTTCTACTACTTGAAGACAATCTTGTTCTTGATAGAACTCTTCCTCTAGCATGAAGTTCGTTAAGTCAAACTCTTCGATCTGCTACTCTAGAAGACAAGTTGGGACTATAGGATCTTCTTCAAAGATTTCTTCCTCCATGGCTGATTGTGTAACTTGAATTGAATCAGCATTCTTTTTTAATAGAATGCTAACATGGACACTACTTTCTGAGCAAACTGATTGCTAATCTACTTCTTCTTTTTGCTCTTCTCCTGCTGCAAAAAATTCAGTCCTAACCACCACTTGTTTTCCAACTCCAACCTCTTCTAAAGGCTTAACCATCAAGGGGATCTTTGTCATCCCAAATTTAAGAGCCCAACTCTTGAGACTTCGAATTTCTTCATCCTTGTTTGGCTTTTATTTTTTCTGTTGTTTTCCTTGACTAGAATTCTGATTTTTATCCTCCCAACATGGATTTGGGAATGCAAGAGGAGAAGTGGATTGTAACTCAATTGATTTTGCAATTTTTCATGGTGGTGGAGGAGGTAGAAACTCTTGTTTCTTTAGAGGAGAGGGTATTTCTGTTAGCTTTTGTGGAGGGGATGACTGTTTGGAAGGAAAGGGGAAGGAAGAATTGAGATGTGGTGGAAGACTAGGGAGTGGAGAAATGGAATTAACTCCTGGGGCAGCATTGACTGGATTTAGAATTTGAAATTCCAAATGAGATGATGCTGCTTGAGTAATGGGAAGAGAAAAACCAGATGATGGTGTAGAAATTACCCATTTACAAGATTGTTCAACACCAAGTGTATAGGCCTCTATTTCTACTGTCCATTGTGTAAGTTGGGGCAGCATCTTCATCATGAAGTCCAGCTTCTCCTAAGGTCTGAAGTTTCTTGGAAAAGGGCCTCCCCATGGACAAGGAGTCCTACAACCAATTCTGAAAGCTTTCATTTGAGTTGTTGCTCTTGATTGCACCATCTTCGCCTCCATCTTTTGGATTTGTTCTAGCATATCTACATTTTCTTCTTGACTTCCCTCACAACCAGCATACCCTTGTGCTTGACATGCTTCATATCCAAACTGACTTTGGCACTGCTGCTCATATGGGTAGACATGCTGATTTTGAATTTGATCAAAATGCTGATTTGGAGGATTTGTAAAACATGTTGGAGGTGTGATATACTGCTGTTGTAAATGTGAATTCCATGATGGAAATGAAGTCATGATTGTACAACTTCATGGAATGGAAAATAATGAAAATGATGGAAAGAAGAATGGATGGAAATGAATGGAAAACAGGTCTACAACTTAGAGAATGATTTGTTTACCAGATGGTGTCGCTAGATGTGCTTTTGAAAGTGCCTCTAAAAGGTTGAATCTTTAACAGGAACACACCAACCTATCAAAGATAAAGTGAAAGACCTCTAAGGTCCCACTGGCCATGCCAAAAATGTTGTTGCAAATCAGCAGCACCCCATGGATGTTGATCAAGCTTCTAATTTGATCATTCTAAGCATCTAGTGTGATTGCACAACATTGAAACCTCTCTCCAAGTGTGGGACTTGTAAAATGAGAGAGGAATCTCCAGATTAGAGGCTGGTTCCTCAAACTCCTCTGATTAGATCTGTTATTTGCACAATTTCATAGGTTTGAATCCTAATCCTACTCTAAATTCCAAGGAGACAGAGATAGAAAGTGTAAAAATTGAAACTAAACTAATAGGTGATACACCAAAGGAGTGGTGAACACTTCTTGTTCATGAAAATTGACACAATTTCATAAAATGCAACATGAAACATCATACACAGGTTGATAAGATGCAATTAGAGGTCTGAAATGAAGCAAGACAATACAAACAAAGGACTGAAAATTGATCACAAAGTCTGCACTGTCATTTTTCACTGTCAAAATCCTTGCATTTGCAACATCAAAGAGGTAGAAACCTGTTACAATCATGAAAAAGGTCTAATACTTGCAAAAATCACTTGTTGAAGGTGAAAGAAGAAGCTTGTTATCCAAAAAAATGTTCCACCTCAAAAAATGAGCCAAATCTGGCTTTTACAATGCATGGGTCGAGCCCAAGAGAGAGAAAACATGTAAAAAAAGTGGAAGCCATTCCCCATTGAATGAAGATGCATTAAAACAGCATGGGCATCCTTACAGACCCATGCCCTGACATTTTTGGCCATGCTGAAGAAGAATGCGACCTATTTTGCATTAAAACTGGTTGTTGAAATGTCATTTCTGGCCATTACCATGTGCCAGAAGTGTTTTTCAATTTTATCTCTCTAAAATCTACCAAAATACAAAATTGACCCTGGAATCTTGTAGAGAATTTCACCATCTTTCCATTGATATAAAGAACGCAAAAAACTGAGCTCTGGATCGAAAGATATGGCGATTTGAAGTTTTAGGGCAAAACAGGGCCAAATCGGGTCGCTTTGATATTTTTGGCCTGGACACGTGGTGAGTTCTGATTGGTTGCGGGCCTTCTAGGGGAAAATTTCCCACAAAAAATTTGTTGAGCCATAACTTGAAAAATACATGGAGTTAGGAGGAAAACTTTACCTTTCTGGAAAGATGAGAAAGAGCTCTATCCAATGGTGCCATTTCCAGAAGGTTTTGAGTGCTTGTAAAGAAAAATTTTGTGACTGAGGCACAAGAGAGGGAAGAATGAGAGGAGTTAGCCACAAAATGAGTATGGGGCACATTTTGGATAACATTTATCTTATGATATTCACCCTTTACAACATGCTTAGTGATTTTTTAGAGGATTGACCACACCTTTTAGGAGGGCCTTATCTCATAAAAATTTCACATACCCCCGCGAGGCATTGGAAGCTGCTCTGCATGTCGAGGCTATTGGTAGTGTTGATACTAGAGTTAGCCCATTACTGGAGGCTCAAATAGCTACTAAGGCTAACCAGCTGGAGAAATTGTCTGCAAAATTATCCCATGAGACTTGTAGTGGTTTATGGTGCATAGAATGTGAAGTAGAGGGGCATGTCAATGGTATTTGTCCCTGGAGAGCAGTACACGTCGTGATAATAGACTATGAAATTTGTCATGGGGACCATGATGCAAGTAGATGCCCATTGTTACAGCCCAGAATCTAGAAGAATGTGTCATTCTATTGTAAAATTTACACTTCTATAACCCATGATACTAAGGACTGTAGGCTCATTGATCAGATCTATGAGGCCATTGATCATGGGGTATTCCAAACCAACATTGCCAGTAGTTCTAAGGGTGATGATTTCCACTATGAGAAGAACACAGATGGTGGCACACGTGGAAGGGGATTTCACAGAGGATTTCATGGTCATGGTAACCATAGGGGAGGAAGGAGTGAGTTCTCGTGTGGAACCTATTTTAACTGTGGGTCTATAGAACATTATAAATGGGAGTGCCCAAATTTGTTACAGTGCTCATGGTTTGGAAAGAAGCACAAGTATGAGGAATGACTGGAGTTGTTTGAGCACATGAATTAGCAGCAATGGAAAGACAAGGGCATTGCAATGGTAAGCATTAAGAAGATAGACACATAATGGATGTCGCGGGTAACACGTAGTGTAGGCTTGGAACATTTTTTAGTAACAACAAGAGCAGAGGCCACGCATGTAAAAGAAATACCAAGGCAGAGGACCCTGGTTTCAAGAGAGGAAATAGTTCATGAGAATTACCTAGACCACGTGCATCAAAAGGAAGTATATCAAGATACCATGGATGTCATTCGGAGTTTACAAGGAGAAATCTAGTGCCTAAAGGAGCATTCTAGGAGGGAGGAACAAAGGAGGAAGGTCAAGGCACAAAAAGATGACCTGGATGAGGTCAAGGAAGTATGTAAAATGATAAGGCAAGAGAATGTTATTCCCTTGCTAGGAGCATGGTTGAGGGAGAAGGTACCACACGCCAGAGAAGAGTGTGAGAGATAGATCTTGCATGCAAACCTTCCCCCTCACAGCCTTGACTATGACAAGGAGATCACATTGGGTGCAGTCATAGATGGATGGATCCTTAGTAATATCCTCATTGACATAGGCATGGAGATCAATGTTCTCACATTGGATTCTTGGCACTAGATGGGAAGACTTACATTACAACCATCTTTGAATGTGCTATATATGGCAAAAAAAATGAAGGAGATGTCCATTGGTGTCTTAAGGGATGTAACTATCACTATCCAGGGAGCTAAGTTTATTGGGGACTTTGAAGTCTTGGTTCTTGCCGAGGTGGACAATTTACCAACACTACTTGGGCACCCATGGTATTACAAGAACAATGCTGACCTTCGGTTCAACAAAGGGTACATCAGTTTTGAAAATAAGGAGGAGTGGGTTATTATACCCTTGGTTGATGGGAAGTCAACACCCTATACTATACCTTTGGGGCAAGAAGTTCTGGACATGATATATTTGTGCTCAATCAGGGATCCAGAGATAATCCATCCTACTGACAGAGTTATCTAGTTTGAGGATGCTCAGTCAGTAAGTGACACCACCAACCTAGCATATGATAATTGGGCACATGGGACTTATGAATTGATTGGAGGATAGTTGAGAGGATTGATAAAAAATTAATAAAGGATTTTACAGTTTGGCGCCTAGGAGAAAAAAATTACCTAAGTATTTAGGAGGGGCCTTCCATGAGATCTTTTTACAGGAGATGGAATCTCAGTGAAAGGAGGAAAAGCAACAGAGGGGGATGTTAAGTTATGTCCTACTCAACATAGTGGCATGGTGGTGGACTACACATCAGGAGAGCCTTTTGGAATGGCGCGAGGTGAGAATTACTCTCTCTGTCAGGTTTTCTAGAAGCAACATGCCCACCGTCATCAAGGACTACCATGGTAAGGAACTCCCCTCTTTCCACATCCAAGATTGTGAGAAGGTCTAGAGAGAAGGCAGTGAAGCTTTGCCACTGTCCCTTTGGGTGCACAAGTTGTATTCTAAACTACAAGGTTGCGCATGCACATGTTACATACATTCTGAGACACACTGCTAAATAGGAAACTAGCAAGAGCTAGTAGATGACCTCATTCAAATGTTTGAATATCGAAGTACCAATCCATCAGTTGATAAGGCATTGAAGGTTGTTAAACACCTTACCATGCGGGATAGTGCCATGACATAATATAGGCTGTTAGAACTACTAGGTGGACTAGGTTTCGAGGCACACTTTGAAGAAGAAGCAGAAGAGACAACTTGAGCATGCATGCTTGGAAAAGGAGAAAGGGAAATTAATATATGTTATTAATGGAGAGGAAGAAGAGAGCTTGGATGTTAACCATTCTGTGGGGACACATGAGGTAGTGGATAGTGCTGATGCTCGCGTGTGCACCTACCATGAGCCTTTAAAGACAAAGAAGGTTAACATCAAATTAGAAGAGGAACCTAAGGAAGCTATCATTGGAGATTACTGGTTAGAGAAAGCAGTCTCTAAGATCATTGATCTTTTGTGTGAATTTAAGGATTTATTCCTGCATGGGTACCATGAGTTTAAAGGCATCCACCATTCCTTGGGAGAGATGAGGATAAAGTTGAAGGATGGTCCATGCCTGGTGAGGAAGAAACCCTACCGGATGAATCAAAATTTTCGTGTAAAGGTAAAGGAAGAGATAGACAAAATGATAGCTTTTGGAATCATTGAAGCCACAGAAGAATCAGAATGGATAAGTCTAATGGTGATAAGCATCAAGAAGGATGGATTGATTAGGATATGCATAGATTATAGGGAGCTGAATGCATTTTGTGTCATTGATCCTTTTACAACCCCCTTCACTAAAGAAATCTTAGAGGGAGTCACTGGGTGCAAAATCTATTCCTTTATGGATGGATTTTTGGGGTACCACCAAGTCCAGATTGCAAAGGAGGACCAAGAGAAGACAAATTTCACCACTAAATGGGGAATTTTTGCATACACGGTCATGCCCTTTGGGTTGAAGAATGTGCCTGCTATTTTTTAGTGCATAGTGGTTCAGGCATTCCAGGACTTCATCCACAAATTCCTCCAAATTTGTCTGGATGATTGGACAGTGTATGGGCTAGTGAAAGACCATTGTGATAATTTGAGGCTGATGTTTGAGAGATGTCAGTAGTTAAGGATATCTCTCAACATTAAAAAGTGTGTCTTTGATACACCCTTTGGGACTTTATTGGGGCACATCATATGCAAGGAGGGCTTACTAGTAGATCTTGCCAAGGTTGCAGTTATTGTGGGATTGGGGGAACCTACTAGAAAAAGTGCAGTGCACAGATTTCTTGGGCATACGGGTTATTATAGGAAATTCATCAGGGGTTATTCCAAGATAGCCATGCCTCTAGAAGAATTTCTCAAACATAAAAGTGCCTTCAATTGGGGAGAGGTGCAGTAGAAGGAATTTGACACATTAAAGGATTGGCTTGTCACCGTGCCTATATTACATTTTCCCTCTTAGGACAAGCCCTTCCATGTTCATGTAGATGCCTCAAGAACCACCATTGGAGCAGTACTTGTGTATCCAAGTGAAGGAATTGTTGATCACCCTCTATGTTTTGCAAGCAGGAAGTTGACACCAGCAGAGTAGAATTACACCACAATTGAGCACGAAGCATTGTCAATGATCTACGTGATTTTTAAGTTTAGACAGTATTTGCTGGCAACACTCTTTGTATTCTACACCGACCACATAGCGTTCAAGTACTTAGTGAACAAGCCCATTCTACAAGGGCACATATGTTGGTGGGTGTTATTATTTCAAGAGTTTGATTTTACGGTAGTTGTGAAGCCTGGAAAAAGTAATTGTGGACTTGATCATTTGTCAAGGATTGATTCAGGGGAGGATGTGTAGAGTATTAAAGAGGCTATACTAGATGCACAACTATTTAGGTTACAGCGCACAACCTCAGATTTGGAGGAGATTGTGGTATTCTTAAAATAAGGTATGGCGCCAGAAGGGATGAAGGCATTAGAAAGAAAGAAACTAGCCATACGCGTTGCACCCTACATGTTAATTAGTGGGGACTTATACAAGTTAGGGCATGATGAAATTTTTCACAGATGTGTACTAGAGCATGAGCACCTAGCCATTATAGAGGAATAACATGGAGTAAGTGTGGGTGGACATTATGCAGGTGATGCCACCTCGCGTAAGATTTTAATGATAGGATTATGGTGGGAAACTCTGTATAAGGATTGCAAAGACTATTGTAAAGTATGTGACCATTGCCAACACATTGGAAAACCAAGAATGATAGATGAAATGCCTTTGGGCCCTATCCCTAGCACTGAACCTTTTGAGAAATGGGAAATAGACTTCGTAGGCCCTATTGCACTAGCATTGTGTAAGACTGAATCACACTATGTAATCACTTGCATGAACTATTTGACAAGGTGGGTAGAGTCATCCCCAACTAAGGACTACATAATAGCCATAATGGCAAGATTTTTATGGGAGAACATTATCATGAGGTATGGATGCCCTTTAATTTTATCCAGCGATAGGGGTACACATTTCTTAAATGATACCATGAGGATCCTATTAGTAGAATTCATGGTAGCTCATCACAAGACTACCCCTTATCACCCACAAGAAAATGGAACCGTGGAAACATTTAACAAAATATTGAGTCATACCCTGACCAAAATTTGTGATGTTGGAAGATAAGATTGGGATAATAAGTTATCAGCCATATTATGGGCTTACATGAAAACTTATAAAAGAATGAACAAAAACACACCGTTTCAATTGGTGTTTGGCGTAGAAGTTGTTCTACCAGTTGAATTCATGTTACCTTCTCTGCAAATAGAATGTGCAGGAGGGTTGGCTAATGAGAAAGCACTGGAAGAAAGAATTGATGAACTGATGAAGCTAGATGAAATATGATCACTCACCAGGTGGAGCCAAACATTAGAAAAATCAAATCAAAAATCATGGCACGATCGCCACATCAGAAATAATAAGTTTGAGGTTGGGCAAATGGTCTTACTATATGATTCTAAGTTTATGTGGCATCCTGGGAGGTTGAAGGTCCATTGGTTTGGTCCCTATAAAATCTCCTACATCCTTAACTCAGGCGCATGCCAGTTATAAGCACTGGATGGAACGAAATTTCCTGGACACTTCAATGGGAGTAGGCTAAAGCCCTACTATAAATAAGTCTTCTTGGTGTTTATAAATAAGGAAATTTTTCTAGTTAGTTTAGAATTTCCTTATGAATTTCTTTTCTTGTGTTTCCCTTTTCATGTTGTTGTTTTGTTTTGCACCTTGGGCATTGGTAACCCTTATTACTCTTTGAGGATTTTTGAATACGCAGAGGACCATGCATCATTTTAGTGTGGGGTGGAGTAATGTGAAGGAGAGCATGAGTAAATTTCCAAGGAATTTTGTGTTGAAAAGCCCAGTTGAATGGCCCTATTGAAAGAGGTGCATGGAAAGAAAAGATGGAAAAGGATGGTTGGTGTCAAGATAAGACTACGTTCAAATCCCACATATAAAGGAGGAAAAAGTACATAAGGAACACGAGGTAAGCGACAACAAAAATTAGGACAGAAGAAGTGCCTTCAGCTTCAGTGATGCACACGTAAGAGTCTCCTGTCTAGATGGATTGGTTGTGCACCAGAAGGTTGGAAGATTACCTGTGTAGGGTCAGGCACGTGAGTTAAAGTGCTAAAGTCAAAATTTGTTCAAAAAATATGCATTAAATGTAAAAAATTATGGTGGTAGGTAAAGTAGCATTTAATTCTTAAAAAGGGAAATACTATAAATAGAGGGTCGAGGAACTTCATTATTCACTTTGCGAACAAGGAGAAAGAAGTAATTTTTGCATTTTCACAAACTAGGGCTTCCAAAAACTAATTCATGTGAAGAATTTTTTTCAAAGAGATTAAGCGTGGGTGACTAGTTTGGATCAGTGAACCACAAAAAGAGGAATTTCACAGGTGTAAAAGAGTTGTGAGAAGGCACCGTCTTGTGAAAGGATTATCCTAGCTAGGGTTTGAAGAACTAGGGCACGGTTTTAAGGAATTTTCTTTGCAAATTCTAGATCTAAGGTGGGAAAGAGTGGAAGAATAGAGTTACACGAAGTGATTAAAGTAAGAAGCAAACCTAGATAATGGCACCCAAGAAACCAGTTAGCACACCTAAGAAGGGCAAGGGCAAAGGAAAATAATAAGAAACTAACGCACATAAAAAATGAAGAGTGGTATGCAGAAATTCAATACCTAGATAGAGTAATGCTAGGGAAGGAGTGGGAATCCCATCTAAGGAACATTTCTGTAAACGACTATAATCATCGTATGAACACGATCGAGAAGGAGATGGCACTGGAGCTAGTGTGCCCAACAAATAGAAGGACACTAGAGGGATTTCCCATCTATAACAATGACGTGAAGGTCAAGTTGGAAAAGGCAAGGTTATTGCAACTCTTTGAGTTGCCTTACTTTGGGAAGCTTGAGCACCTCTATCAATGGCTGATGTCACACATGCATGAGGACTAATTCCATTTTACGGGGTGCAAGATGCGCATCACCCCTCAACTCATCTCACATTTCACATGCCTCATCTATGAAGGAGACAGTTTGGAAGATGACCTAGGTGATAAAGAGGAAATTAAGGAGACTATCACTGCCTACACATACAAAAAGGGGTCAATATATTATGATATCACAGACATCAAGGACCCAGTAATGAAAATGGCCACACATCTGGTGACCAAGTTAAATGTCCAGGAGAGATGGACCTAGGTCAATAAGCCATGGTTACATGTTTGCAAGAAAATCACAGAAGGAACCATCTACAACTTGTTTGCATTCATCGCGGATTAGATTGTAAGTTGCACGAAGGAAGGAAATTGGATCATGTTCGGTAATGTCATACTAACAATTATTTTTTCAGAGATTGGAGTACCTAATGCATCAGACAAATTTGTTTGGGAGTACCTGGCTGAGGACCCTTCACCCATAAAAATATTTTAAAAATATGCATGTTACTCCATGAAAACTATGCACAAGGTGCACCTGGAGAAATGGTATACACGCCTAAGGAACACATTCGGGGCAGAATGGAGGATTCCCAAACAATTGCTAGTGGACACCAAAGGAGAAGCTGAATTTGCTATGTACCAACATTTCTACCTAGGCAGGTTCAAAATAATGGATGAGACATGGAGCCCATGGTGCAAACTCCCCTTCACCTTCACATCTCAATACCTCCAAGTGGGAGTAAACAAGTTTAAAGATTCCAAGAAGCTGAAAATGGACCTTGGTAATCTGGACCGAGAGCACAGGGAAATGTGCAAAGGGTTGGTCTACCCCGGAAAGCACATGTACGTGGAAAGGTATGTGTCACATGAAGTACAAATGAAAAATCCCATGACCTTACCCATTGCAAGAGGATCCACGGCGCATGTGTACCTCCACATAAGACCCAAATCAAAGAAGGGCACATATCTAGAGAATGAGGTGTGTATGCTTGGGGATCCAACTGGCAAGAATATATCTTCACCCAAGTAGGTGGAAAAGGAGTTGAGGAAGAAAATACCAAGTGTTGGGGAAACACAGGTAATAGGATCCCCTGGGACAAGCGCTAAGAAAAGCATGTATTCATGCAATAAGAGGCCCTTAGTCAAGGAAAAGAGTCTGGAACCAAAAAAGCCATTAGACAAGGAGTCCTCAGGAGAAGAAGAAACAAAGTCACCTACACTGGAATCCTCAGTTAGGAAGAAGCAGAGGCTAGAAGAGGAGACTACCTCAGAAGATACTGGGAGTTTGGATAAGTTCATAAGTTAAGAAGAAGATAGTGAAGAAGAGGTTAGTGGGGAAGACAAGACAGACAAAAGAACAAGGGCCACCTATTTTCAACATACATGATTCAGATGAAGAAGTTAGAGAAGAGGAGCATGGGTTCCTCTTCGTGCAATGCAAGGATAGCTAGGAAGGGAGAAGCACCCAAGACATAACAAGTGAGGAAGATGGTGTGCAGACACAGAAAGCTCCAAGCCTTACAGTGGATAAAATACCCAAGGTGGTATAGAGAGAAGAAACAAAGGGCGTTGAGACCTATGAGGAGGAGAAGTTGGAACGCATCGCTAAGCCGGTGTTGGACAAAGAAAAGAAGGAGAGTGTGAAAAAGGACCACAACAGCACTGGAGACCCCATTTTAACTGTGAGTATTCCTAAGGGCACATTCACGGGAGGAAGGCACGCAGGGGAGGAGAGGCCATGGATGGGTTATATTGATGACCCCAACAAAGTGTTTCACACGCGGTTCCAAAGCATAATTTTGGCAGAAGAGATCATAGCCATGTCATCTTTTGACAAGGAGGCTGCATACTTGTAGAAGAGGAAGATGCTCTCATGGGCAATTGAGTCCCATCTTGATGAGCCAGAATTTGAGGTGAGCCAGAATTTGAGGTAAGCCACAGGGTAATAATAACATTGCCAAGGCACACATAAGATAACCCCGTGGTGAATTCTCAGTAGCTCTTGGATGAACAGTTATGCAACAGTTGAACAAGGTCTCCATTGAAATCAAGGCTAAACTCTTCGAGTGAAATGATAGGATCAAATATCTAGAGGAGGACCTAAAGAAGAAAGAGGAAGAACTAGTTACAAGGGCCAAGGAGCTTAGTCAAGAGAAACTAATCAGCACCTAGTTGTAGCATGAGCTAAAAGATGAGAAGGCCAAGGTGGGTGCAGTATACAAGAAGGTGGAGGCTATAAATAATGCTATAGTGTTGAATAATCCAGACCTAGCACCCTCTATGCAAAAGTATGGATCTACTTTAGGATTCCTAGAGGATTTAACTAGAGTCCTCACCATGGAAAGGCATCCGTTAGCCTTGGAATATATAGAATAAGTGGCCATGCGCTTGGAGAAGGAAGATAAATTGAAGGTCATGGCATTCTTAGTAGAGTACAACAAGCTTCTTACTGATATAAAAGTCACTTCCCAGACTGTTGAGGCTGTATATGACAATTGCGCAGATAGAGACAAAGTGGCAGGGATCTTGGTCACCACTCATGAAGCAAAACTCAAGGAGTTCTAGGAAAATAATAAAGGGAATAGGGCAAAAAGGGAAAAAATCCTTGCTGAGTTCAAAATTAAATCTGAAGCCATTAAAGCCTTAAGGGGTTCAATTAAAAACCAGTTCAAGGAACTATGCCTGCAAATTACACAGAGAATGGATGCGCTGGATGATGTGGGAAAATAATTAGAGAAAATTGCTAACACCATAAACACATAAGGAAATGGGCTAAAATTTATGGAGGTGAGCACCCTGGTTAACGACATCAGTTAGGGAGCGTGGAACGAATTCGATGCTTGGAACAATTTAAAGGCCGACTTGTAAAAGGATTTTCCTAGCCTACTGCAGTGATTCTATCACTTCCCATTCTTTCTTCTTTCTATATTCTTTATCCCCTTATTCTTTTCCCATGGTGTAAGTCTATTGTATTCTATCTTTCCACTAGAGAGGTGTTCTCATAGATGTAGAGTGGGGTAATGTTGAGCCCCTTAAATATTGGCTAAGTACAAAACGGTGCATAGGCACGCAAGGCCTAGTTAAAGAAAAGTGTGCAAGGATAAAGCACGTAGGGAAAGGTTTAGAGAAGGATTTAAGGAATCCCGTGGCATGCGTACGGACAGAACCAAGGGTTCGGGACTTAGCCATTTTGGGTGTTTTGGTAGAACACATGAGAAGCATGACCTAACTGTGTATGTGGAGTGGATGAGGTGTCAGCCTAGCAATAAGGTGGGCCAGGAAGGAGCATTCCTGCGGTAGAAGCTTCTAGAAGCTCATCATGGTAAAAGGTAGAAATCTCAGACCTAGAGGATCATGCTCGCATAGAGGACCACTTTCAGACACTTGGCATCATATCTGAGGCCACTGGAGGATGAGTTGGTAGTCCAGAAAGACTATATAGAGAAGATCCTATAGAAGGAAAAAGAGAGAAACAGATAGTTGGCGGAGCTCTACAGAAATGCCACAAGAATTCTGCTAGCTGGGTAGTGGTGTTTAGGGAAGGATGTATCGAGGGTATGGGTTATAAATTTATTTTGTGAGCCTAGTCATATAAGTCCAGATATAATGCGTGATTGCGGTCTACTTCTCTATAACATTTTGTAATGGCTCCATGAATGTAATGAGGCTACCCGTTTACAATGAATATGAACATTGATGATTCTAATGCATACATATTTCTCAAAATTCTTTTGCATTTATTTTTATAATTAAGTATGAGTGTTTGTACAACTTATTTATGTTTTGGTATAAGTTATTCAATATGTTAAGCATTTTATGTCTGGAATTACTGCAAGGATCTAGAAGTCGTTCTGAGCTCTATGATGCTTGTATGTTTTACTCCTTTCAAAACCCTTGAACACGGATCATAGATGATGTTTCCCACTAAACTCACATAAAAGAGACACTCGGCTCCCACACGCGTCTTGGGTGAGTGGCCAATGCCACTGGGTGATAGGCTAGCATGCATGAGGTTCCTTTCTTTTGTGATAAGGTTAAAAATGACTACAATCTTCAAAGTGTATATGGTCCTTTCAGGGGATGTGGACCTCCTACATGAGAAATGGAGCTTTAAATTTTATAATTTTATGGTAAAAAAATGTGGAAACTTGTTCTACCTCATGTTTTGTGGGGAATGTGGATCGAACAGAACAATATGATCTTCAGGAACAAGGCAAATAGACTGAGTAGGATGGTTGAAAAAGTGAAATAGAATTTGAAGGATAATAATCAGATCTTAAAACCCAAATAGGTTAGAGACTTTTCAGAGTGGGAGAAGGACATCCTTATAAGCCTAGATATTATTCATACTAGTCTGATTAAGAAGACTTTAAGCTAAACCATCAAATGGTCAAAACCACCAGATGGAAGCTTCAAGCTTAATTTTGACGGCTCATCACATTTGAATGATAGAGTGATAGGAGTTAGAGGTTTGGTTCAGGATCACAATGACATATGTATTGGAGCCTATGCGGGCCCCATAGGAAATCATTCTAACAAGGTGGTTGAGGAAAGAGCTATGCTTTGGGGTGTTAGGATGTGTAGAGACTTAGGTCTTAAAAACATGATTATTGAAGGTGATTCGATGTGTGTTATAAATTCTCTCAAGGATCAGAGAAAGTGTGGATGGAATCTTAATAACTTGATCATAGAGGCATGTGGCATCCTTGCATCATTCGACCAAGTGGTCATTTAACACAATTACGGCACTGGAAATAAGACGGTGGATGTATTGGCTAATAAAGGTACCAACATGGTAGAATTTGTGACATGGCTAGGGACACATATCCCCTATGATCAGGTTAATAATCTCATTAATGAAGACACAAAATATGAGACAGTGTCATGATTGCTTGGGGTTATGATAGGAATTTTATTTTTTGGAAAAATTTCCATTTTCAATTCATTTGGTTTGTCTCCATTTTTTTCCACTCGATCTTAGGGGCCTGTGTATGCAAAGATGGAAATACTGAAGGCTACATTGTGGGAGACATGGTGCATACAAAACCCACTACATTTCTTCACCTCAAAAATGATAATGCGTCGTGGAAGTTGTTGTATAAAGGTGGCTTTACTAGGTACATCCATTGACTAAAAGGTAACAACCCTTCCCTTTCTATGGATTTTGTGAATGCCTGGATTAATGGGGATTTTGTTTTTAGAGGGGTCTAAATTATGGCTTCTGAGGAAGCCATTACTGATATTATTGGGTTAAAAATTTATGGGCTAAAACAATTTAAAGATAAAATTTGGAAAAAAACATGAAATTGATACTTTTTTTGAAGTCGAGGAGAATATTATAGCCTATGATGATGGTATTACTCACACCTTCCTTCCAGATAGATGGGATGATTCCTATTTAGTGGTCATGAAATATTTGACCCTTGAAGGAAAATTTCAAAAAATATTTTCTCACCATCCGTCTTTCCTGAATTTTTTTCACCATGATCAGACTATGAGTTTAGCCTTTTTCATCTATCAGTCGTTATTGTCTACTATTAAGGATTTTAAGAAAAATAAGGTAGGCATCCCTCTTTACCAAGGCATCATTCTCTTGATGGTTCAAAGAAGAAAGCATACCATTCCTTCTCAATCTAGTCAAGCCAATGACCCTGACTCAGACCAAGAAAACCTTTCTTCTCATCTCAAAATCATTAGGAAAAGGAAGGCTATAGATACCTCTGATGATATCGTGGATGCCTTGTGTAATTCAAAGAAGGGGATTCACAATTTGGGTGAAATTTCCACCAAAAGGGACCAATATTTTTCTGACTGGGCGTCCATATTGATGAGGGTTGAGTCCACAACTGACACCATCCTTACCGTTAACAAAAATCTCATCTAGGAGCTAAAAGACTGCCATCACAGGATTAAAACTAAAAACAGAACTATTAGAGGCATCTAAGTAGATTATGTTATGCAGGAATAATGGTTATCCTTATTACAAGACTAGGTGGCTATGGAGGAGGGAAAAAACCATGAAGCTTATGTCGAGTTCTTCTGATAGTGAAGATTCAGATACTGACGACAGCTCGGGCATGGTTGAGGCATCTACCGAGGTCAAGGATTAGGAGGAGGATAATGTGGAGACCCAGACCTAGAAAAAGGAAGACATTCTCCCTAAGAGGGTCATCATAAAAGTGGCTAGCAAGAGAGATGGTGGGCCAAGTAATAGGGCTTAAAATAAATCCACGGAGAACTGCTAGCAGGCTTTTGGCTGCCCTTTTCTTCCTATTTCTGTTGCTTTTTTTCTATGGTGTCTAGGAAATTTTTTATATTTGTTTCAATATGAAAAATCCTGTGGTTTGGCCCTATTTTTTGGGTAGTTTTTGTCAAGTTTCTTTGACTATGCCTCCATGGCTATGTGGTATTTTTTTGGCCTAAAACTCGTTTCTCATTGTATGGGGTTTTTTGGTCCCCAATTTAAAACCAATTTTTTTTATCTTATCTAAAAAAAGAATTTCCAAACATTAATAAAGTCTTTCAGGTGGAGTTTGATGAAAGTGTGGATACCATAGATGTTTTTTTTGAGTCAAGAGAACAAACCAATAGCCTACTTCAGTGATAAATTCAATGATGCTAAGACAAATTATTCCTCATATGATTTGGATTTTTATGCCATGGTTCAGGCTTTGAAAAAGTGGAGACACTACCCATTTCCTAAGGAATTCATCATCTATACAGGTAAGCATGTTCTTGAGTTCATTACCAACCATCCAAAGATCAATCAAAGGAATGTGAAGTGGGTGTAATACTTAAAAAAAATTAACTTCACCATTAAGCAAAAGAAGGGACAAAGTAACAAGGCTGTTGATGCTTTGAGTAGGAGAGTTTTATTGGTACATAATTCTCATATTGAGAGTGTTGGAATTGATTTACTTAAGGATATTTATGAAGAGGATGAATATTTCAAGGAAGAATTTGAATCTTACAAGTAACTAACAAGGTTGATTATAGAGTTGTGGTTGGATTACCTTCTTTATGATGGTTTACTCTTCAATGGGGTACAACTTTGTTTTCCTAAGAGTTATATGAGAGATAATAACATCAAAGAGAATCATAGTGGGAGCATGTCATGTCATTTTAGGCTTGCAAAAACATTAGGATAGCTCACTAGACATTATTCTTGGCCTAGGATACAAAGTGATGTGAGAAGGATTGTGGAAAGATGTATAAATTTTCAAAGAACCAAGGGTAGAATCACAAATGGGGGACTGTATCAACCCCTTCCAATACCAAATAAACCTTTTAATTCCATCAGTATGTACATTTTCATGGGATTACAAGGAACACAGAGGGATTTTGATAAAAAAATTATGTAGTTGTGGATATATTTTCAAAGATGACACACTTCATTCCTTTCAAGATAAAAAGTGATGTCACTCATATATCTGATTTTTTCTTCAAAGAGGTGGTCAAACTTTATAGACTTCCAGTGAGTATAGTTTTATAAATAGTATGTGAAACCAAATACCTATCAGGAAAGCTAGAGACATGAGAGGAAGTATGTGCAATCAAAGTCCTATCAGGAGACCTGGGAGGGCTAGAGTGGGTATAGTTAGTGTGTAATATCAAGAACCTAGGAGTATTAGAGTTTTCAGTGACATTATGTGAAACAAAATACCTATCCATAAATGCACTAGGGGTACTAATATAAATTTTAGAAAAATGACTATGCAGACTAAGAGATGGAGCTTAAAAGGTAACACACCTAGTTATGATTTTTTTATTATGAATAAACTTAACACATTAATGAATGACCAATGGAATATCCCAAATATATCAAAGCCAAGGGAGACCTAAATACAATGCATTAAAGATAAGAGCAGAAACAACCAAAACTGAAATTAGTATAGTGATAGATCCAACATTGGTATCTTGAGTAATGTAGTGGTAGTGAGGATTAGTATCAAATGTGACATTCTTTGCAAAAATGGAAAAATATTGAAGTATCATAAGGGAGCATACATTATCCTATTTATGTGGATAAAAAAAAACACCACATATATGTATTTGATTAATAGATATAAGAATGGATAGAGTATCAAAGATAAGTGTGTCATCTATATCAGATTCATAACAAGTGATAAGTAGTGTTAAATAAGATGTCTGGGTGGCAGTGCCAATAATTTTATCCAACAGGTGATCATAGGAGGGTGGTGGTCGCATCACACGATAAGTATTCTGAAATTTTGAAGTAAATTTATTATTTATATGCTTAGGATGTAGAACATTGAAGATTTTTTAGTTTTGCATTTTCATTTGTTAAATTTTAAGACTCAATACATTTATTATAATCACTGCATGAATTTGCATTAAAAATTTTACTTTGTGGCTTGCTTGCATCAACCTCAAATGATAGAGGGAGTGACACAATATTACAATCAAACAATTAGTTTAATACAATGTGTGGGGTACAACCTAAGTGAGTGAATTGTCATCATGTTGGTTAAAGTCAAGCTTAATTGGTTGAGAAATAACATTAACAGTGTATTTAGAAGTAGCCTTACCAACATTAATATTTCCTTTGAATGTGGTTTTTATTCGAAACATGGAATTAGAAATAGTCTACTTGATTTTTTCATATGTAACAAGTTAGCTTCATGATCTTTGAATGTGTGGCATAGGGGGTGAAAATATTGAAACTCCTCAAATATGAATAATTATTATAAAGGATAAAGTAAGATTTTTGTAAATAGATCATGTAATTCATTGACAACTAAGATATTGCTCATCTTAGTAAGCATGGTCTTATATCATAAGACATAATTGATGGAAGAACATCTCTTACCAAATTTTAAATTTATCTTTTCTTCTCAATTTTTTCTTGGGTGTGTGTTATGAGGGTTTAGGAGTCTATAGATTGTCTTAGTTAATCATTTTGTGTGTTTGGTATAGGTCTAGTCTTTACAAAATTTGAATTTGTATATGGCAGATTGCCTTGTTTTTAGTGTCTTGGTGTGGTTTTGGGTCATAAAAAATGTGTTAAGAAATTTTAAAAGTACTCATTGAGGCCTAAGTCATGAGAAATTCATATTCAAGTAGTTCTCAAGGTCCATAGTTCTAGCTAAAGAAGAGTTCCTCAAAGTTTTATTCAAAGCTAAACATGAACTAGAAAGGTCATATGAAGCTCAAGTTCATTAGAAAATTCTTGGTGGAGGTATTAAAACTATTTTGTAACTTTTTTTTATTCATTCCATTTGAAGGGAAAAATGAGAACAAGCTCCAAGAAAATAAGAAATTGATTTTATTTAAGAAACTTTGGTTTTGTTTCAAATTGTGTTAGTTATATTTGAGAATTATGTGTAGCAAAGATCTGAGGACAAATTTGTTCATATTTGAGCCTGTGAAGTCTTATTATGGTGTGTATGAACATAAATTCATATATATTTATTGAGATAGGGTTTTTTGATAAGTAAGTGGTTATATAATGTTGAGGAAGATAATTCTTGGAGTCAAGTTCTATGTGCAGGGTGGGTAGAATTTTGAAAAAAATTTGAAATCCTTATATAAGGGGATCCTTCCTTTGGAAAGAGTATTTTTAATTAATGTCCTTTATTTTTAGTTGTGGATCATATCGATTTATAAGTTTGATGATTTGTAACCATGTTCTAGATAGTTAAGTGACACAGTTCACTATTGAAAATGTGATCACTATGTGTGGAATTTATCTTTAAGGGATAATTTGTGTGTTGATAATTGCTACAATTTTACACAGTCCTTCATGAGCCATCATGATCAATCAAGACTTGAAAATAACATTGAAACATTGAAATCCTTCCTCTTGGGCAAGCACAGAGCTGAGAAACCCTCAAAATAAGGTTTGAATACAAAAGTTTTTTTATAGGAGTTACAACTGATGATAATTTCTAAAAACTTGTAGAAATATTTGTCCCAGGTCCACCTAATAGATTTTCAATATTTTATTCCAAAACATTTATCATCTTGTATGGAATTCTTGAAATTTTTCTTCTTAGAGTAGGACAGGCCTAATTAGGCAGGGTAGTTAAAATCCTTGATATAGGTTTTAAATAGATAAAACAAGGTTGGAATGGCTAGTAGCCTTAAGGAGGACATCAAGAATTTGTGCTTGGAAAAAGGTGAAGTGAGCAATTGAGAATAAATTATTTGTATCATAATTTGTATAAGAGCTTGTTTAATGTCTGAGGAAATTTAGAGGAAAATGAATCTTATTACAAAGGATGAGTTATAGTAGTACTTGGTCAGGAAAAGAAAAATGCCACCAAGGAATAATGTAGCAAGAGATAGAGCAACCACATTACAAATGGGATAGGTTATCTTTCAGGAGTTGAGAAATTTGAGAGTCAATTTTGATTCCATTATCACAACATATGAGGCCAACTAGAGAAGAGGAGTGGAAACAAGATATTTGAGTGGTCAAGAAGAGGAAGTGGCTTAAAGGCCATAAGTAGCAAGAGAAGAATAAAGAGACCTTGAAGAGATGATATTTGAGATGTTGTTGAAAGCAGTGAAAGTAGAAGGATCCAAGCATAAGATGGAACTTCCAGTGTATGCAGATAGTTTAAATGGTGAAGAACTCCTTGATTGGATAAGGGAGTTAGACAAGTATTTTGATTTTAAGAATGTGCCTAAAGACCAACAAGTGAAGTTTTCTAGGACCAAGCTAAAAGGGCTTAAAACCCTGTGGTGGGATTACATATAAGAAGAGAGGAAGATGAAAAACAAGGCCAAGATCAAATCTTGGGACAAGATGGTGGCCAAACTAAAAGGTAAATTTTTTCCTACTTACTATATGAAAATTTTGTATAGAAAAATAAAAAATTTGAGGAAAGGAGGTGGGATTCAAGGAGTATACTAAGGAATTATAAAATTTAAGTATTATGTCAGGTCATAAGAGGATGACACAAATAGGTTAGCAAGATATCTAAATGATTGAGGTACCAGATATAAGATGAGCTTGGCCTGACAAGTATTAGGTTCATAGAAGATTACTTCTAACTTTATTTGAAAGATGATGAAAAAATGAATAGGATGCATAACTATCGAAGAAGACGAAATAGAAAGAGTTATAGGGGTAGAGGTTAACTTGGAGGAATAGGAAAATCACAAAGAATTCAAGTTGAGTCAAATAATACACAACAAGATTAGGCTTCTAGTTTAAGGGGTGGATTCACAGGTAGAATACATTATTTCAGAGGTGGATATCGAATGAGATGAAGAGGAACAAGTGGGTTCATAGGTAGGTACTATAAATGAAATAAATTTTCAATCCACTAATCATGGGAGTGTCTAGAGGATCGGCCTACAAGTAACACAAAGAATGAAGGAAGAAATCAAGTTATTGATGGTAGAGATGAAGAGAGTGCTTTCTCTCCTTCACTTGTAGAAGAACCAAAAGTGGGAGATTCATTGTTCATGAGAATAATTTTGATCAAGACACCAAAGGAAAAACGTCATCCATAAAGAAAATCATTGTTCAAGACCACTTCCAAGAACCAAGATAAGTGTTGTAAGATGGTTATAGATTCAGGAAGTAAAAACAATCTATTTTAAGTTGAGATGGTGAATAAGTTAAGATTGAATAAGATTCCTCACCCTACTCCTTATAAAGTCTCATGGTTAAACAAATGACAGCATGTATTACTAAATGAACAATGTTGGGTTTATTTCCAAATTGGTAGGTATAAGGACAAGGTTCTTTGTGATGTTATTCGCATGGATGTGTGCCATGTGCTTCTTGGTAGGCCAAACCCCAGATGATGGGACGAATAATGTATATGTTTTGGAGATGGATGGAGTTATTCATATTCTATTTCTCATGAGAGAAAAATATGGTGAACATAAAATTGGTTCAAGTGTGATTAATTGGTGAAAAGGAGTTTTTGAAAAAAGAAGGAATAGGATGTGTATTAGTGCTAAAAACAAGGATAATTATAACAGAAACTAAGATATATGATTTACCTCAAGAATTGAAAGATATGTTGAAATAATATGTAGACATAGTGGTGGATTATTTTCCTAGTTCCTTACCTCCTATGAGAGAAATTAGTCAACACATTGGCTTTTTGCCACGGGAAAGTTTTCCTAAAAAACAACCTATAAAATGACTCCTAAAAAAATGAAGAAATCAAGAAGCAAGTGCAATAATTGTAGGACAAAGGAAATATTAGAAAGAGTATAATACCATGTACAATGCCTATAGTTTCGGTTATAAATAAATATGGTGACTGGAGGATGTGTATTGGCTCCATAACTATAAACAAGATTACAATCAGGTATAGATTCCCACTATCTAGGATGGAATAATTGATGGATTGCTTGTGTGGTGTAAGTTATTTCTCAAGTATAGACTTCAAGAGTGGGTACTGTCAGATTAGAATCATACAAGGGGATGAATGAAAGACAACATTTAAGACAAATGAAGGGTTACATAAATAGCTTGTTATGTCATTTGGTCTCTTAAATGCACCTAAAACCTTCATAACACTCATGAATGAAGTTATCAAGCCTTTTAGAGATAATTTTGTTGTTGTTTAAATAGATGATATACTAATTTTCATTCATAGAAAGGAAGAGTATATGCATCATTTGCATTTGGTTTTAAAGAAGCTACAGGAAGAGATGTTGTTGATTAATCTTAATTAGTGTGAATTCATAAAGGAAAATTTTTTGTACGTAGGATTTGTGATCATAAAAGGCATGTTGAATATGGAAAAGAATAAATTTAAAGAAATCTTGGAATGTCAAACACCTAGGATATAATTATAGGTAATAATTTTCCATGGTCTTGCAATATTTTATAGGAAATCCATTAGAAATTTTAGTGAGATTTTTCTACCAATTCTTGATACTATTAGAGGAGATAATAAAAAGTTTTTTTAGGCACAAGAAGCTAATAATAATTTTTTGTATTCGAAGAAAATAGTGATAGAGAATCCTATCTTAGAATTTTCAAACTTTAATAAACTCTTTCAGGTGGATTGTGATGCATGTGGAGTTACCATAGATGTTGTTTTGAGTCAAGAGAACAAACCAATAGCCTAATTTAGTGAGAAAATCAATGATGCCCAGATGAAGTATTCCTCATATGATTTGGACTCTATGTCATGGTTCATGATTTGAAAAATTGGAGACAATACCCATTTCCCAAGGAGTTCATCATCTATATAGATAAGAATGTTATTTAGGTCATTACCAATCAGCCAAAGATCAATCAAAGGAATGTGAAGTTGGTTTAATAATTAAAAAAAATTACCTTCACCATCAAACACAAGAAGGGACAAAGTAACAAGGTAGCTGATGCTTTGAGTAGTTTATTTTTTTTGGTACATAAAGTTCATATTGAGAGTGTTGGAATATATTCACTTAAGGATATGTATGGAGAGGATGAAGATTTCAAGGAAGAATATGAAGCTTGCAAGTAACTAGAAAGGTTGATTAGAAAGTTTTGGTTGGATTACCTTATTCAGGATGGTTTACTCATCAAAGGGGTACAACTTTGTTTTCCTAAGATTTATATGAGAGAGAATATCATCAAAGAGAAGCATAGTGGGAGCATGGAAGGCCATTTTAGGCTTGACAAAACATTGGAACAACTCACTAGACATTATTTTTGGCCTAGGATGCAAAGTGATGTGAGAAGGATTGTGGAGAGATGTACAAATTTTCAAAGAGATAAGGGTAAAATAACAAATGTAGGTTTTTATCAACCCCTTCCAATACCAAAATAGTACTCGGGATTCCATCAGTATGGACTTTTTCATGGGATTACCAAGAACAAAGAGGGATTATGATAGAATATATGTAGTTGTGGATAGATTTTCAAATATGGCGCACTTCATTCCTTTCAAAAAAACAAGTGATGTCACTCATATATCTGATTTTTACTTCAAAGAGGTGGTCAAAATTCATAGAATTCTAGTGAGCATAGTTTTAGAAATAGTATGTGAAACCAAATACCTATCACTAGAGATAGGATAGCTAGAGACATGAGAGGAAGTATGTGCAATCAAATTCCTATCAGGAGACCTAGGAGGGCTAGAGTGGGTATAGTTAGTGTGTAGTATCAAGAATCTAGGAGCATTAGAGTTGTCAATGACATTATGTGAAACAAAATACCTATCCATAAATGCACTAGGGGTACGAATATACATTTTTGAAAAATTACTATACAGATTAGGAGATGGAGATTAAAAGGTAACACACCTAATTATGAAACCTTTTTTATCATGAATAAACTTAACATATTAATGAATGACTAATGGAATATCCCAAACAGATCATATCCAAGGGATACCTAAACAAAATGCATTAGAGATAAGAGCAAAAATAACCAAGAATGAAACTGGTGCAGTGATAGAACAAACAATGGTAGGTTGAGTAATGTAGTGGTAGTGAGGATTAGTATCAAATGTGATATTCTTTACAGAAATGTAAAAACATTGAAGTAGCATAAGGGAGCAACATTATCTTATTTATGTGGATTTAAAAAACACCGCATATATGTATTTTATTAATAGATATAGGAATGTAGAGAGTATCAGAGAAAAGTGTGTCATCTATATGAGATTCATAAAAAGTGATAAGTAGTGTAGGATAAGATGATTGAGTTGATGTGCCAATAATTGTATCCAATAGGTGATCATAGGAGGGTGGTGGTGGAACCACATGATAAGTATTCTAAACTTTTGAAGTAGATATATCATTTTAATGCTTAGTAAGTGGATCATTGAAGATTTTTTAGTTTGACATTGTCATTTGTTAAATTAGAAGACTCAATGGTCTCATCCCATACAATGCAATTTAAATTGATAAGATCTTGAATAATGTGACAAAGTTTGATACACCGATCAATGAGGTGACCAATACATTGATGATAATAACTATAAGAATTGGCATTAAATTTTTTACTTTGAGGCTTTCTTACATCAACTTGAAATGATAGAGGGAGTGACACAATATTACAATCAAACAATTAGTTTAATACAACATGTGGGGCATAACCTAAGTTAGTGAATTGTCATAATGTTGGTTGAATTCGAGCTTAATTGGTTGAGAAATAACATTGATAGTTTATTTATAATTACCCTTAACAACATTAATCTTTCCTTTGAATGTGTATTTTCTTTGAAACATGGAATTAGAAATAGTAGGATGGCTAGCAACCTACTTGAGTTTTTTCATATGTAATAACTTAGCTTCATGCTCTTTGAATGTGTGGCATAGGGGGTGAAAAAAATGAAACTCCTCAAATATGAATAATTCTTGTAAAGGAGAAAGCAAGATTTGTGTAAAGCAATCTTGTAATTCATTGACAACTAAGATATTGCTCATCTTTGTAAGCATGGTCTTATATCATAAGACATAATTGATGGAAGAACATCTCTTACCAAATTTTAAATTTATCTTTTCTTCTCAATTTTGTCTTGGGATTGTGTTATGAGGGTTTAGGAGTCTATATATGGTCTTAGTTAATCATTTGGTGTGTTTGGTATAGGTCTAGTCTTTACAAAATTTGAATTTTTCTTTTTCCCTGTAAAAGCAATTTGAATTTGTATATGGCATATTGCCTTGTTTTTAGTGTCTTGGTGTGGTTTTGGGTCATACAAAAATGTGTTAAGAAATTCTAAAAGTACTCATTGAGGCATATAAATTATGAGCAATTAATATTCAAGTATTTCTCAAGGTCCATAGATTTAGCTAAAGAAGAGTTCCTCAAAGTTGTATTCAAAGCTAAACATGAACTAGAAAGGTCATAGGAATATTATGTGCGTTAGAAAATTCTTGGTGGAGTTATTAAAACTATTTTTTAACTATTTTTTGATTCAGTTCATTTGAAGGGACAACTGAGAACAAGCTCCAAGAAAATAAGAAACTAGTTTTATTCAATAAACTTTGGTTTTGTTACAAATTGTGTTAGTTACATTTGAGAATTATGTGTGGCGAATTTCTGAGGAAAAATTTCTTCATGTTTGATCCTGTGAAGGATTATTATGGTGGGTAAGAACATAAATTTATATATTTTTATTGATATAGGATTTCTTGTTGAGTAAGTGGTTATATCTTGTTGAGGAAGATAATTCTTGGAGTCAAGTTTTGTGTGCAGTGTTGGTAGAATTTGGAAAAAACTTTGCAATCCATATATAAGGGGATCCTTCCTTTAGAAAGATTATTTTTAATTAATTTCCTTTATTTTTAGTTGTGGATCATATTGATTTCTAGGTTTGATGAATTGTAACCATATTCTAGATAGTTAAGTGACGCAGTTCACTGTTGAAAACGTGATCAATGAGTTTGGAATTTATCTTTAAGGGAAAATTTGTGTGTTGATAATTGCTACAAGTTTACAAAGTCCTTCCTAATCCTTAAAGATCAATGAAAACTCTAAAATAACCTTGAAACATTGAAATCCTTCCTCTTTGGAAAGCACAGAGCTGAGAAACCCTCAAAGTAGGGTTTGAATACAAAAGTTATTTTTTTGGGAGTTATAATCGATGATAATTACTAAACACTTGTAGAAAGATCTGTACTAGGTCCACCTAATATATTTTTAATATTTTAGTCCAAATCATTTATTATTCTATATGGAATTCTTTAAATTTTTCTTCTAGTTGTAGGAAAATCCTAATTAGGTAGGGTAGAGTTTGGAAAAGGCACTCTAGGATTGGAATTTGGAAAGGAAACTTATTGGGAATTTGATTATGGTTAAAGGGTTTATGAAACTATTGATGTTTTTTCTTGAAAATCCTTGATATAGGTTTTAAATATGTAAAACAAGGTTGGAATGGCTATTAGCCTTAAGGATCAAGTCATGTCTTTGTGCTTGGAAAAATCTAAAGTGAGCAATTGAGAATACCTTCTCTGTAGCATAAGTGGTATTAGAGCTTGTTTGTTGTCTGAGAAAATTTAGAGGAAAATGATTCTTATTACAAAGGATAAGTTGTAGTAGTGTTTGGCCAAGAAAGGAAAAATTCCAGGCATGAGGAATGTATTAGAAGAGAGACCAACCACATTACACATGGGAGAAGTTATCTTTCAGGAGTTGAGAAATATGAGAGTCAATTTTGATTCCATAATCACAACAGATGAGGCTAGCTAGAGAAAAGGAGTGGAAACAAGATATTTGAGTGGTCAATAAGAGGAAGTGGCTCAAACGCCACAAGTAGCAAGTGAAGAATATAGAGACCCTGGAGAGATGAGATTAAAGATGGTGCTGAAAGTAGTAAAAGTAGAAGGATCTAAACCTAAGTTGGAACTTCCTGTGTATGCAAATAGTTTAAATGGCGAAGAACTTGTTGATTGGATAAGGGAGTTAGACAAGTATTTTGATTTTGAGAATTTTTTTTGAAGACCAACAAGTGAATTTTTCTAGGACTAAACTGAAAAGGGATTGCATCCCTTTGGTGGGATTACATCCAAGAAGAGAGGAAGAATAAAAACAAGGCCAAGATCCGATCTTGGGACAAGATAGTGGAAAAATGAAAAGTTAAATTTTTATCTGCTTACTATATTAAAATTTTGTATAGAATAATACAAAATTTGAGGAAAAATGAGATGGGTTTCAAGGAGTATACTGAGGAATTATAAAATTTAAGTATCATGTCAGGTCAGAAGGAGGATGACACAAATAATTTAGCAAGATATCTGAATGATTGAGGAAGCAGATATAAGATGAGCTTAGTCTGAAAAGTCTTAGGAACATAGAAGATTACTACCAACTTGATTTTAAAGATGAGGAAAAAATGAATAGGAGGCATAACCAGAAGATAAGAGGAAATGGAAGGAGTTACAAGGGCGGAGGTCAACTAGGAATAAGAGGAAATAAAAAAGAATTCAAGGTGAGTCAAGTAATACACAACAAGATTAGCCTTCTAGTTCAAGGGGTGGCTTCACAGGTAGAATACCTTATTTCAGAGGTGGCTATGGAATAAGATGAAGACAAATAAGTGGGTTCTATATGTATGTTCTATAAATGAAATAATCATGCCACTAATCATGGGAGTGTTTACAGGATTGGCCTATAAGTAACACAAAGAACGAAGGAAGAACTCGACATGTTCAATGTAGAGATGAAGAGAGTGTTTTGTCTCCTTTACTTTTAGAAGAACTAAAAGTGGGAGAGTAATTTCTAATTAGAATAATTTAGATCAAGAAACCAAAGGAAAAGGAGCCACCATAAAGAAAATCATTGTTAAGGGCCACTTGTAAGTGCCATGATAAGTTTTTTAAGATGGTTATCAAGAAGTACAAAAAATCTAGTTTTAGTTGAGATGGTGAATAAGTTAAGCTTGATTAAGATACCTCACCCTACTCCTTATAAAGTCACATGGTTAAAAAAGGAAAAAATCTGTTAGTAAATGAACAATGTTGGGTTGATTTCCAAATTGTTAGGTATAAGGACAAGGTGTTTTTTGATGTTATTCCCATGATGTGTGTCATGTGCTTCTTGGTAGGCCAGACCCCACATGATGGGATGAATAATGTATACATTTTGAAGAAGGATGGAGTTAGTCACACATTGTTTTCTATGAGAGAAGAATATGGTGAGCATCAAATTGGTTCAAGTTTTATGTTAATTGGTGAAAATGAGTTTTTGAAAACAAATGATGAAGAAGAAATAGGATTTGTATTAGTGCTAAAACCAAGGATAGTTATAACAAAAACTAATATGTATGAGTTACCTCAAGAAGTGAAAGATATGTTGAAATAATATGCAGACATAGTGGTGGATGAGTTTCCTAGTTCCTTACCTCAGTCATCACATAGAATTTGTCCAAGAGGTAAGTTTTCCTAACAAAGAAACATACAAAATGACTCCTAAATAAAATGAAGAAATAAAGAAGAAAGTGCAACAATTGTTGGAAAAATGAATGATTAGAAAGAGTTTAATCCCATGTAAAATTCCTATAGTGTTGGTTCCAAAGAAATATGGTGACTAGAGGATGTGTACTGACTCCATAATTATAAACAAGATTACAATCAGGTATAGATTACCACTATCTAGGATGGAAGACTTGATGGATTGTTTATGTGGTGTAAGTTATTTCTCAAATGTAGACCTCAAGATTGGGTACTATCATATTATAATCAGATTAGGGGATGAATGGAAGACAAATTTTAAGACAAATGAAGGGTTATATAAATATCTTGTTATGTCATTTGGTCTCTCAAATGCACCTACTACCTTCATAAGACTCATGAATGAAGTTTGCAAGCCTTTTACAGGTAAATTTGTTGTTTAAATAGATAATATAATTATTTTTAGTCATAACAAGGAAGATTATATGCATCATTTGCATTTGGTTTTAAAGAAGCTACATGAAGAGATGTTGTTGATTAATCTTAAGAAGTGTGAACTCATAAAGGAAAATTTTTTGTACTTAGGATTTGTGATCACCAAAGGCACGTTGAATATGGAAAATAATAAAGTTAAAGAAATCTTGGAATGTCCAACGCCTAGGATAGAAGGATAGGTAATAAGTTTCCATGGTATTGCAATATTTTATAGGAAGTTTATTAGAAATTATAGTGAGATTTGTGCACTAATTGTTGATACTATTAGAGGACAAAAGAAAAAGTTTTTTTGGACACAAGAAGCTGAGAATAATTTTATTTATTTGAAGCAAATAGTGATAGAGAAGCCTATTTTATGATTTCCAAAGTTTAATAAAATCTTTCAGGTGGATTTTGATGCAAGTGGGGTTACCATAGATGTTTTTTTGAGTCAAGAGAACAAACCAATAGCCTTCTTCAGTGAGAAACTCAATGATGCCAATACGAAGTATTTCTCATATGATTTGAATTTTTATGCCATTGTTTAGGATTTGAAAAAGTTGAGACACTACCCATTTCCCAAGGAATTCATCATCTATACAGATAAGCATCTTCTCGAGTTCATTACCAATTAGCCAAAGCTCAATCAAAGGAATGTGAAGTGGTTGTAATACTTATAAAATATTACCTTCACCATCAAGCACAAGAACAATCAAAGTAATAAGGTAGATGATGATTTGAGTAGGAGAGTTTTATTGGTACATAAAGTTCATATTTAGAGTGTTGGGATTTATTCACTTAAGGATATGTATGAAGGGGATGAAGATTTCAAGGAGGAATAGGTATCTTGCAAGAAATTAACGAGGTTGATTAGGGAGTTATGGTTGGATTACCTTATTCAGGATGGTTTACTCTTCAAAGGGGTATAACTTTATTTTCCTAAGAGTTATATGAGAGAAAATTTCATCAAAGAGAAGCATAGTGGGAGCATGGAAGGTCATTTTAGGCTTAACAAAATATTGGAACAACTCACTAGACACTATTTCTGGCCTAGGATGCAAAGTGATGTGAGAAGGATTGTGGAGATATGTATAAATTTTCAAATATCCAAGGGTAAAATAAAAAATGTAGGACTATATCAACCCCTTCTAATACCAAATAGACCTTGGGATTCCATCAGTATGGACTTTGTCATGGGATTACCAAGAACAAAGGGATTATGATAGAATTTATGTAGTTGTGGATAGATTTTTAAAGATGGCACACTTCATTCCTTTCAGAACAACAAGTGATGTCACTCATATATCTAATTTGTTCTTCCAAGAGGTGGTCAGATTTCATAGACTTCTAGTGAGTATAGTTTTAGATAGAGATAGTAAGTTTTTGGGATATTTCTAGAGAACCTTGTTGAGGAAATTGGGATTTAATCTTAGTTTCAATTAGTATACCATCCTCATACTGATGGCTAAATTAAGGTGGTTAACAAATGTTTAGGGAACCTCCTAAGCTGTTTATATAAGGATCACCCAAAATAATGGAATCTTGTCCTACTATAAGCATAGTTTTCATTCAATGATTCACTGAACAGAAGCATAGGCACGAGTCCTTTCCAGGTGGTGTATGGAATGCAACCTAGGGGTATGTTTGAGTAGAGAGACATCATAAAGATAGAGAAGAGAAGTTTTTATGGAGAATATTTTGCAATAGCCATGCACGAAGTTCATAAACAAGTAAGGAAGCATCTATAGACTAGTTTAGACAAATACAAGAAACATGCATATTTGAAGAGAATCGAAGTAAATTTTGAGGTTGGTGATCTAGTCATGGATCATCCCAAGAAAATGAGGTTTCCAAAAGGTGAATACAAAAAAAAAAAGATGAATAAGATAGGGCATTGTAATGTATTGAAGAAATTTTCTAGTAATGCTTATGAATTGAAATTTCCTAGTAGAGTGGGCATATCTCCAATATTCAATGTTTTAGATTTTTATCCTTTCAAGGTGAAAAGAGTTAAGACATGATAGAGGAAGTATCTACATCAGAGGAAGAGTGTGTTTTATAAAGGTAAAAATAGTGATGATTGAGTGCATCCTAGATAAGAAGAAGCTCAAGAAGACCATAAATAAGTAATACTTTTAGTGCCTAATCAAATGGAAGAATAAACCATTTGAGGAAGCTACATGGCTATCTAAAAATGACATCCAACAACATGGAAATACCTTGGAGGAGCTCATGTTCAACATAATTTGAGTATTTGTTATTTCCTAGGGAGTATGATGTAGGTGTAGTCATTATTTTTACTCTCAATACCTCTTATTAACCCCAAGTGCATCAGCCTATCACCCAGCGTACGCTAGGAACTCACCCAAGGTGCATGCAGGTGCCAAACCCCTCCTTTATGTGAAATTTACAAGAGAGTTCCACCATTAATGGAGGATTATTTGAAGAAATAGAAGTACATACATATACTTAAAAGGAAGAAGATATAACTAACAAATCTACACATCAATGCATTGCAAAAGGTAAATAAACATTGTATAAAGCTCAAGGAACTAAATCTGTGTTATGAAAAGCAAAATAACATGAGGGTTTACACCCATAAACAAGATTTACATAATAGATCCATGTATATTGATTTAAAAGAGTTTCTAGTAGCCATGCTACATTCAAAAGGGTCATCTCAGACCATATACATCAAATGATAGAGATCCAACCCCCTCCAAACTAATTTCATTAGAGATCCTAACTATGGTTTCCCCATTGTAACCCTTGTTACAAACCCCAACACCGATACATATGCTTAATGACATCCTTTACAACCCTATAGCATCAAGAAATCTAAACCCTAACATCATGAGCTCCAAACTCTTAGCATTAGCTAACATTTCTATAGCACCTCGTTACCCTCCTACTCTTATCACTTATGTACCCTCTAGCACCATCACACTACCTTCTCCCTATATGTTTTTGTCCTAAGCACTCCTTTAAATAGGATCAGCATCCACCGCCATGACTTCTCTCATGAATAGATCATGTGCCAAGTGTCAATGTGGTACTCTATAGGTGAATGATTATCCTCTTTGCAAAACCTTCCACTAACTGTACTGATGCCTCTGGGAATATTTCCTTCATGGAATATCCTTTTCTTGGCTTCCAAGGTTCCAAGATGTCACCTTATCCATTTATCATGCCTAGTCGGGTCCTCATGTTTTTCCTCAAGTGACTCCATGATCTCAAATATGACTAAGTCCTTTAAACCATTGTTTTGGCTCTCGTGAGCACCCTGGTTTCACTTAAACCCTTCTTAAACCCTTTTCTTGTGCACTTTTCCTTGAGTGCCCTTCTATTTACTAGTCCTATGTGCACACCTCTTATTACTTAGCCAATATTCAGGGTCCAACATCACCCCACACTACGTATGTTCTCTTCCCTTAGAAACATTCCGCTCCTTCAAAGAATAAAGAATGGAATAATGAAAGAATATGCTAATGCTATATGAGGAGTGGGAACTCCTTCACATATGCCTCAATCTTCTCCCAAGTATCTATTTCTCCCTGTGCCTGCTGAAGTATGTCATCCACAAATGCACTTAATCAAAACTTAGCTCATCACTATTAGGTTTCAATGTATCTACAATGCTTCCTAGTTGCTTGCTAAGATCACCTAGTGCATCCATACTTCAAGTGACTTTGGGGGTATAGTTCCTTTAGCCTATTCTTAATCGAACCCCATAAGGTTTCGATTGCTTCTAACTTCTTCTCAACTTCAGTAAGGATCTTATCAAGCTTTTCCCTATTGCCTTTTCTCTTTTCTTGAAATTCTTTCAAATCCACCTCATGTGTAGTAACCAATAATCTTGCTACCCTGTCTTTGTTGGCATAGTTGTCATACACGACTTTGGCCATCTACGTGGCAGTATTTACTATGGCAAGGAGCTTGAATTACCAAGTCATTATCTCCCTAATATTCATCTTTTCTTCCTACTTCTGACATGTCATCTCCTCTTCTGCCAATTCTATTATGAGTGGTTTCCTTTTCATGGTGAGGATGTAGGTCAAATCTTCCAAGCAGTGGAAGGTTGACTCGTATTTTTACTCAGGTGGGGCAAGGTTTGGGTGTTTCAGGATAATGGCATCTGAAATGGCATTTATCTTCTTATGGACTTGACACACCTTCTCCTTTTTATCCCTCAATTCATGCCTTAACTACGCACTGATCAATTCCTTATGTTTTATTTCCTTGTCTCTCTCAATGATCTCCTCATTCTTTTTCTCAAGATCCTCCTCCAATACCCTTATTCTATTGTTTCTATCAAAGAGTCTTGCTTCCACCTCCACTGATATTTTGTTGAGTGTGTTGTAAAATTACTCATCTGATAGTTGCTAGTCATTTACAAGAGGGTTTATCCCCTTTTCATCTAGTGTCTTCATCAATGCATCATGATTTACCTCAAACTTAGGCTCATCAACGTGGGACTCAAAAAATCAAGATAAAATTTTCCTCGTGCATGGGTATGTACCCTCTTCATCAATGGAAGACCAAGTGAGGAGTTGGTCTGTGGGCACTATACTTTGGAAGTGCACGCATAGTATCTTTCTTGGATCATTAATATAAGTCATATAATGTTTCTATGCCACTACTGTGCCCTTCCCACATGTGTCTGTTTCCATTGTGAAGCTTACTGCTAAGCTAGGTTATCTTCACGTTCTCCCATACTCTTTTCCTACACTTGCGCTCTCTTTAGTTTACTTCAACACTTCTTCGGTGCTTCAGTCTACTTCTTACTCCACTAATTATTGGATAATACATGCCACCTCCCTCTCTATAGTGTTATCCATTTTCTCGTTGGTTGGGGTCAGGATCTTCTGATATTTCATGTTTACTTCCTCACTCCCCTCCTTGTCATGAACGCCTTCCTCGTTCTCATACCTCTCTTCATTTCCTTCTTCATTTGATTCATGTACATCATACATAGGATGATTCTGAGCTTCATCACACTTTGCATTGTCTTCTTCTCTCTTTTTGGCCTCCATGCTTTTTGTTTCTCCCGAGTCTGGCCCTTTTATCACCCTTTGTTTCTTCCTTACTGGTGACTCCAATATAGGGGATTTTTATTTTTCTTCTCTCTCTAGAAACTCTTCTCTTATAGGTGACTCTTCCTTCTACAGTGACTCTTTTCTAATTAGAAAATTCTTCTGGAAGACGTAAGTACTTGTGCCCACACCTTAATCCTATGCCCCTACTATTTGTACTATCTACGCACTAGCCGCATTTTTCTTAGGATCCTTCTCTCTTGCTATTTTCCTTGGAAAAACCTTTTTCTTCATGGTGGGGTCCTTAGGAATGGAGACACCATCTTCAACATAAGCACCTTTTTCATACTTAGGCTTTAGGCATAAATACACCCTTTTTGTTGTCCTCCCTATAACATGGAATTTTACTAGTTTCAACATGTGCACATCATGGGAGACATACTTCTCCACACATGCATGCTTATTGGGGTATATTAACTTCCTATGCAGCTCACGGTAATCTTGATCTGCTACACTTAGATCAAACCATAGTTTCTTTACCTCTTTAAATCGATTGACCCTGGCCTAGAAGTATTTTGACGTGAAGGAGAAAGGAAACTTACACCAAGGTCTCTTAGTGCCATCTATCAAAGTAAATCTACCGATAAAAAAATGATGGTATACAATGAACTCATCCTCCCCTTGTACTAATGAAGGAAATTGATCAGGTATTATCCATTTAGACATAAATTCATCATGCATCTACTTATACGACTTTTCTAGGTGTGCCTTATGAGTTGTCATCATGGTGTCACAAGTATACTATTCAAACCTCTTGGTGGGGGAGGGGTTCTCCTCTAGGTATTCCCAAAAAAAATTATTTGGCCCATCAGGCACTCCAATCTCTAAAAAGACAATGGTGATGAGGACATTACGAAACATGATTTTCTCTCCATCGTGCATGGTGTTTATAGTCTCCTCTGATCTATTTCCATCTCTCTTTCCCATTCAACTTTGTGACCAAGCATGCAACCATCCTCATCACAAGTTCAGTGATTACAGAAATATCAAACTAGCATGAACCCTTCTTGTAGTCATAAGCTTCAATGGTCTTCTTAATGGATTCTTTGTCTTCCAAATCACTGTCCAATGATTTTCCTTCATAGATTAGGCCAATGAACTTAGAAATTAGTTGGGGGGTTATGCGCATCCTGCGACTTGCAAAATAGAAGTGGTCTTCATACACATGCGACATAAACCATTGGTATAGTCTCTCAGGATTTCTAAAATAGGGAAACTCATAGAGTTGCAACAACCCATCCTTCTCCATTTTCACCTTCACTTTGTCGTCATAGATAGGCATTCCATCTGGTGTCATCTTCTCTGTAGGGAGAACCAAGTCTAGTGTCATATAATTTTCTATGGTGCTTGTTTGATGGTTGTACTCACTTGCAACCATATTTTTGATATGAGACACCCATTCCTTACCAAGTAATACGTTTTCTGGGTACTACATTTCCACATACCGTTCTTCATTAAAACTGGTAGAAAAGGCTTGTTTTCCTTTTCCCTTTCCATTCTTTGGTGAAAAATTTTCTACTTTCCTTTGTGTCATTCCTTCATTGGGTCCTTAAAACTTCTCGCTCTCTCCTAGTCCTAGCTCTTCTCAACTTCTTGGCTCTAATCCTTTCCCAAAATTCCTCTGTAACCTATGTCATACTATACAACCCTAACCTAGAAAATATTTTTTCCACAAGACAGCGTAACACCCGTGGGATCCTTCTACACAACCTTATTTTCTCAAACCCGTGTACTCCTTTACACTCATGTTCATTGATAAAACTAGCTATGCACACAAATATTCACAAATCTTCTCAAACATTATTCACAAGGATACCCTAGTCTACTAAAGCTCTTTGATAACTTAAAATGCAAGGTAAAGAATAAAGCACCCCTTATCTTCTATTTATAACTTTTGCTTTTCTCAGTAATAAATTCCATACCACTTATCAACGTAATTTCATAATAATGGCATATTTTACCAACACCAACCTTCGACACTTTTCCTCCGCGCTCAATCCTACGTGAAAAACTTTGGCAACCTTTAGGTGTGCAAAAACCCTTACTGACCACAAATCCTTACGCACATGCTTACAGTGACGAAGGCATTCTTCCTCTATGCCCTAATCCTGGTTCTTAACATCACCTACCTCATGTTATTCCTATCCTTTTCATTCTTGTACATGGTTTCTATAAAGTATTTTTACACCAGACTTCCCTCATGTTCACCTCTTCTACATGCAATCTTCTAATCCACGTGTTTTTTATTTTTCAACCCAGGAAATCAACAACCATAGCTTCAAGCACTTGTCACATCACTCCACCCCACAAAAAAATGGATGCACGTTCCTCTACGCATATAATTTTTTTGAAATAATAAGTAGATACCAACGTATAAACGCACACAATACAAAACAACATCAAGAAGAAAAAACAACAAGAAAGGGAAACACAAATAAAGGAAACTGCATTAAAGCAAATCCTAGGCTAACTAGCAATACTGCCTTATTTACAAACACAAAGAAGACTTATTTATAGTAGGGATTCAACCTAATCCCATTGAAATAGATTGGAAACCATGTTCTGTCCAATGGTTGTAACTGGAAAGCAATTGAATCAAGTATTTATGATAAAATTTATGGGCCCAGCTAATAGACTTTGAATTTCCCAGGATAGCATAGAAAATTGGAATCATACAAGAGAATCATCTTCCCAACCTTAAACTACTTGTTCTTAAAATGCCTATCATGTCATACCTTCTTCCCATATTTTTCTATTTTCTGACTCCAGCAAGCAATATACCACCTCTCATCTAACTACATCAACTTTTCAATCCTCTCCTCAAGTACTTGTTAATCAACTAACCCTCTTGCACGTGCTATATGCAGTGATGGTAACATGAATTCAATAGGTAACACAAATTCTACACCAAACACCAATTGAAAAGGTGTGGCCTTGTTCAATCTCTTATAAGTAGTCTTGTATGACCAGAACACAACAAAAAATTTGTCATCCCAATCCTTTCTTCTCACATCATAAATCTTCGTGAACGTGTGATTCAATTTTTTATAAATACCTCAATAATCCCATTAGCTTGTGGGTGATAAGGGGTAGTCTTTTGATAGGCCACCATGAATTCTAACAAAAAAATTCTAACTATTTCATTAAATAATGAGCACCCCTATCACTTGTTAAGCTCAATAGGCATCCATACCTACTAATTATATTTTACCACAAGAACCTAGTTGTTGTTTCTACTGTGAAATCCCTTGTAGGTGCCACTTCTATCCACATTGTAAGGTAATATGTACATGTAATGATAGAGAGAAAACATATCCTTTGCATAGTTGGAGAAATAAGGCCTATGAAGTCAATTGTCCATTTCTCAAATGACTCTGCACTGACAATCGGTCTTAATGACATTTCATCTCTTCTCCCTAGTTTACCAAGGTGCTGGCAGTGGTCAAAAACCTTGAAATACTCGATACAATCTTTGTAAATAGTGTGCCTCGTCAATTCCACCATGATCCTATTCCATGATTGCAGTGTGCTCATGCTCAAGCACACACCAATATAAAACATCATCGCGTCCTACTTGTATAATTCTCCACTAATTAATATGTAGGGCATGACACATATGTCTAATCGCTTCCTTTCCAAAGTCTTCATTCCCTTAGGTGCCACACCCATTTTGAGAAATAAAATAATATCTTCCAAGTCAGAGGGTGTGCGCTATATTAATAGTTGTGCATCTCACATTATATCCTCGGTGCTCTGGGTGTCCTCTCCTGAGTTAATCCTTGGTAAATTGTCAAGCCTCAAATTACTCTTACCTGGTCTTACAAAAACCTTAAACTCAAACTCCTAGAATAATAGGACCCACATGTATATGTGCCCTTGCAAGACAGGATTGTTCACCAAGTACTTTAATGCCACGTGGTCCATGTAAAAGATAAAAGGTGTCACTAGCAAATACTATCTGAATTTTTGTAGCATGTAGATCATTGATAATGCCTTGCACTATTTGGTAGTATAATTATGTTCTACTACGGTTAGCTTCCTATTAGTAAAGCACAAGCGATGGTCAACAATTCTGTCTTTAGGTTGTGTTAAATTTTCTCCAATCCCCATCCCTAAAGCATCGACATGTACATGAAATGGCTTATCCCAAGAAGGAAAGTGCAATATGGGTTTGATGATAAGCCTATTATTCAGTGTGTTAAATGCCATATGTTGCGCTTCTCCCCATTGAAATTTACTTTTTTGCTTCAGCAACTCCTCTAATGGCACAACGATCTTTGCATACCCCTTAATAAATTTCTGGTAATACCCCATATGCCCAAGGAATCCACCTACCACACTATGGATGGTACGATCCCCCAATCCCATAATAACAAAAACTTTGGCAGGATCCACCATCAAGACTTATTTACATATGATATGCCCCAATAGGGTACCAAATGGAGTAGCAAAAACACATTTCTTAATTTTGAGAGATATACTCAACTTCCGGTATTTCTTAAACATCATCCTGATATTGTCACAATGGTCCCTCACTAATCCATATACTGTTCAATCACCTAAGTAGACTTGTATAAATTTATGGATGAAGTCCTGAAATCCTTGAACCACAATGCGTGAAGACATAGCAAGAGTGTTCTTTAGTCCAAAAGGCATGACCATATAGGAAAAACTTCCCCATTCACTAGCGAAGATTGTCTTTTCTTGGTCCTCCCTTGAAATTCTAACCTAATGATATCCTGAGAAACCATCTGTGAAAGAATAGATATTGCGCTCAGCTACTCCTTCCAGGATCCCTTTGATAAAAGGAATTGGAAAAGGATAAATGACACACACCGCATTAAAATCCCTATAATCAATGCAAATCCTTATCCTCCCATCCTCATTAATGCTGATGACCATCAGACTTATCCACTCTGATTCCTCAACAACCTCAATGATGCCTATTGTGATCATCTTTTCAATCTCCTCCTTGACTTTGACACATAGATTTGGATTCATTCGATAAGGTCTCTTCTGAATTGGGCACACCTTCCTTTAACTTGATATTCATTTCTCCCAAGGAGTGGTGAACTCCTTTAAGCTCATGGTACCCACATGGAAACAAATCTTGAAATTCGTGTAACAGATCAATAATATTGAAACCTCCTTTTCTGTCTAGTAATCTTTAATAGTAGCTTCCTTAGGTTCTACCTTTGAACAAATGTTAACCTTCTTGGTTTTTAGGGGTTCATAGTAGGCATGTGCTTGCTCATTAGTACTATCAGTAACCTCACGCATACTGACAGTATGGTTAACATCTAATTTTTATAGCTCTTCACAATCTATCACATAGACCAATTTTCCTTTCTCCTTTTCCATGTATGTGGGCTCAAGTTGTACCTCCTATGATTCTTCCTAATCAAAGCACACTTCCAAGCCATGTTTAACCAAAAAATCCAATACTATGTCCTCCGACATGGAACTATCTCCCATAATTAGGCACTTAAAAACTTGTAGCACCTCATTCATCAATGGTTTAGTACTTCGATACTCGAAATCTTGAAGGATATCAGCCGTTAACTCCTGACAGTTTCCTTTTTAATGATATAGAGCTGAGTGAATGTATCATGCATGCACAACCTTGTAAGGTGGAGTAATTATTATGCACCCATAAAGATGGAGGCAAGGCTTTCGTTTCTTCCATCCAGGCCTTCTCAGATGCCTGGACATGAAACGAGGTGGGTTTATTCCCATGATAATCTTGTATAGCAATAGGTGCATTTATTTGGAGAAACCTAATAGAGAACGCAATTCTCACCTTATGCCACTATAGAAGGTTATCACGATGGGTCACCCACAAATGTGTTGTGGTCTCGAGAAAAGTGTAGCTAAGAATAATTCTCCTTTTGATCTCAAATCTCCACTGGGTCTCCATTGCTTGTAGGAAAACATCAGGGTTGGCTCCCTTAGTGTAACTTGGCAAATGATTTCCTCCCAAGAACCTGACTGAGTGCACCTTTTTTACTCTCATCACAGAGTCTCTTAACTTCCTTTTAAATAACTCATATGTCCCATGCACCTAATTGTTACATGCCACATTAGTTGTATTACTTATAGATTGAGCATCTTCCCACTAGATAATGCCTTCTTTAGTTGGTTCCACAACCTCAGGGTCCTTGATATTGTGCACATAGATTTTGTCTAGGTATTCTTCTCCCAAGGGCCTCAATATAGGGTGTTGACTTTCCATCCTCCAAAGGAATGATAAAACATTCCTCCTTGTTCTCAAAACTTATATACCCCTTATTGAAACGTAAGTCAACATTGTTATTATAGCACCAAGGGTGCCCAAGTAACGCTGGAGAGTTGTCTGTCTTAGTAAGTGCCAAGATTTTGAAGTCTCTAATGAATTTCACCCCTTGGATAGTGATAACATCATCCTTTAAAACATCAATGGGCATTTCCTTTGTCTTATTAGCCATATACAACACATTTAAAGACAACTATAATGGAGGTCTTCCGATTTGATTCCATGCATCCAGGGTGATAAAATTAACTTCTTTTCTCATGTCAATTAGAATATTACTTAGGACCCATCCATCAACAACTTCATTCAAGGAAATCTCCTTATCTTAGACAAGGCTTTGAGGAGGTAGACTAGCATGCAAAACCTACCTCTCGCATTCTACTCCAACACTTTGTACTTTCCCCCTCAGCCACTCTCCTAAAAGAGAGATGATATTCTCCTATCTTAACATCTTAGATAGTTCCCTAAATTCATCTATATCCTTCCGTGGAGCCTCAATGCTCTTCTTCTTCTCTAACTACCATGATTTCTCCTTTAGGCACTAGATCTCTCCTTGTAGGCTTCATATAATATCCATGGTTTCCTAATAAAATTCCTTCTAGTGCATAGGGTTTGGATACTTCCCATGTACCACTTCTTCTCTTGTAATTAGAGGTCTTGTCTTTGGTATCTCCCTAGCGTGCATAGCCTCATCTCACATCGTCACCAGTACAGGTTTTAACTCTTACTCACATGCCACCCCTGACATCCACTGTTGATCAACACACTTTACACTCACCATCATATTTCCCTTATCCTTTTGTTACTTTAGGCTTATGTGTTCAAAAAATTATAGGAATTCCTCATACTTTTTCTTTTACCCACACCAAGAGCACTGTAAAAAATTGGGACACTCACACTTATAATTTTCTGTAGATCCACAGTTATAGCAGGTTGCATGAAGGAATTCACTCCTTCCACCCCCACAATTTCCACGACCTCGAAATCCTCCTTGAAATCCTCTAACTTGACCTCCTCCATCCAAACACCCTTTATAATGAAGACCATCATCCTTAGAGCTACTGGTAACAATGGTCTAGTGCACACTAGGATCAATGGTATCATGTATTTAGTCAATCAATCTACAATCCTTGGTGTCATGAGTAGTAGAGGTGTAAATTTTGCAATAGGAAGACACATTCTTATGGATTATGTATTGCAGTAGCAGACACCTACTTGCATAATGATCTCCATGGAAAATATCATAGTCTACTGTCATCACATGTACTGATCTCTGAGGATAGTTGTCCATATTTCCTTCTACCTCACAATCCGTACACCATAACCCGCTGCGAGTCTCATGAGCTGAGTACACAAATAATTTCTCCAGCAACTTTTCCATTGCAACAATTTGGTCTTCTAGGAATGGACTAACTCATGTATCAATGATTCCTACTACCTCAGTGCATAAGGCAACCTCCAAGGCCTCACGTGGATCTATGAAAGTGACCTCCTAAACCGTGTGATCAATCCTCCAATAAACTACTAAACATGTTACGAACGCTTAATGTCATAAGGTAACTTAGATAGGAGAGTCTTAAAATTTGTTTCATAATCTCGTACACTCTCTGCCATTCCTTGCTGAATTTCCTTCAATGCGTTGATACTTTTCTATTAAAACTCAGGTACGTGGAACTCCACCAAAAGGGCATTATGTAGTATAATGTAATCCACCACTTTCTAGTGTGGGTCATACTTCTTGTACTAGTTATGTGCGCATCCTTGCAATGTGGTTGCAAACTAACTTTCCTTTCACTCTGTGGAAGTGATTCCCTTCACTCACCATAGTAACTCATATTTTTGTATATGTTTTGTGGCATCCTCAACACCCTTATAATTAGGTAAGTGGAGTGACATCTCATAAAACACTTTTGGATGGTGTTGTGGACCTTCTGCTCCAGATCCAAGAATTTGATTCCCTCCAGTGTTGCCTCCACCACCAGACCCACTAGTTCCAACTCCTCCAAATCCTCCTCCTGTCATAGGTAAGGTGCCTAAAACAGTTGTACCCTGTGATCCCACCGTCGTGCTAAGTTACGTGCCTATAGTCTGTGATACAAAACCAATCACATATGTGTTTCCCATGCCACTCCTAGACATGATACATAAACATTTTGATCCCATACCTTGCCCAAATTTTGTTCTAAACAAACTACCCCCAAACACAGGAAATTACTATGTAGCCATATATGTACCAAATGAAAAATTGTACCTCCTCAGTGTCGCTCGACTACCAATAACGATACCAACTGGATTATCAAAATTTATCTCAAGAGCTAGAAAACTAAGCGCAAGGGTTTGGTCACCATGTGGGTTAAGATGCGCACCTATGTCTCTCCTCCTTCCTTCATATGACAAGCTCTCTCTAGAAGCTAAGGGGATTTCTCTTTTGTGCTTGCCAAGATGGGGTAGCGTAGACTACTCAGGTTCCATGTCCTCTGCGTGAACCTCAAATCCTCCCTACAACATTTGCCTCCATAAATCCATCACTCCTGTAGCTTCACGTTGTCTTTCCCACTCTATCTAATAAGCTTAATTATACTTGATCTACCTCTCATTTATCTCAATTTCTGCTACAAGGTCCGTCATCCTCTACCATGCTAGCTTCCACACCCCGTGCCTTGCAAGAGTTTAGCCAGCCATGGGAAAGGATTCCAAACTCAAAGTAATGACCAGTATCTTGATAGCCAGTGGAATAACACACAAAAATGATCCTCTAGGATCCCTCAAGAAATTAAGCTCAACAATCTCCAGGAAAGAATACATATAAATAGTGTATTCTAGGGTATAACTAGTCAGCACTCTACTCCACCAGTGATCAACATCATGGGTCTAGGTCAGATTAGCATCATGAAACCACTGAAATTATTCTTGGGTCCAAACACGAGGTCTATAGTACCAACTTTTCCTGACTACATATGCTGAGAGCCATTCATACAACTCTAGTGGGAAATAACACAAGAATGTCTCATAGAGTTTGTGATATAGGTTCTCATAGAGTTCATGATATAGGTGTCTCATAGAGTTCATGGTATACCTCTTTCTAACCCCAAGTGTAAAAATAATGACTACCTATGATGTGTATTGAGGGTAGTCATTATTTTTACCCTCAATACCTCTTTCTAACCCCAAGCGCGCTACGATATCATCCAAGATATGATGGATGCTCACCCAAGGCATGTGTGGCCGTCGATCCCCTCCTTTATGTGAGATTTGCAAGAGAGTTCTACCATTAATGGAGGATTATTTGTAGAAATAGAAGTACATGCATCTACTTAAAAAGATAGAAGATATAACTAACAGATCTACACATCAATGCATCACAAAAGGTAAATAAACATTGTATGAAGAATAAATAACTAGGTATGAGTAATGACAAGCCAAATAACATGAGGGTTTACACCCATAAACAATATGTACATAATAGATCCATGTATATTGATTTAAAAGAGTTTCTAGTATCCACGCTACATTCAAAAGGGTCATCTCAGACCATATACATCAAATGATAGAGATCCAACCCCTCCAAACTAATTTGATTAGAGATCCTAACTATGGTTTCCCCATTATAACCCTTGTTACAAACCCCAACAACCATACATATGCTTAATGATATCCTTTACAACCCTCTAGCATCAAGAACACTAAACCCTAGCATCACGAGCTCTAAACCCTTAGCATTACCTAAAATTTTTGCAACACCTCATTACCCTCCTCTTAACACTCATGTAGTACCTTTGAACTACCTTCTCCCTGTATGCTTTTATCTGAAACACTCCTTCAAATAGGATCAACATCCATAACCATGAATTCTCTCATGAGTATATTTTAGGCACCTGAAATATGCTTACACTTAGCATTTCATCATATTTAATCAATTGACCACACGTCATTAATTCCCCATTCTTCACTCCATTCTCAGATGCCCATTTACAACACCTTCTCGATCATATTCCTCTTATAATCAGCTTATTTGGATAATATTTCTCTTATTAGCTAAACATTCCTCCTTTTGATGATTCAGAACCTCCTTGGTTCTCTCTAGACCACTTATATTGGCTTCGTATGCTATCTATCAGTCACAATTGGTTATCCAGACCCCTTTCAACTCTCAATGAGTCTCTAGTCACTTGATAATCAAGTTTAACCAACATAAACCCTAGTTAACTAGCCTAAACCAAGCTTAAATAAGCATAAAGCATGTTTATCCTAATCTAATCTAAAATCTTTAGTCCCACATGTAGCCCAATTCCAAACTCTTCCATTCGGAAAACTATAAATAGAAGGGTCACCCCTCCCTTTCAAACTTACAACTTTACACACAAACACACCTTGTTTACATAACAAAATCTCTCTCACATTTGGAGATATTGGCTTTGAGATCTCATTTGTATTAGCTTTAAGCTAATTATACATTTGATCTTAAGCTTACTTCCTCCATTGTTGAGCTAACACCTCCATTTACATCCATAATCCAAGTTTTGAGTAAATAGAGAGAAACCGTTGTCCTTGAAGCCATTAATGGTGAGACTCCATTCTTGAAATCTTGAAAACCATAAACAACTAATCATCCCTTTGATTGCTAAGTTGATCTTATTAGGTTCAATTTCTTAATTAAGTAATCTAAAGAGTAGAGAGTAGTATATATGCTAGGTTTTGATGTTTTTGTCAAATTTATGATGCATGTATAGGATTAACTCTTTCTTATCTCTTATCTCATGATGCATGGATGAATAAAGCAAAGCTTTGAGGTTCTTTAGCCTCATTCCATAGCTTTTTCAACTTTTCATCACATACATTTGGCACACCCGGTGGAACACTTATGTCCATCCTCCATTAATGTAGGTCTTTTAGGTTTTTCAAAGTTCATTTTAAAGTTTTTTTCTCAAATCACTCATTATTTCCTCATTTTTATTTCTAACCCTAGATAAATGACCTTCATTTATATACATTTTGTGGGTTTGATATAGAAATATGACACTTTAAATAACAACTAACCTGTTTGCTCTTGAAAATTTTGAAAATCTATGTTTTTTACAGGTTTTTCACAGGGTGCACATAGGTGTTAACAAAGGGGCATGTATTCATCATTCGGGGCATGTATCCATCATTCGGGGTGTGTATCCATCATTCTAGGTGTGTATTCGTCATTCTGGGTGCTTATCCGTTGAAACAGGCACGTCTCCATCATACTGGGCACATCTACATCACTATTTTTGTGTTTTCTACGCACAAAAATACCTACACGCACATGTACCCATTGAAACAGGTGCGTATCTACCATATTGAGCACGTCCATGTCACTATTTATGTGTTTTCTGTGTTTCTGGGTGTAAAAACACCTACGCACACGCGTACCCATTGAAATAGGCACGTATCCATCATGTTAGGCACATTTGCATCACTGTTTCTATGTTTTCTATGTTTCTAGGCATAAAAACACTTGCACACACGCGTACCCATTGAACTAGACACGTACCTGTCAATAAAGGGGCACGTATGCATCAAACTACATTCACCACCAATCTTCCGGAGGCCATAACTTTTCCTCCTGAGCTCGAAATGACTCCATTTTTGTTGCGTTGGAAAGGTATTAAAGAGAAATACACAATGGACCCATAAAATTAGGATTTTGAACCACAAAAAATTTATGGTTTACATTATTAAGTAAATAGTCATTTTTTAACATATCGTAAAGTCTAAAAAATTATTTTTTTGGCCATTCTAACACTTTGAAAGGTTTTGTGGCACTAATCAGTTGTTTGTAGGGTTAGTTTGGTTTTATTTTTGACTAACTTAGTTAAGTGTTTCATTTCTTAGCTTGAAAAAAGTTTGTAAAAGTGTGTATACTCTCTCCTTGCACCTTAAAAATCTATCTTAGAGATCAGAAACACTTATACCAAACTTATATCAAACACTCAAAAACACTTATTTTGTAAAAGGATGAAGTAAAATTTCATGTGATTTTAGTAGGATTTTTCACGTTGTGTATGCTCTTCCTTCACACCTTTTGGTGATCTTAGGAATCAAAAGCAAAGTGTAAAGTTCTCTTTCTTGACATCAATCTACAAAATAGAAAATTACTAAAACTTGTTGTCTATAGGACACATCACTTGTCAAAGAAAGGCATCAAAGAAAAAACACAAACCCACTAATACACGTGTTCTTGCAGGTTGCCAAATGGTGTGCTACTTGAAACCACATTAAGCTAAGCAAGATAAATAAAAACATCACATTCAAAAAATTGTATTACATGTTTCGAAAAAGGGTACATCCATATCCACTCAACTGGAACATAACCTCTTTGGCATAATTCCTTAAGCTATAACAATGGGGGTGGTACCAAGAACCCTAAAGTAATCCACCGTTGAGTAACCTCGTTGGATGAAATAGGAAGTGCTCCACTTACCCACTTGATTAGTTTTCCTTTGTGAGATAGTGTTACAAGTTGTCCCTATGCATCCCTTTTAAGTACATGATGGATGCATTTACTGCCCACTGTGCTTGAAGGGGGAAAAGTTGAGATACTCCCAAACTAGTCATTGTGAATTTTTGGGTAAATCACCCCGCTCGTGGATAAACTTTGTGACACCTAGTTGAGAGAAATTATTAGGAAATCCATTTTGTCTTGGAGGCCACTTTGCTAGTCCTATGTCGTGTCTTGGCCATCATGAAGTGATAACTTGTTTGGATTCAAAACCTTGTTTTTCAAACAAGGAAAATAATCCACTTAAGTTGGATCTAAGTGCCTTTCATCATGGAAATTGGATGACGTTTCACTTATCTTAGCTTCTTTCTCACCTTTGGATGAGGCAAAGCTCTGCCCAAGTGATGCTTAGTTCATTCCCATCTTTTGATCTACACCTTTGCATTATTTTTGCCCATTTGGGGCAAGATAAGGCATCTTTCGGGAGTGTTGTCATAGATGGTTTTCACCACTTTTTTGTCCATTTACGCTCATCCATGTTTGCAGCTGAGTTATTAAACATCTAAAGTGCATGGAATGCATCCTTATATCTTTTATGGCCACTTGATCTTGATTTCAGGATCATCATCATAGTTTGGATTGATTCATCATTTGATCTCCCTTTGTTAATATTTACACCTTGTTCATTTTGAGCTTGACATAAATATTGTCATTGTGTTGATCGTCTTTTGCATTGAACTTTTACTTTGCACACACATTTGCATAGGGTGTATTTCCTTGTTGATTGGATTTGTGTTTCACACTTGCATGATTGTTCCTTGTGATTATTCATCTGGAAAAATTGTTTTCTAGGACAATCCCTTTTTGATCTCATCAAAATTATGTCATCACAATGTTTATTTTCCTTAGACCTTCTTCAGAAAATCACACACGCATCTCCATACTTACAAAATGTCTAGTTGGTTGCCATTATGTTATTCGAATTGACATGTCACTTCCTTCCCTTTGAATTATTTCCATCACACTATCTAGATCTAGACATTTGTGCTTAAACAACACAAAAAATGACTAGCTATCGCGTGATTTATCATATTTACAACAATATGGAACCTAGGTTTAGCAATTCAAATCAAAATATTCCCATTACAACTAAACCTCATTTGGTTCTTCGTACTAGAGGGCCCACTCAGGTACCTTGTTCCCCACCTTTAGCTCATAGTCGGTGGTATGGTTTGGATGCTTCTGATCCAAATCATTATTCAGGTTCCCCCACTATTCTTCTTCTGATTCAGATCCAAACCACCATTCAGACTCCCACTCTTCTTCTGAAGACTCGGATCCCAACTATTTTTCAGATACCCCTAGATAAAATCATGAATCACGGTCCTTTGTTCCTTCGCAGGACCTTTATTCCAACAAACCTCAATGATGTCTTCCTCCTTTGATGACCCATGTGACTCTAAGTTCCATCAATCGAACATATAATTCAATTCTTGAGTCACGGTCCTCCCTTTCTTTGCAGGACCTCCTTCATCAGTCATCTCTATGACCTTTTCCTCCATTGAAGAGTTCCATGAATCGGGTTACCTCTATTCAATCATGTAATTTGACTCCTACGTCACAACTTGATGAATGGCTATGTAATCCTACTTTCCAACCTACATTACGTCGTCTTCTAGAAAAATGATCTAAGTTCAAATATAAATTATCCATTCATGAGACTCTTTCCTCCAATCCTACTTCCTCTCTTGAGTCATCTTCTTCTATCAATCAATTGTCCTAGCTTATCAGACCTATTTCTTCTATTCAATAGTCTATGGACAAAGAACAACAACCTCTACTGATTGATTTATCTTAGAATGAAGAAACAATCAAACTACATGATAATATCCCTCTAGAGGATAACAAACAAGGGTTATATCTTGAACTTGATACACTCACATATTGGGGAAAAGAATTTGATTCCTTTTATCAAAACATAGAGGAAAATCCTAAAGTCATGGAACTTGATTCTTCTTCTTCTATTCCATCTTCACCTTCTTCTAAACATGATGAGATGTCAGAGTCTAGCATTGATTTGTGTCCTATCTTCTCATTTCCCAATCATTCCTTATCTATCACCATTCCTCAATCAAAATATCTCCTTGGGTCATTGCTGAGTAGCCCATTGACTTCTTCTATCCTGGGTCCAGATCCTAGTAGCCCTCCATTTTCTACTTGTGGGTCACCTCTTTGTAGCCTATTACCTTCTATTTTGGGGCCATGTCCTAGTAGCCCTTCATCATCTTCTATCTATGGGATGCCTCCTAGTAGTCCCTCGTCATATTATTCTAATCTCAGGCCATGTCCTTGTAACTTAACTTCTTCCATCTTAGGACCATATCTTGGTAGTCCTTTGTCGTCTTCTATCAGTGGCTCACCTCCTCATAGCCCATCCTCTTCAATTCTTGGATTGTATCCTCTCCATCCCTCTACCAATGACCGGGGAAAGCCCACAATCATTTCTCTCATTCCTATCATCAATCATAAACATTCACTTTATTCTCCTTCTCGGGATCAGAAAAGTCACACATCAACTTATAAGAAACCCAAATAGTTTCTTAATCAATCTCAGATCAAAACTAAAAAGAGCTCTATAGCTCCCAATAAATCAAACACAATTCAAGAATGCACATCAACATAACCATCAAGTTTGGTGTAAAGTGCATAAACCTTTGGATAGGGAACTCAAGATCCCGCATATGAAATCCATGTTTCAAGATAAATCAAAGTCATTTGTTGAGTACGAGCTCACCACGATCATTGAGATCAGAGAAAATATAACGCTTGATAAACAAACATGCTTAGTCTCCCTTATCAAGGAAGTCGCAAACATCATTGTTGGATCCTATCACATGGACTGACTTTGTTGGTCACACCTTTCCAAAAATTATCAAAAATATAAAAATCAAAACAATGTAAAAATACAAAAAACAATAAGAAAACACCAGAAAAATCAAAGGTACAAAGATCAAACATTGCAATCAGGTATTGCATGCACATGGATGTTCATTCTTCCCTTTCTTGCTCTTCCTTTACAAGTCTTCCTACCATTTTCATCCCTTCGATGATATTGTGGTTAGAATTTTCGCATACATTTTGTGACATTTATCTTTATGGTATCTGTTTGACCCTGGTCTTTTTATTTCTAATAATCTCTATCGGGGCTATGGATTCCTGACTGGCAGTAGATCACCTTGGTAGATTAAAGAATGACTAACCTCTTCCACACACTAGATCTCTATGAGTAGGCATAATTAGTATGTTACCAAGTGTCTTTTTTAGACCTTGTTCAGACTCTTACTCCATTCCATATCTCATCTCATGATTTGTGCCATTGTATAATCACTTCTTCATTGTGAGGCTTCTAAGCTACATTCATATCATTCACATCATTCTTCTACTTTGTTCGGAACATCCATGTGTATAGGATTCCTTTTTTGCCATGTTTTCAGACACTTTTGTCCCCTTTCACAAAAACAATCTTCTCCTTCCTTTCTATCATGTGCTCTTAGGCCAACTTATGTTGGGGGCATCCTTGCTTCTTCCCAGCACTTCATTGGTTTGCATTCATCATCATGTTGAACCTATCCATAATGGCCTTGGGTCTCACTTCTACCTGTGAAGAGTTTTCCTTTAAATACTCCCACCTAATCATTGGGAAATTTTTGCATCTTCACCTTTCTCGTACGTACATGGCCTTATGCCCTTGTACATCCCATTTATCTCTAGGGGCATCCACGCTTCCTTGTCTTCCTATAAATAGTTTCAGAAAACTTTCAAAATCATAAAACATTCAAATATGTTTCGAAAAAAATTCTAAACAATATAAATCATCCTACAAAATGTCACTCTTTGGTTCTCACTTGTTCATGTGCGTGACTTATGGATCATCTTGATCTACCTCCATCATCAAAAGCCAGGTTGATTACTTTGTCTGTACTCTGGGGCACAACGAGTTTCCTTGTACTGTTTTGTAGTGCACATTGCTTTTTCATAGGACCGAAGTGTCCTCCATTATTCTCCTCACATGTATCCTTGCTTGGGGCACCATCGTCAACCCTTTTCATTAATTCACAAAGGTCGGAACTAAAGCTTGATAACAAAAACATTGCATCTTCTTTCTCTGTTAGTTCAGCTTGTTTACTTTCTTGTATTGCATTGCATTATGTAAGTTTCATGGAGTTAGGCATCTTTTACTTTCTTGTATTGCATGGCATTTTGTATGTTGCACGGAGTTGGTGTTTTTAGCAATGGACATTTGTTCATATATGGCTTTCTATGTCATACTACACTTTTGTTCATTCTTTTTAATAAGAACCAATGATGAATATCCTTAGCAATATGATGAAAAATAAAGTTGTGTAAAAGGCATTGGATGGATGTTAGCTCATTCTTCCTTCCTGACACTCTTTTTCTTCTATCCCCTTTCTTCTTCACACTATTCTTTCTTCTGTTCTCTTTCTATCATCTTTTCGATCATTGATCGACCTCTTTCATCACCCCATCAACAATCAAGGGGGCATCCTCCATTCTACTCATTTTTCTTCTATCCCTTCAAAATTTTCTACTTGTTTATGCTTGTCTACTTTCTTTGAAGTGACGTCACTTACGCCAACTCAATGAGGGGTAAACATAGACATCTGAAATATGCTTACACTTAGCATTTCATCCAATTCAATCAATTGACAACACGTCATTAATTCGCCATCCTTCACTCCATTCTCGGATGCCCATTTATGACACCTTCTCATTCGTATTCCTCCTATAATCAGCTTATTTGGCTAATATCTCTCTTATTAGCTAAGAGTTCCTCCTTTTGACGATTTAGAATCTCCCTGGTTCTCTCTAGACCACTTCTATTGGCTTCGTATGTTATCTATCAGTCACAATTGGTTATCTAGACCCCACTCAACTCTCAATGAGTCTGTAATCACTTGATAATCAAGTTTAACTAGCCTAAACCCTAGTTAACTAGCCTAATCCAAGCTTAACTAAGCATAAAGCATGTTTATCCTAATCTAATATAAAATATTTAATCCCACATGCACCCAAATTCCAAACTCTTCCATTTGGAAAACTATAAATAGAAGGGCCACCCCTCCCTTTCAAACTTACAACTTTACACACAAACACACCTTGTTTACATAACAAAATCTCTCTCACATTTGGAGATATTGGCTTTGAGATCTCATTTGTATTAGCTTTAAGCTAATTAGACATTTTATCTTAAGCTTACTTCCTCCATTGTTGAACTAACACCTCCATTTGCATCCATAATCCAAGTTTTTGGTAAATAGAGAGAACCGTTGTCCTTGAAGCCATTAATGGTGAGACTCCATTCTTGAAATCTTGAAAACCATAAACAACTAATCATCCCTTTGATTGCTAAGTTGATCTTATTAGGTTCAATATCTTAATTTAGTAATCTAAAGAGTAGAGAGTAGTATATATGCTAGGTTTTGATTTTTTTTGAAAGTTATGATGCATGTATAGGATTAAATCTTTCTTATCTCTTATCTCATGATGCATGGATGAATAAAGGAAAGATTTGAGGTTATTTAGCCTCATTCCATATCTTTTGCAACTTTCCATCACATACATATATCACATGCCAAGTTCCAATGTGTTCCTCTATAGGTGAATTATTATCCTCTTTGAAAAACCTTCCACTAACTATAATGATTCCTCTGGGAATATTTCATACATGGAATATCCATTTCTTGGGCTCTAAGGCTCTAGGCTGGCACCTTATCCACTTATCACACCTAGTCGGGTCATCACATTTTTCCTCAAGTTAATCCATGATGCCAAATATGGCTAAGTCCTTTAAACCCTTGTTATGCCTCTCGCATGCACCCTAGTTTCACTAAAACCCTTAGTAAACCTTTTTACTATGTAGTTTTTCTTGAGCACCCTTCTCTTTACTGGTCTTGTATGCATGCCTCTTAGTTCTTAGCCAATATTTAGGGTCTAATAACAAGAGCATTTATTCCCAATTTTTAAATTTTGTTTTTCTTCTCAATTTTTTCTGGATTTTATTAGGAGGGTTTAGGATCCCATTAATGGTCTTATTTAAACATTTGGTTTGTTTGGTATAAAGTCTAGTCTTTACAAAATTTGAATTTGTATAAGGCATTTTGTCTTGGTTTGGTTTTGGGGCATACAAAAATGTTTTAATATTGTAAAATGACCCATTATGTCTATAAGTCATGAGTAATTCATATTATTAGTATTTCTCAAGGTCCTTAATTCTAGCTAAAACAGAGTTCCTCAAATTTGTATTTAAAGATAAACATGGACTAGAAAGGTCGTATAAAGCTCAGGTTCATTAGAAACTGCCTGGTGGAGGTATTAAAAATATTTTGTAATTATTTTTTATTCATTTAATTTGAAGGGACAACTAAGAACAAACTCTAAGAAAATAAGAAGTTGGTTTTATTCAAGGAACTTGATGCAGGAGCATCCTCCTTGATGATGAATATAGGACATGTTAACCTCAATTTTGGATTTAAATTTTTTGGTACGTTTAAGAGGTCCTAGGAGTCACTTATGATGGATGGTTTTTGAGTTTTAATAATCATTTTGCATCAAAATCAATAGGGTTGTATGTGGTATGGTCGTTCTTGAAGACTATCTTCAGTCAGTCAGTCTTGCTGTAATAATGGTATTCTGCATATCTGATCTCTTGAGTCAAACCTCTAATACTTATGGAATGTTGGAATGTTTTTTTGGCTCGAAATAATTTTCATTACTGTTAAGATAGATTGTATCTGTTAGTGAATCAATTTTTAGAGGATTTCTCCAAGGAATTTGTAGGGATGGATGTATGGTTATCCATTATATTATTTGATAGAAGTATTCACAGTTTTGGATTTTGTTATGATTAAGGTAATATTTATTACCTTAATATTATCGAATAGATAAATTCTCTTTGTTTGTAATATCGTTTCACTATATAAAACATGTGGCCCCAAATTGATCAATATAGATTCATGCATGTGCTTGGGATACATATTTTTAACAAGGAATTGTTCTCTGTATTATTCAAATGAAGGAAAAAATCATGGGTTCCATATAGTTGTGTATTGGGATGATTACATTTTGCGCATTGGTTTGCAACTGTGATATTTGGGTATTTTCATTTTTATTTTGTAATAGAATGGCCTTACTGCAATTTTTGGCATCATATCGTTTCACATTCTTATTATTAGCGAGAAAAATTACAAGATATTACACAGGTCTGTGGTGAGTATGTTCCCTTGTTATTTGACATAGAACCATATTTGGTATTTTTGGACCTTGATGAGATCAAGGTAAATCATGATATTTTTTGTAGAATTTGAAGTGGTTAAGGTAAAAATAATTACCTTAACCTTGTATAATATATTTTACCATGATTTCAGAAGGATATTATCTATATGTTGTGTTTTCTATTGACTCTACCATATTGGATTGATCAATGTTATGTTTGGAATCATTTTGAGTTTAATAAATCATGTTTTTTTCGTATATTGTGGTCTTATCATCTTAATGATTGGTAGGAATACTTTTGTTTGAAATTACTAATCGATTAAGGGAAGATAAGGATCCCCTTTCTATTGGCCTAATTAAGACCATATTATAAGATAACAGTTATCTTAATAAAAAGGGTGAATGTTTTATGTGTAAGTAGAGTAAGTAACTCCACTATTAGAAAGTTAATTGGAGGTTTGAATGTTATTTTTGTGGTTTACAGATCTGATTTTTGATTTTGGTGAATTTTCATTAAGGCATTACAAGATCATGTAGTAAACAGTGTTTGTAGATGCAAAGAAGACTAACTTAAGAACATAATAATATGATTTTATGTTGAGTATAAGATAAGTTATTTTATTGACTTATATTCGGTATCAATACTTTACAAGGTATGGAATGATATGCTTGATATTACTATACATGGTTATGTAACCTTTTCCTACAAATTATGTCACTAAGACATTCAATTTTTTAAGACAATGATTGGTTCTTTCGTGATGAATATAAAATCATATTAGGGGATAATAATTGATTCTCTGTACTATTATGTGGTTAATGATTAAATATTATAGCATTTATTTTATTCAAATATTAAATGAAACAAGATGTTAAATGGGAAAGAGGAATTTTCATGCGAGTTTGTGTAGAACTGACCATGTACATTTTTTGTGAAATACTATTTTCAGATGTAGGAATAAAAGGGAACTTTGAGCTGAGAAAAGGAAAGATGACTGACTTGCGTTGATTGTTTTTTTTGAATTGTTTGATTAAATGCCATAATGTATTGAATATTGAGATTGTAAGAAAGAAAAATATTGATGTTCTATTTTGATTAATGAAAGGGGCTAAATTAGCCTATTCTGATTTGTAACTATTTTGAAAAGGGAAATAAATCAATTGTAATCATTAATTAAATATGTCTTTGTATGAATCAGATTGTATTAGAATGTTACTCAATTTATTTAATTGAATGTTTAGGAACTTAATTTGATTAATATATTATAATTTTGAGTGATTAAGTATTAAATATTAAAGGATAATATTTGATATGTTTTATTTTAAATATAAATGGAATAAATACATTATGAATTGTTGTGCAAAAATTTCAGACATATATCTATTAAGTATTTGGTCTAATACATTACTAGTGTTAATAGAAAAATTACGAATACGAGATTAATGCAGTAAGCTAATTGAAATTTCAATGAACATGATGTGAAAATAATGTAAGAGTATAACTTTAATCTGCATTTATAACTTACATGAATATATCAGTATGTTAAACTATACCTTAAAGATATATGAATACTTATTAATCATGTGTAATGAATATTTTCTAAAGAAAGGAAACCTATTATTGCATCAATGTGAAATAGATCATCATGAAAAATGATATCTCAGTGCGGTAACTTGATCAATAATAATGATGCATAATAAATTAAGCAAACCTAATAAAAAATTATTAATGACGTACTTAACGGTGATAAATAACATAATATCTATCTGTAGACCTAGATCTCTAGGATTCCATAATTAGTTATATGATATGGTTAGGATGTTGTATTTTAATAGCAATGACATGAAATCACATGGATTAAGTATCATTCATCGTATGCTCTAAGAATAGTGGTATGGAATGAGGTACATAGGAACTTTTAGATCACTGGGATAGGGTACAAATATATTTATCTGTCTTAATAAACTAAATGAACCTATTCAATAGGAATGGACATTAATGAATGCTTCAGTTGTTAAATATGAACTTAATAACTTAAAAAATGGGAAAAGAATTCATATAATTGAACAAAGTGATTAGGTGATATTACAAGTTCCTAATGACGAGTGTGTCCTCATGGAACCAAGAACGGAAAACATGTCTTTGAAACTTTGATCAAAGTAGTGTAAGTTGTTGATTACATTGTCCTGATTTCATCAAGATCTAATGTGTAGGATTCTAGATGGAATTTCAAGACTGAGTTCCAGGTAGACACTTAGAAAACATCACTTGATTATCAATTCCTGTAAAAGGAAACTATTAGTATTGCACTTGTAAAGAGTAATCTATGAGGGGATGATTACTAACCGGCTCATGCAAGTGCACATGGTTTATGATTGTTTTCGAATGGATTCAATTTCATATTTATGTTGGATTTAAATGTTGGTTATTTAAATCAATGAAGCATGAAGTTGATATAAAAAAAATCCTAGTTGAGAAGCATAATAAAGAGGTGTTATAATAGTTTTGTACTATCTTGCACGGAATTTGAGTATGAACCTTGGTAAAATATTCAAAACTTATGTGTTTAATTGGAATAAAAATTACTTGTATTCGTAATTTCTTTCATCCATAGCTTGAGGGATTACTGGTGTAATATTTTCTTGATTTATAAGGAGGTCGTTGTGATAGTAAAGATTTTGAAAGGATAACCATGTAACATTCATGCTCATGGAATGATAACACCTTGGAAATGGAATTCAAAGAAAGGAGAGAGAGTTTGTTTGAGGAAGGAGTGTCGATAATCATCAGACATTTTAAAGGGATTAGAATGAGGAAGAATTAATCATTTCTTGTTGTAAACTCTCAACAAATCAGTTATACCCTATTTGGAAGGAAGAGTGGAGCAAAAATTGTGTGTTATCACATTTGAAGGAGAAAAGGAGCCTTATTGGTGAGGTGATCATGAAGAGTAAGTATAGGAGAGTCTATGGTTAATTTTTTAGGCTTTGGAATTGTGTGTAAACATTTTTATAGCATTTTGTTTCTCCTTGGTCTTGCATAGACCCAAGAAACCATGAAACTAGAGTTTTGATAAAGGAAACTCATTTATCTTAAAAAAAACCATCCAAACTTCTTTAAAATTATAAGAGATATCTGTCCCAGGTTCGTGCATGAGACTAAAAATGAATGAGCTTAAATCTCACAAGATTTCTTTAACAATGTAGAGTAGGCATTGTAGGACACAAAGTTACATGACCTGATCGATAAAATTTTCATGAGTGAACCATTTCTAAAAGGAGTTAGAGATATAAATTGAATGCATGAATTTTAGATAAAATGGAGAACCATGCCCAAATGTATTAAGAGCTTGAAGATCCCAAAGTTCTCTATTATGCATGATAGCGAGGAAGACTGACATGTAGCAACGTTTAAACATCCTAGGGTTTGATGAGAAAAGGATAGTTTGAGGTGTTGAAGACCAAGGTAGGAGCTAAAAATTTGAAAAACTAATCTTTACATTATCCTTGATTTATAAGGTTTCATAGCTTTCTTTAGTCTTATTTATCCACAGTTAGTGATAGTGATGCTCTTTCAGTAGAGACATAGTTTTGTGCCAAGTAACTAGCAAGGGTTTGAAGGTGGAGATCTTACAAAGTGAACCAAGGTTTAAAATTGGGGATGTAGGAATTTAATTAGATGAGAAAATAGAATCTTAAATAAAATTTCAAGATCTCCCAATAAGTATTAATCTATGCTAAGGTAATAACCACAATCCTGTCTAGAGATTCTTGAGACCTAGTTTGAAGGATTTAGGCCCAATTCGGTGGTTGAGGTTAAGCTTGACTCAAAAATGAAGCATTTTAGAATTAGAATGGTGAGATTATTGACATCTAAGGTACTAATTTTTAATTTTTTGATCATACTAATTTGGATAGTTGATTAAAGTTACTCTAGATTTACATCATTTTAGTGTCAGAGCATGTGAAAGGTTCTTGAAAAGAAGAAATATTGTTTTGATAAGTGATTGTAGAAAAGGAGATAATATGGTACAAGTGATAATAGATAGAAAATCATATTTTGAAGATATAGATAGAATGGTAAGAAGATTGACTGATATAGAGGAAAATTAGAAGGTAATGAGGATGGAAATGAGGCTCATGCAGAATAAAGAAACAAGTAACATAATTCAATTTGCTGGGAAGTGTTATAGGTTTTAAAAATATGCAGGACATGGGTCTTATGAAAGCAATGAGATGAATGCAAGAGTGAAAGAGAGGGACAAATACGTTGACCAAAATCTTCAAGACACGGGTAAGTCTCTTTTATGAAGAAGAGTTATTTTAAAACCAAAGAAAATGGTGAATGATGTAACTCATAGGAGATGTTTGTTTAGAACTAGATATAAATCTAAGGGGAAATGTTGTAATGTGGTCATTGATAGTGGGATTATAGAGAATTTGGTTTCTTTTGAAATGGTAGAGAAGCTTGGAATGAAAAATACTATGCACCCTAACCCATATCAAGTCTCATAGATGTAGAAAGGACATCATATTTTAGTTAGGGAACAATATCAGGTAGAATTCTAGATTGGGAAATATAGAGATAAGGTGTTGTGTGATTTGGTTCCAATGGATGGTTGTCATGTGTTGTTGGGTAGACCATGGCAGTATGACAGGAAAGCATTCCATTATGGGAAGAAGAACACTTACACTATTATATCACAAACTAGATTCAACCATAAACTTTCACATATCAAAGGAGAATAGGAACCATAGGCAGGATTAGTCATGATGTTATCAATAAATAAATATTTGATGTAGACAAGGGAAGCATGTAAAGAGACACTTATGAGGGTTGTTTAGCCTTATTTATTAGATTTGGTAGTTTTTTTGGGTGATGTTGATGAAAATATGAAGCAAGAAATAGAATTTCAGTTTTGTGAGAGAACAAGGGGGATTGCAGAAAGAGAATTTTGTGAGATTAAAGAAACCAAAGATAGAGAAACAACAAGAGATAGAGAAGAGGTATAAATGGAGTGAATAAGAGTTATAAAAGTCTTAGAAGAGGCCTTATAGTTTTTTTATCCTAGTGATGGTAAGAATGGTGTAGTGCACAAAGAAGAACTCAAAAAGAAAGGTAACGAGAGAACTAAGCAAGATGTTCTAGTGAAACAAGAGAAAAGTGAAAGTGTTAGGAAAATCCTTGTATTAATTCTCACATTTATGTTGAGAAACTATATTGTGTGAATAATATATTATTAATATTATATGAGTTGACAAACTCATCAATATTAATATATATTATAAATGTTGAAATATTGTGTTGAGTGTGAGAAAATAGTACATTGTTGTAAAGTGGGTTGTTATTCAACTCGTGTAGAAATTAATGTGAGAGGTTTAATGGATGGTTAGTGGTTAGGAGAGAATATAGGTGGTTATAAAAACCATCCTAGATTAGTGTTAGGAGTTATAATATCTTGCTCTATATAAATGTAACCTATGGTTTAAACTAATTTTAAACTATGTATGGGGTAACATGCTATAACTCTTGGCTTGCCCCTTACATGATAATTGTGCTAGTATTTCCCCACTTGATGATCAAAAGATTATTGTATTCTCATATGTCATAATTTTATTTTTAGCGTAGAATTTATGATAGCATTTTAAGGAATATGCATTCACTCGACCATAGAGGTATTTGTAATTAAGTGTGCATATAAACTAGGCACAACCAGTCTAGAAGTGCATCTTCCACCGTCACTACAATTTCAGACCTATGTGTTATGGCTTTTCCCTGATTTAGACATGATTGCGTTCTATCATAGCACATTGGTGGCTTGCTATAATGCGATATGCTATTTGATATTCATTTGATTCTCCATGAATTGATTAGAGAAGTATCTAGAAGATATAGAACCTGTGTGCATGTTTATTGAGAATTTTGTGATCAAACTAAAGGCTTCATAACAAGTTCCACGTAGTCATATTCTGAGACACCTCAGTATGAAAAATTGTAGCATGAGTTTTATTGAACATCGGCATTGGTTATCTCTAACATTATTTGTGATCAAGTATACTAATTATTTAGTGGATTACATGCTCCAAAATTATGTCAGTGGTGCCTTCTACCAGCTACAGAAATTAGCCATGCATTTAAAGAGGACAACAAAGTGAACAAGTTTAAGGAGGTGTCTTTATTGTGGAACAATCATATTATGATCTCAAGGCTTATGTTGCATCCCAATCGACTCACAATACCGCCTTTTTACACACGGTTTCAAATATAGGTGATAAATGGTGCTAAATGGAGTAGTATATTGGTAATGGGAAGATGTGATGATTGAAGGTTTCCTAAGCTATGATATTCAAACATGTACTAAAATTATTATAAATATAAGAATTTATTTTATCTCTGTCTAGTTGGTACTATGTCTAAAATCTATGTAAGGATCCGATTTCTTATCCATGAGAATGAAAAATAGATTTATTTGAAGAAGCTATAATAGCTATATATACTATTTGTATGGAATTATATTTATCTTGTCTTGCAATGTACTTCCCATGTGAGGACTAGATACAACACTAGATCTAAAAATACTACTTTTCACGTGCCTAAAAAACTGGAGGTTAGAGGCATAAGAGGATGGAGGAAAAGCAACATCCTCTCGCTAGCCACAAGCGATGGGGCCGTAAAACCAAGTTCTTGCATTTTGTTTCAGCATGTTTTTTTAGTTGTAGTGTACATGTTATTGTTCAATTTACAGTATGTTCTTGTGGTAATAAAGTGAGCATATTCCTCTGTACTTTCATGAAGTGAAAATATATTAGAAAGATGAAAGCACAAGGAACAAGTAGCATCATGATACTTGAAGAATATAAACTAGGGTTCATACCTAGAACAAGAATTCCTTTTTGGTGGAAAAAGGTCCATATTTGATGAATAGGGGTTCATACCAGATGAGAAAAGACTCATACCAAGGTTATTGGTAAACCTTTCCAAACCATCAGAGAGCAAAGATCATGAGCACACATGGGCAACAAGCTACAGAAGAAATGTAATTATTTTTCTCCCATGTTTTCACTAAGGTGGAATGCTAGGAATATACGTTAGTGCTCCATTTTAATATGTAATTGATTTAAAATTATAAATCACATATGTATATTTTGGTTGGTTGTTAGACTACTTGGGAATTATATTATTGTGTGTAACAACAATATTATGTATATAAACTATTTTTTATATTGAGTATCTTGATATATTGGTGGAAATATAACCTCCATGATTATAGGAATGTCATTCCTATAAAGATGTAATATCCCGTATGAATAAATTAATTGAATGGTGATTTTTCTATGTGATAATATGTATTAGTTTTTTGTGTGATAATCTACCCATACCATTTCAGAAAGAGTGAAAAAAGAAGCACATAGTGAAGTGCTTGATCAACTAGAAGAAGGACAAGTGAATGATAGTGTAAAATGATGCAGCCTAGAATCTACTGTGAAAACCCCAACACACTGGCATATCACTCAGCCTGAGTTGAGTGCTCACCCAAAGCGTGCAAAGGTACTAGGACCCTATTTAGAGTTCTTGTGCAGGATGTTCATGTGATGGTAATAAAACATATTCAGATCCATGATTAAACATAAACATTCCAAAGTGCATAATCCAAATCTAGATCTTAGAGAATCATGAATTAAACAATGACAATAATAAGGCTAACCATTCAAGAACCAGATTCAGTTATGTATAACACCATTATCCTAATAATTTGCTCCATTTCATTAAACACTATAAAAAACATAAGCTTCTTACATTATAAAGTATATCCATAAATCATGCATGCATCAGGGGTTCCTACCTGGAACATGGGTTCCTTTTTGGTGGACAGAGGTCCATATTTGATGAATATGGGTTCATACCAAATGAGTAGGGGCTCATACCAAGGTTGTTGGTCAACCTTTTCAAAACCATCATAGAGCCAAGACCATGAGCACGTATAGGAGGAAAGCTATAGAAGAAATGTGATTGTTTTTCTCCCATGTTTTCACTAAGGGGGGAATGCTAGGAATATACATTAGTGATCAATTTTAATATGCAATTGATTTAAAATTATAAATCACATATGTATATTTTGGTTAGTTGTTAGAATACTTGGGAGATATATTGTTGTGTGTAACAAAAATATGATGCATATAAATTATTTTTCATATGGAATATTCTTAGGGATATGGTTGAGATATTGGTGGAAATATAACCTCCATGATTATAGGAATTCCATTCCTATATAGATGTAATATCCCGTATCAATAAATTAATTGAATGGTGAGTTTTCTATGTGATAATATGTGTTATTTTTTGTGTGATAATCTACCCATACCATTTCAGAAAGAGTGAGAAAATAATCACATAGTGAAGTGCTTGATCAACCAAAATAAGGACAAGTGAATGATGAATCAGTGAATGAGAATGTAAAATGATGCAGCCTATAATCTACTGTGAAAAACCCTGACACACTAGCACATCACTCAGCCTGAGCTAAGATCTCAACCAAAGTGCGCAAAGGTGCCAGGCCCCTCTTTAGAGTTTCTTGTGTAGGATGTTAGTGTGATGGTAATAAAACATATTCATATCCATGATTAAACATAAACATTCCACAGTGCATAATCCAAATCTAGATCTTAGAGAATCATGAAATAAACAATAACTATAATAAGGATAAACCATAAAAGAACCACATTACAATAATGTTTAACACAATTATCCGAGCCAACATACTCCATTATCATTAAACACTGTAAAACACTATAAGCTTATTACATTATAAAGTATCACCATAAGTCATGCGCGCATCAGATCCAACAACATAACTCTACAATAATACACTACTTCTAAAATACATAGTTCAATGCATACTTATAGGGGTGGGGACTTTCCCTTCACCACCTATGAGAACTTCCATAAATAGGTCACATGATGATAATAATCATGCACCTTTACATTAATTTACACACATGTAAATGCACTAATGATAGACATCCTATAGTTAACTGGAAGAAGTAATCCTATTATTATTTTGAACTCATGCATGGTGCTTATCAGAAGCTACTTGTTCCAAAAATACCATTTGTGTGTCATGCAAGCCTCCATCCCTATGTTTTCTCCATGCAAGCTATCTTCAAAAATAGGCCCTCTATCCATGAAAATGGCTAAGTCCCGAATTAGCCAAAGTACGTTTCCTTTCCTATCCTTCCATGCCTTCAAGTGCGCCTTTTTCCTGCGTGCTCATTATTTGTGTGTTTTCTCCTTATAGAGTAATTATTTATTTCTTCTCAAGATTATCCCACACTAAATTACATTTACCATCCACGGTAATGGGGATTATTTCTAATGTTCCCAATAATAAAGAATAAGGAATGAAAGAATTAATGAAACATTGTATAAAAGAATAGACCTTTACTCTGCATAGCACCCTCTTCTTCAACTGGGAGGATTCACTCTAGATATATTTTTTTAATATCATCCTCCAATGTCTTCCATTCATCTAACACAGTCCTTGTTTTCTCTGGAATGTTTGTGGCAATGTCTTCCAATTTGTCTTAAGGGCTCATTTCCTTCTCATTCTATAGTACCCGGACAACATTGGCAATAACTAACATCATTCCCTCCATGAAGATCCATCTTCTACGCTATGAGCTTCCCAATCTCATCTATTCTCTCCTTATGTGTGGATCTTGGGCTGCTGCAAGGGCTTCATGCTTTTGTTTCACCAATGCCAATATTTCTTGCATGTCCAAGTGTCTCATCTTTCATGGCCTGTTAGAACTTCATTTTATCTTCAACTAGAGTTATAGTCCTTATCACTACTTATGGTGCCGCAAAAATATTCAGAGCTTGGTTGGATTTCTTCAGTTCATACTTTAGAGTTTGGAGTAATGCCTCATAATTTGAAATTTTCCTAACCATGGAGGCCCTTGCTATTTCTGTTTCTTATTCAGGATCATTTCACAGTGGCATTTGAATTGGTCCATCTTCTAGCACCAAATCAACCAATGTGTGCACATAATGCATAGCCAAAGGAAAATTCTCAGGTACCTTACACTCAAGATGAGGTCTTACTTTCAGAACATAACCACCAATTTTTTCTAGCCATGATAATGAAAGGATTCATTCTTTTCCTGTTCTCAGGTCCTTCTCTTCCTTTTAAATACTTTATCTCTATGCAGTTTCTAGCTTTGTTATCTTCAATCAGTTCCCTTGAATGGTAGTAACCTTATCAACATTTCCTTCCATTCCACCTCTGTAGATACCTTAACTAAGAAATTGTCTCACACTGACTCATTAGACATTAGATTAGGTTTTACTATCATGTGTCTTGCTTTGAGGTGTCTTATTCACTCTCTCGTGATACACAAGACTCCTCACACATGTCAAAATCTAGGTTTGTCCATATGATTCTGCATGGACCATAGGATAGTTTTTTTCCTTGTGCGCATGGTGGTCATGTCTAGATACATTAGCTCTCATCCATACAACTCCTTAAGTTCCATTGTTATTTGAAACTTGGCGCGAATAATTTTTATTATGTCCTTAGCATAGCCCATACTTGGCACAACATATTCTTCACTTGTTCTCTTTGTTCTTAGCCCCTTAGGAACCTGATCACCAAGGTTTGAATTTGTCCCTTCTTCTTCCTGAGTAGTAACATGTGCGTTTGGATTGCTCTTGCACACTTACTTCTTCTTCTTACTTTAACCCCTTCCTCTTCATCAATCATTTCTTCATCTCTAGGGTTCCTTCACATATCTTCTGGTTGTACTGGGGTTCTACGTGCACTCTCTTCAAACTCCTCTGCACCTCTTCAGTTCAGCTTCATATTTCTTCTTCTCTTTTCCTCAAGTGCCTCTTTTTAAGGGGAGAGTCTATGTGATCTTCTTGTAAAGGCTGTGATGTTCCTAGTGCCTTGGGTCCTGGTTCTTCTAAACACATTCTTAAACTGGTGCTCTTGAGGGACTGTATCTACATGTGAATTCCTGTTCTAGTTCTCCTTGCATCTGTGGTGGATTATTTATCACACTCTACTCTCCACTTTGTCTATGGGCTGCCTTCTAGCCTCTATGATCTAAGCCTCCATTATCCTCATGTTATTATTTATCATCTATCTCTATTGTCACGACATGATTTGGAGCTGGCACATTCTCCATTGTGTGTTTTCCCTTAGGCAGACCTAAGAGCATGAAATCATACTCCACATACTTATTATTATCCATCCTAGGCTTGAACTAAAGATATATGAGTGTGGCTTCACTATCCCTAATAGCTAAACTTGTTGGCTTTATGTTTATGACATCTTAAATGAGCCTCTCAATGTAGGCATACTGACCTGGATATACATATGTTTTCCTAAGGGTGTGGTAGTCATAATATACCTTATCTGTGCGTTGAATTTCAGACTGGCGCGCATTAGTAAACCTGTGTGATTGCTAAGGCATAGAAGTAGTGCACGTTGTGAAGGCATATGGTAGTTTGCACCATGGAACTCCATTTCCCATCCTTCATTAGAAAACCACATAATGCAAAAATGTTGATACACCATGAATTGTATTTCCTTACCTACTACCGAAGGTATTTCCTTTGGAATGTGCCATTCCTCTTCAAAGGTCACACGTAGTAGATCCTACCATAGTTCTTCCCTTTGTTTGAATGGGCCACTCATTGATCCTTCAAATAAATATCTTATTAATCCTCTCTGTGCAAGGGACTTCTTCTCAATGGGATATTCCCAATTTTTTTTCTTTAGCCCATGGGGCACTCTAATTTCTACAAATACAAGAAATAAGAGGATGACATCAAAAATTACCGTTTTACCTGCATGCACTTCCTTAATAATGGTTTCTACAATATAGTCTGCTAAATTGTACACTTCTCCTTGGGAAATTTTCTTTGCAATATGAAGCCATATGGTGTTTACCCACGACTATCTCTCTTGATCATTTATCTTAGTGAGTAGATACGCAACTGTCTACACCATAGTGTAATTCCTCAATTTGTATATGTCCATTCTTTGTGGACCCTTGGTATACCCCAACTCATTTCTTATGGCTATAACCGCTTCTTTATTAGTCAGATCAATAACAATGTCTATCCCTGAACCCTTCAATCTTGTTAATGTCACAATTAGGGCTGCTGTGATCATAAACCTCCATCTAAAAAAATAGAAGAAGTTCTCATGGACTCTGCTCATAAGCCATTGGTATAAAGCTTCATGTTTTTCAAAATATAGGAGCTCATATAGTTGATAAACTCCTACCTGCTTATGCAACTTTTCCCCAATGCCATCATACAACTACTGGCATATCTTCCATTGTGCACTTGTTGGTCTTCTTATTCAAGCAAAGCATCTAAATCTCCCTTGTTATCAATGGTGTGGTGGTTTTAGTCACTTAATTTACATCTACGGATTTGGGAATCCCAATATTGTCTAACTATTACTCCTTCTAGGAACTGCATATCTAGAAAATTACTCTCAAGAGCAATTTCAACTTCAACTTCCACCTTTTTCTTTCCTTTTGTGCCTGTTGTAAGTGCCTTTCTTCGGTGCCATCATAAAAATACTGCAGTTTATTTTTTATGTCAAGTAAGCTTCAAATGCCCTAGACTTGAAACTCCATGCCCTAGCTTGGAACTGTGCATTCCCTAAGATCCTTCTCAATTCTTCTTTTTACACTCAAAACCTTCACCAATGGGGACACAAGCCACTTCCTGCAAACAAATATGATCTCCATGTCTGGTTTCACAACTCTCTACACCACAACATGATTCACTTGGCTTCGTTGTACTTAGCTCACTTGAATACTTGGGATTGCAAAGGTAAAAATGAACTCACATCATGTCCTTATATAGATTTTCAAAAAGTTAGGACATTTATTTCTCCTCCATACTGACCAATGATCCTCTCACTAATTGACCAATTTCCCAATTTCCATGCACGTATACACCGACGTGCCCCAGCTATAACCTTCTAGCAGGCCTTCCTATCCTCTAGCTATAGACTTCTCTTTTGTGTACTTCCATGCACCAAAGTACCTCACCACTGTTCCCTCCCATAATAATTTCCATAGCCATTGCTTACCTTGCATTATATTATCCCTTAATTCATTTCCATTTATGGTATTCTTTAGAAGCAATCTCCTTTCTAAGAGACCCTTTCCATAATTGAATATCACATGTAATAATTTTTTCTCATGTGCACCCAGTTACGAATAACAAATAATGAACCACCCCACACCAATGGTATATACAATCCTCTATGCACATAAAAATACTTCATAATGTAATTAGCTTCCAGCGCATAAACATGCGCTTATTACAAAAAACTACCAAACTAAATTGGCACAAAGCATAGAGACGAAGAAGGAAATATATTTAAAGGAAATACAGAAATGGAAACCTATACTAAATGACAATACTGCTTTATTACACAACACCAAGAATACCTATTTATAGTAGGGCTTTAGAATTCTCCCAATAAATTAACCGGGTAATCATATTCCATCAAGCACCTCTAACTAGAAAAGCACCGGATTTAAGTATATGAGTGATAAGATACAGTCCCAATCAATGCACCTTAAGTTTTCCTAGATGGTACAAAAACATTAGAATCATAAAGTAAGTACCATCTGTCCAACCTTAAGCTTCTTGTCCTTGATGTGTCTGTCATGCCATGCCTTATGTCCTAGACTTTTCCTAGCTTTTTACTCCAACATGCTATGGACACACCTCTCATCTAACTATATTAACTTGCCAATTCTTTCTTTTAATGATTTCTCATCAGCTAGACTTTCATCACGCACAATATACAAAGAAGGTAACATGAATGACATATGAAGAACTGCTTCTGTGCCAAACACCAACTGAAAGGGTGTTGCCTTATTCTGTTAGAATTTTAAGATTCTAGTGAATACGTATTTAATCAACTAACATATTACATAATGTTACAATAAATATTTGAATAAAGATTACATCATAACATAAGTAAATAAAGAAATAATCGCATGAAATAAATAACACAGGTGACAATATGTATAGTGGAAAACCCCAATATGGTAAAAACCACTTTGAAAATAACCTTTTACTTCAGAGAAATTATTTTACATCCAGTAAGATCACCTCCTCCTTTGAAACCCTGTTTACCAAGGGTAAAACCAAATCACTTGATTTACACACCTTTGATATATTTCTTGAATATATCAAATGAGGACCTAAATTCTTTTTTATATAAGGTAATCGGGTATGTCTCCTAACCCACCTTTTCAACCTAAAATGGTTGATACATACACCTATGTTTATAATATTTAATATTAGAAATATAATCATTTCATGATATTAAATATTTAACCTAAAGTATATACCTAGGTTAGCATATTTAATAATAGAAATATAAATATTTCATATTATTAAATATTAACCTATATATTAGTGATGAACCCATATACATTAAGGGTTGTCCAGACCACTTAATCATTATGTTCCAACACTACCCCTTAATGTTAATTGGGATAACATAACATATGCCAATAGATTACCTATTCATGGTGCACTATAGGATTTACAATCCTTAAACCATAAAGGTTTTAGGCTAGCATATCAGTTAAAGGAATTATAACACCTTCATCATATTCAAATTAAATTTTGGTACAAAATGATTTGAAATCCCAAATATCATCCCATGATTAGTGGCTAAGTATGATTTCTGAGTTTTACATGTTTTCATAGGTTCTCATAAAAGGTTAGTGAACCCAAGCATATAAGAGTCTTTTACAATCAAGGACCTCCTTAACAATATGCTTGTACTGGATGTTTACCAATAAACTCAACAACACTAAAGAGTTTATTAAATACCTGCCTTTAATATTTTTCTACACTTTTTTCTTAAAAATAATCTGAGGAGGTATACATGCCCGAAGGTCTTTTTTTACACTTGTCCGAATGTCTTTTTACATATTTCAGAAGGTAATTTTTACAAAAACCAAGCTCCATTAGGAGGTTACATTCTCATGCACACTCCCCCTCAATGGAAACTCCGAAAATCCAAGCTTTTCACGAAAGTGACAAAAATTTACAGCACTCAAAGACTTTGTGAAGATGTCAACAGCCTACTCTTCAGTCAACATGAACTTGATATTTATCTCATCACTTTGCACCTTCTCACGGGTGAAGCGTATATGTATCTCAATGTTATTCATCCTCTGATGTTAAAATAGATTCTTAATCAAGAGTAATACAAATCTGACCACCACATAGAAGAGAATTACTTCCTTTAGTTTACATGTGTATCTTTACCAATAGTTGTTGCAGCCACATGGCTTCTTTACTTCTTCCATTGTACTTCTCTACCTCAGTAGAAGAAATAGAGACTTTTGATTATATTTGTTGTTTCAAGTAATGGTTCCTACACCAAAATAATTGAACACATATCTAGTATATTTTATAACATAATATCAATATGGTTAGAATAAAAAAATCCATATAAGATAACATTTTCATTCTTATTATAATGCAACCCATAATTGATTGTTCCTTTCAAATATGTAAAAATAATTTTTACAAGAGTTCAATGATCTCTAAAAAATGTTCGTGCATAAACCTTGGAGTAATTCATACTATATGGGAAATATATGATCTAATTATAGTTAGATAAATCAAACTATCAACTAACAACGTATATAAAATAGGATCAACCTTTTTCATCTGCAGATTTAGGATCAATATTTATTCCAACTTCCATTGAAGTAGAAATTGGTTTATAATCAATCATAAGAAACTTTTTCAATACAATGGTTGTATATTGTGTTTTGAAAAATAACAATAGAATGAAATACAATCATACAAATAACATGATGTGAGATACCTAACTCATTCATTTCAAAGTATTGCTTCAATTTATCTTTAATCCTATGAATTAAATCATAATTATCACCAAACATAAGCAAACCATCAACATATATACATATAATGATAATATGTGAGCCTTATTGCTTGATGAATATATCATTGTTAAAAGAAAAATTAACAAAACCTAACATTTTAAAGAAGGAAATAATTTTTACATACCAATCTCTAAGAGCTTGTTTTAAACTATACAAGAATTTATCAACTTACAATCATAGTTTTCTTTACCAGTTTCTTCAAATCCTTTAGGTTGAAACATGTAACGTTTCAACAATAAGTCTTCATTGATTAAGACCTTCTGCCCCCCTTTTGAATCGTAATTCAAAAAATTATTTTTCTTATCCATTTGGTGGATTTCCCACCCAAATTAAGTGACAATTGCAAATAAGGCCCTAACAGCACTCATTCTAGCTATAGGAAATGTCTTAACATAATCAATACTAGGTTTCTGAGTGAAACCTCTACCAATCCGCCTGAAGTCTAGCTTTATGTTTGTTAATACTACCATCAACATTATATTTTACTTTGTATATCCATCTAAACCCTATAATATTTCATGGATCAAGTTCGTACAAGGTAATTAATGCATGGTACATATGATAGCTTCTAGTCATTTTTCTAAAGTTAATAGGATTTGAACTTTCTAACATAGATTGAGCCCAATTTAATTTATTATCTAGGAAGATAAGAGTTAGAAAAATCTATAGCATCAAAACATCATCATGACCATTTACTAAATCAAAACCAAAACCATCATTTAGAAGTATTTAATGAAGTAACTTCAAGAGAAGAAGACAACACATGTAAACTTTTCACTAGATTATATCTAGAAATTTCATATAAGCTTCGATAATTAACATGTCCTAACCTTTCATGTAATAGTTTTGAATTATTAAAAATTTGAGATATAAAACATGATGCAGAAGAGAAATCATACAAAATATATAGAACATTTATTTTAATTCCTTCAGCTATTTTACTCTCATTACTATCCTTGATATACCAAGTATCCTTCATGCATGGATTATAGTTGTGTCCTTACCTCTTTAAGATGTTTGATATTACCAATGTGTAGAAGGTACTCATTGTTCACATTGCGTAGAATCATAGAAAGAGCCTCCTGCATTATTTGCAAGAATGTATTCATGTTATCTACAGTTGCTTGAAACTGGTGGGAGCAACCTCAGATCTAGAAATAATCATCCAGATTTTTTTCGCCATAAATTTTGTTTTGACCTAAATGTTGTAGCTGGTTTCATTCAAGATTTTGGTTTTTTCAAGACCTAGTTTCATTGAGCATATCTAAAATACCTGTACCTTTGAGAAAGTGTTAAAAAAGACCTTCGGGCAAGTGTAAAAAAGACTTTCCAGGCATGTATACATCCTCGACTTATTTTTTAAAAATAAGTATAGAAAGATCTTAAAGGAGGTATTCATTAAACTCTTTAGTGCTATTTATTTTACTGGTAAACATCCAATACAAGCATATTGTTAAGGAGGTCCTTGGTTTTAAAAGGATCCGATATGCTTGGGTTCAATATTTGACCATCAAATTTAATTAAGTGAGAACTTTTTGAGTATTTCCAGAATGTAAAACTCACATAATTTCTTCTTCTATATAATATTAGGGAGGCTACTGATTTTAACACATGGGATGATAACCTATTATAATTTATAATGTAAAAAATATATACATTTTTTAATACCAAAAGTATATAATTTATAGTATGAAAATAAAAAACAACAGGTAGTTCATAAAATTTCTTCAACTATAGTATATTGTTTTTAGCCTAAAAAACACATAACCCTTATTAAAGGGGTTTAAAGGATTGTAAATCCATGTTAAAATAAGTGTACCACGAGCAGGTAGATCTATTGAGCAGTATAGATTAATGTGTATCCCACTTAATATAGAGGGCACAAGTAGTGTTACCCGACCAATGAAATAAATTGAAATCCCTATGGTTATGAACCTTGTCTCAAGCCTTCATTTACTATTAATTATGGGTCGCATCACATTTAAAAGTATGGAAATATTGTAAAATATTTTATATAATTTCTGTAAGCTAAAAACTTTAAAACTTTTATGTGGCTTTAACTACAAATATTTTAAGAAATATTTACCACACTTCACGTGGGCCACCAATAAACTAGCCCCCTTTTTTTAATTCTCCATTTATACTTGAGAGTTCCATATTTATACCTGAGATATTATCTCATTTTATTCTCCACTCCCACTCTTATATAAAAGAAAACCTTTAAATAGGTTCATTTATATAGTTTTTATAAACTATAAGATATAAATGAATGGGGACCGCCCCTTTATATGGATAATATAAATGGTTAGGGACACATGTTAGGTTTTATTTAATAAGTATTAAGATTTAAATAATTAATACCTTCATGGCCAAGAAATAAACACACGGGCCCCTTTCTAAAAAAAGTAAGCACTTAGGTTTTTTTTAAAAACATATATAGGCCAAATCTAATAAAATTTATATTTTTAGTGGTTTAAACTAATCATATATATAAAATATGATTTAAACTTTGGTTTGTTTCTTTTTTTTATATATAAATTATATATACATAGATTTATAAGTTAATTTTAAATATGATTTAAACTTAGGCTTAGAATATGGTCTGTTGACTCTTCCCCCAATCCAATGTAATTTTAATATGGTTTAAGGTTTTTAATATATGCTTTTTTTTTTCCAAAACTATATAAATTTTAATATGATGTTTATATATATTATTATATAAACCTTATTCTATACTATATATATTTCTATTTAAAAATCATAATATAGTTTTCAAATTATATAGGATATAATTATAGATTAACTATAAACTATAGGTTTTCAAACCGAATCCTTTTAGAGGGGACCAAAGAACACGGGTATGAATTTACCTTCTGAAATATTTAACCTGCAAACATTTAAAATTATAGAAAACATGAAAATTATTTCATATAGTAGTAAATTCTTTCTTTTTCTGTATATGATTTTCACGCAGGTAAATATTTGAAGCCCCTTTTTCACCCGTGCACACATTAATCTCCAAACAAACATTGATTACATATAGTTTACAAAATGTAAATGAAATTAAGAATCATATCATATTATATCTCCCCCCCCCCAAAAAATTAGGGATTTAAAATTTAAAAACCCTAAATTTTTTACTGAGAATTTATTTGCAAAAATGTAATGCCAAAAGAAATTAGGGAGAAAAAGAAAGGGACTGGATACTTTTAAATATCTTTTCAAGTTGGTTGAAAAAACCTGTACAAATTAAATAAATAAAATACAAAACATTTGATCACCTTTTACTTCAGAAAACTTATTTTACATCCAGTAAGATCACGTCCTCCTTTGAAACCCTATTCACCAAGGGTAAAACTAAATCACCTGATTTGCACACATTTGATATATTTCCTGAATATATCAAATGAGGACCTAAAGTCCTTTTTATATAAGGTGATCGGGTATGTCTCCCGACCTATCTTTTCAACCTAAAATGGTTGACACATACACCTAGGTTTATAATATTTAATATTAGAAATATAATCATTTCATAATATTAAATATTTAACCTAAAGTATATACCTAGATTAGCATATTTAATAATATAAATATAAATATTAAATATTAACCTATATATTAGTGATGGACCCATATACATTAAGGGTTGGCTAGACCACTTAATCATTATGTTTCAACAAGAACCTTGTTGTTGTAGTTGTTACATAATCCTTTGTAGGTACTACTTCTACCCACATTATAAGTTAATCTGTACAAGTGATGATGTAGAACGATCCCGTTCTACGTGCAGCTGGGGAAATAGGACCCACAAAGTCTATTTCCCATTTTTCAAATGGCTCTGCACTAGGAATAGGCTTCAAAGGCATTTCATCTCTTTTCTTAGGTTTTTCAAGGCACTGAAAGTGATCACATGCCTTACAATACTCTTTAGAATCCTTGTATAGGGTCTCCCACCATAATCCAATGAGTAGAATCTTACACATGGTTGCATCACCTACATAGTTCCCACCTGCAATACCACCATGATCCTCTTCCATGATATTTGTGTGCTCATGTTCTAGTACACACCGATGAAATACTTCATCTCGTCCTATTTTTATGAGTCACCACTAATCAACATGAAGGGTGCAACAAAAATTGTAAGCTGCTTCTATAAGGATTTCATTCCTTTTGGTGCCATACGTGTGCATAAAAAGAAAATAATATCATTCAATTCTAAAGGTACATGATGTAACCTATACAGTTTTGCATCTGACATTGTATCTTCAATTTTCTACATGTCCTCTCTTGATTGAATTCTTGATAAGTGGTCCCGGCCAGAATTACTTTTACTTAGTTTTACCATGATTGTAAAGTCAAATATTTGGAATAAGAGCACCCATCAATATATGTGCCGCTGTAGAATGGGCTTATTTACCAAGTATTTTAGTGTTATGTGATCTGTATAAAATACAAAAAGGTGTTGCTAGAAAATACTTTTTAAACTTATGTTGTGCATGGATCATCGACAAGGTCTCACGCTCTATAGTTGTATAATTTTGTTCTGTAGGAGTCAACTTTCTACTAGCAAAATAAATAGGATCATCTATAATACTTTATCCAGGCTGAGATAACACTGCACAAATGGTCGTGTTAGATGAATCCACATGTACGTGAAATAATTGGTTCCATGAGGAAAAACACAGAATAGGCACTGTAGCAAGTCTCTCCTTCAATGCCTCAAATGTGCACTGTTGTAGTTCTCCCCAATAGAATGTCCTTTTTCCTTCGAGTAACTCTTCCAAGGGTGTGAAAATATTCACATATGCTTTGATAAATTTTATGTAATACCCTGTATGGCCCAAGAATCCATGCACCTGACTTTGACTGGTAGGCTCCTCCATGCCTACAATAACTGCAACCTTAACTAGATCTACTAACAAACCTTTCTTATAGATGATATGCCCTAGTAGAGTTGTAAAAGGTGTAGGAAATACACACTTCTTGATGTTTAAAGAGATTCTTAATTATCTACATCTTTCAAAGACTAAGAATTTTTTTTCATAATGATCCTTAACAATCCCATGTACCATCCAATCATCCAAGTAAACCTGCAAGAATTTGTGAATAAAATCCTAGAATGCTTGAACAACTATGCGCAAAAATATAACAAACACGTTCTTCAAACCAAAAGGAATCACCGTATATGAAAAGCTTACCCATTTAGTGGTGAAAGTTGTGTTCTCTTGATCCTTTTGTGCAATTCTTATATGATGATACCCAAAGAATCCATCTGTAAAAGATTAAATTTCGCACCTTGCAACACCTTCTAACAATTCCTTAGTGAAAGGAGTAGGAAAAGTATCAATCACACATGCAACATTCAACTCCCTGTAATCCACACAAATACTAATCCAACCATATTTCTTTATATTGTTTATCAAGGGGATAACCCACTCTGATTCTTCTAGGGGCTTAATGATGCCATATTTCAGCCTTTTGTCAATTTATTCTTTAACTTTAACACACATGTTAGGGTTCATCCTATAAGGTCTCTTCCTAACTGGGTGCACTCCTTCCTTTAACTTAATCTTCATCTCTCCTAAGGACTCATGCACCCCCTTTAACTCATGGTATACCCTAAGAAATAAGTCCTAGAAATCATGTAGTAACTCAATTATCTTTAACACTTCAGAATTAGACCAATAATCCCCAATTATGGCCTCCTTAGGTTCAACATCCGTGCTAATGTTCACTTTATTTGTTTTCATAGGTTCATGATAGGAGCACGTGATTTTATCCACATTGTCTAAGACTCCGTGCATACCTGTTGACTGATCTATGTATAAATATTATACTTATTCATCATCGACTATGTAGACCATATTTCTTTTCTCCTTCTCAAGGCCTTACACTTAAATAGTTCAGCATTTGTCTTATCTATTTCATCAAAATGTGCTCCTAGTTCTTCCTCACCAAATAATTCCAGAATTATTTCTTCATCCTTTGAATTGACTCCCATAGTCAAATGATCCATAACCTATAATTGCTCTCTCACCAGAGGTTTAGTAGAGAAGTATTCAAAATTATGGGTCATTCCTGCAATCAAGTCCTGCCAATTTCCAGTCTCCCTATGCATTTCCACATAAACATATCAAGTGTGTGCCCATCCTTGCAAAGTGGAATAAAGTTTGTGTACCTAGAGTGAAGGTGGTAAATATTCCTACCCCTCTATCTAGAGTCTCTCACACTATTAAACATGGTGGTGAATAGGTTGATTACCATGATATATGTAGATTTGAGTAGGCACATTTCTCCTGAAAAACCAAGTAATTAGAGAAATTCTAAATTTGTTCCATTCTATGAGATTATCCCTGTGAACCGTCCACCAGCACTATACCATCCTGCGTAAGGTATACACTAACATATTTCTTCTTTCCACTTGATTCGTCCACTACTCCCCTATGGCGTGTAGTTATACAATAAGTTCTCCTTCTCCAGTATACCAAGGTATAAAGTTGTTACCTATCCTCCTAATACAACAAGGTTTATTCCTCAATGCAAATGTGCTTTTTACCTCATGCCCAACCATCTCATAGGTGTCATGTGCCCAATTTTTACAAGCAATACTTGTAGTATCACTAATAGATTGTGCATCTTCCTAATGGAGGATTCCTTCCTTAGATGGCTCAAGTAATTTTGGATCTCTAATGGCGCGCACATAAATTCTTTTTAGGTCTTCCTCACTCAAAGGTTCAACATAAGGTGTAGATTTCCCATCTGTCAAAGGGATAATAACTCATTCTTCCTTATTCTCAAACCTTATATACCCCTTGTTGAACCATAGATCAACATTATTTTCATAACACCAAGGGCACCCAAGTAGAGTTGGGAAGCTATCTACTTCTGCAAGTGCTAAGACCTCAAAGTACCTAATGAACTTGGCCCCTTGTATAGTAATGGATGCATCTTTTAAAACTTTGATTGGAGTGGCCTTAGTTTGATTAGCCATAAACAATACATTAGAGTATGGTTGTAATGGAGTTCTACCCAAATGTACCCATGCATCTAAAGTAAGCACATTCACTTCCACTCCTGTATCAATCAATATATTGCTCAAAAACTACCCATCCACAACAACATTCATAGTGATTTCCTTGTAAAATCCAAGCTATGAGGGGGAAGATCATCATGCAGGATCTGTTGTCCATTCTTAATACCTACTTTTTTAGTGTTTCCATTTAACCAATTCCCTAGTAATGGAATAATATTCTCTTGGCACAACATCTTGCATACCTCTTTCAAATCATCAACATCTGACTGGATTGTCTCTGTTGCCTTCTTTTGTTCCAACTCCCGTGACTCTTCCTTTAAACATAGTATTTTGGCCTGAAGATTGTTGAGTACCTCCATGGTCTCCTGATAAACCTCCTTTTGGTGTGTAGGATCCTGGTAGCTTGCATGTAAAACCTCCTCCTTATTAATGGTAGGCTTCTATTGTAACAATTCTTTGGCGCTTGCATCTTCAACATGTGTAGTAATCTTCATAGGTACTACCTCAAGTCCTGGTGCCAACTTTGACATCCAATGATTTTCTATGGCACGTTGTATTCTAACCATCCCTATGCCCTTGTTCTCATGTTTATGCTACTTTTTAAGATGCTCATATAAGTCTAGGAATTCCTCATAGTTATGATTCTTCCCACAAAAAGAACAAGTAATATTTTGAGGGAATTCACACATGTAGTGGTTATGAGATCCGCATGTATAATGTGTTTTATGAGGAAATTCACCTCGTCCACCACCACGGCCTTGGCCTCTGAATCTACCACAGTATCCTTGACCTCTGCCATGACTTCCTTCAAAGTGTCCCTCATTTTGATCATAACACCCTTGAGTATGATCATGATCATGGTGCTCACTTTTAATTTTAGAGTTATCTGATACTCTTGTTTTTTGTACACAAGTCACGATGGCATTATGGATCTGACCAATCAATATACAATCTTCTGTATCGTGAGTCTTGGACCAGAAAATCTTACAATAGCAAGATATGCTCTTTCTGATCGCACAATGTAATAATGGGTAGTGGCTTACATCATGGTCTAAATGGAATATCTTGTAATATAGCAATAATGAATGTACTAACCTATGGGGAAAATTATCCTTGGTGTACCCTTCCACTTCACAATTTGTACACCAAATCCCAGTGCTTTTCTCATGTGCTGAATTGGCCGATAGTTTCTCCATATCTGTAATCTACATTCCAAGAATGGGATCACTCCTATTTTTGTACTTCTAAATTCCTCAGTGTGCAACGTTACTTCAAGTGCTTTACACGGGTCCATATTTGTCTAATGTGAGATCACCCTCATAAAAGGTGTGATCAAGCCCCTAACAAACCACTATGCATGTTGGCTTACATGGATATCATATGAAAAATTAGATAAAAGTGTTTTTGAAATGGGAATCATATTCCTGAATGCTTTCAGTAGTGCCTTGATTAATATCCTTGAGTGCGCTTATACTCTTCTACTCGAACTCAGGGATATGAAAATCCTTAAGGAAATCATCCCACAGTGGTGCATAGTCTACACAATTCTGATCAGGTTCAAATTTCATAGACCAACTAGGAGTACATCCTTGCAATGTAGTTGCAAAATGACTTTCCTTGTTTTCAAAATCAGTAATCCCTTTTGCACGCCATAGTATCTCACACATGTGCACATGATCAACAACATCCTCTATTCCCCTATACTCTAGAAGAAAAAGTGACATCTCCATGTAAATATTATGGGGTTGGTGAGGACCATGCCCAACTGATCTAGAACCTCCTGTGTTACCTCTGCCTCAAGACCCACCAAATCCACTAGAACTAGAGCCACATATGCCCCTTGATCCTCCACCTGTAGCTGGAAGTGGATCAATGGACATATTGCCATGTGTCCCAATAGTGGTACTAAACTGAACTTCTATTATCTGCGAGGTGGTACTACTCCCAGAAGTTAGTCTAAAATTATGTGCACTTGAGTTATGTGTCGACAATGCACCTAAAAAGGTCCATCCAAATAAAAAAGAAGACATTTTCTCATCCATAGATGCACTTTCTACTTGATTTACTCATTTTCTACTACTCCCTAAATGAGCTTGCTAACTACTAGTTGTACTATATACTAGAAAACCAAGTGCAAGGGCTAGGTTGATAGGTAGATTCAGATGTGTGCCTGTGGACCATGTCGTCTCTGCTGGCATGCTCCCATATGAGACCGAGGAGGGTTACCTATCATGCTATCCCAAATGGGGAAGTTCCAGATGATCTGGCTCCATGCCTTCTTCATGAGTTCCAAATCCTTCATGAGCTATCTCTCTCCTCAATTCCATCTGTTCTGCAATATCATGTTGCTTCTTTATCTCCCTCTCGTGCACCTCATTGTATTTAAGTCGTCTTTCTTCTCTTTTCCTCTTTGCTACTAGGTCCACCATCCTTCACCAAAAATGCTTCTGCCCCCATGTGTGGTAGGGTTTAGCTAGCCATCAACTTTTATTCCAAGTTCATGGTTACCATCAAGATTTTTATCGCCAGCGCAATGCATTATAGATAGGTTCCCTTGGGATAATGCAAAAACTGGAACTCATCTACCTCCAAGAAAGAGTAAGTATAAATTGAGTACTCTAAAATATAGCTATTCAGAGCACCATGGAACCATGTCCTTAATGCATATCCAAATTAGATCAACATTATAGAGGGCTTGAAATTACTCATGCATCTAAACAAGTGTGTGATACCTCCAATTCCTTTTAGATGCATAAGAAACCAGCCACTTGTACAACTCTATCAGAAAGATAGCAAAGAAAATCTCATATAGATAGTCGTACAAGTTCTTCTCCACCCACATGTGTGTGTCAAACTCAGATCCAGTGCTGAACCTCCATGTGTACTCTTCTTCTAGATCTATTATCCTCTCCCCAATACTTTATAAGGTCAACCGGTATGTCTTCATCATGAAACATCCTAAAAAAATTTGAAAATCAAAAATGGAACCAATGATGCAGCTTAGAATCTACTGTGAAAAACCCAGGCACACTGGCACATCACTCAGTTTGATCTGAGAACTCACTCAAAGTGCGCAAAGGTACTAGGACCCTCTTTAGACTTGCTTATGTAGGATGTTAGTGTGATGGTAATAAAACATGTTCATATCCATAATTAAACATAAAAATTCCACAGTGCATAATCTAGGTCTAGATCTTAGAGAATTATGAATTAAACAATGACAACAATAAGGCTAACCATTCAAGAACCAGATTTAGTTATTTCTAACACCATTATCCTACCAATATACTCCATTTCATTAAACAATTTAAAACACATAAGTTTCTTACATTATAAAGTATATCCATAAGTCATGCACGCATCAGATCTAGCAGCATAACTCTATAATAATTCACACACACTAAACTACATATTTATAGGGGTGGGGACTTGCCCTTCACTGCCTATGCACTTCTCAAAATAGGTTTCCTACTGATAATAGCCACGCACCTTTACAATGGAATGTACAACATGTAGGTGTTATAATAATAGATATCTTATAGTTAACTCTAAGAATACATCCTATTATTAGCCTTAACTATGCACGACACTTATTAGCTACTTGTTTCCAAAATACCATTGTGTGTCATGTAAGTCTTCATCTCTATGTGTGCTCTGCACGATATCTCTAAAAATATCCCCGATCCATAAAAAATGGCTAAGTCCTGAGCCAAAGTGTTCTGGTGCACGTTTCCTTTCCTATCTTCCCGCACCTTTAAATGCACCTTGTTCTTGTGTGTGCATCCTTTGTGAGTCTTGTCCTTCGAGAAAAAATTTGTCTTCTCAACATAAAATGTGAAGATAAGAGTGAGATCGAGACAAGCATAGTGAAGGTGATGAATGAGGAAGCCATAAAAGAGAATGATGAAGAACATGGTATAAGGAAGAGAGAAGAGGCATGGAAGCCTCCAAATTTTGATTCTAACTTTGTCTTTAGTTTTTAATGTGCGGGTATGAAATTATTGAATGAAGAATTGGATTATTTTCAAAGGAGAATGAGGAAGATGGAAGGTTATTAGAAAAAGGAAGTGATTATAGAAGATGAAAAAGGAGGATTGACAGATCACAATGAGAGAAAATACCAAGAAAATATCTTAAGAATATAGATATCAAGAAAATTACAAGGAATAGAGTATGAAGAGGTATGGAAGCATTCAATCCTATAAAGTGGTGGAAACAATCTTGAAAAACATGAACACACAACCCAAGAAGCAAAGATATACCAATGTCCTACAGAAAAAAAATATCCAATAGAAATGGTGAGAAAAAAGATGAATAAAAATCAATGTTTCCAAGATTATTTTTCCTTCAATAAGGTGCATATAGATTTGACGGTTGAGGTGGAAGAAGAACCATCAAGAAAAGATGAAAAATTTCAGTCAAAATCAATATATTCTAAATATGAAAGTGAAAACAAAGGGAAAAAAGATGATGGTGAAGGAATTACCATGGTCTAAAATGAAGGAATTTTATTTCATTTGAACATGGAACAACTCATTGATCTCAAGCATAAGGACAAGGAGACCCAGAACAGTCTTAAGACTACCTTTTAAGAAAAAAACATGATCAATGCAAGGATGAAGAGGTTGCTGAACAATATAGAGGAGTTGGTACAGAAATAGAAATCTTGGCACTCAGTCAAGATACCTCTTAAGAGGATAGTCATCAGTTAGAAGCAAAGGAAGAAGAGAAGCAATTTCGTAAACACGTGTTTTGGGAAAACTTATTCTTTCCCCTAGGAGTATGATACAAGAGAATCCTGCCTAATAATGTATATAGGACATGTTAACCTCAATTTTGGTATTAAAACTTGTTGGTAGCTTTAGGAGGTCTTATGAGTCACTTAAGATGGTTTGTGTGGGTGTAGTCCTTTACAAATTCAAATTCTAAATATTCCCTCAAAACTATGAATTTGAAGTTGAAGGATAATTTTGTTAATGGTTAAGGTTTTTAAGGTGTTTTGTAGGTCTTTTAGGGTATTTAAGTCATGCGATATGCCATAGTGGGGTCTACAAGTCATAGTAAGTGCATTTAAGAAGTATGGGTCTTGGAGTCACAATTTAAGATTTGATGTTTTCTTAATGACATTCATAAGACCAAAGGATCTTGAGAGGTATAAATCTAGTGGAAACTATATTCTAGGGGTATAACTGTCATTCAGTAATTGTATTAATATCATCATTTAAATAGTCAGAAGAAGGAAAAGTTGGACCTCCAAGAAATTTGAATAATTAATCTTGTTGCCACAATTTTTTATAGTTTTGGACTATGTCTTGTATGGAATCCGAGTATGAACATTTTAAAACTATTAAATACTTGTGTATTCAATTGGAATATCAATTTATTTTATTGGTAAGTTCTTTCATTCATATCTTGATGGATTAGTGGTGTAATATTTTCTTGATTGATAAAGAAGTTGTTGTGATAGTAAAGAGTTTGAAAGACTAACTATGTAACAATCATGCTCATTGAATGATAACATCTTGGAAAATGAATTTAACCAAAGGAGAGAGAGTTTGTTAGAGGAAGGATTGTCAAGAATTATCATACCTTTTAAAGGTATTAGAATGAGGAAGAATTAATAATTGCTTGTTGTAAACTCTCAAAAAATCAGTTACACCCTATTGGAAGGCAGAGTGGAGAAAAAATTAATTGTTTTCATAGTTGAAGGAGAAAAAGAGCCTCACTCATAAAGTGGTCATGAAAAATAAATATAAGAGAGTATAAGGTGATTTTTCTGGCTTTGGAATTGTCTATAAACATTTTTATAGCAGTTTGTTACTCCTCGAGCTTGCATAGACCCAAGAAACCCTAAAACTTAGGTTTTGATAAAGGAAACTCATTTATCTTGAAAAAAAACCATCCAAACTTCTTTAAAATTAGAAGAGATATCTTTCACATGTTTGAACATGAGAAAAAAAGGATTTTTCTTTAATCTCTTAGTTGTAATCAATATTTCTTTGACAATGTAGAGTAGGCATTATAACACACAAAGTTACATGACTTGATTGATAATTTTTTAATGAATGAATCATTTATAGAAGGATTTGGAGTTATAAATTGAATTTATTACTTTTAGATAAAATTTAGAACCATGCCCAAAAGGATTGAGATCTTTAATATCCCAATTTTTTATGTTATGCATGACAACGAGGAAGACTAACATGTAGCAGTGTTTAAAAAACCTAGGGTTTGATGAGAAAAGTCTAGTTGAAGGCCCTAAAGACTAAGGTAGGAGATAAAAATTGAAAAAATAATATTTAAATTATCATTTGACTGATTTATAAGGTTTTATATCTTTCTTTGTTCTTATTTCTCCAAATTTTGTGACAGTGATGCTCTTTTAATGGAGACACAGTTTTGTGTCAAGTAACTAGGAAGGGTTTGAAGGTGGAGGATACCTTATAAAGTGAACCAGGGTTTAAAATTGGGTATATATGATTGTAATTAGATTAGAAAATATAATCTTAAATAAAATTTAAAGATATCCCAATAATTATTTAATTTGTGCTAAGGGAATAACCACAATCCTATCTAGAGCTTCTTGGGACCTAGTTTGAAAACTTGAAAGATATTTTAGTGGGGAATTTTTTACAAACTAACTATTCCTAAAAATTCTTACACAACTAAAACCCTCAAGTGGGTTTTTAAATAGGGAGGTATTTTGTTTATTAAGCCATTCTTGAAAAAGGTATACTAGAAACATAATTTGTTTATGTAGGGCTAGAAGAAGCCCTTTAAGACAATTTTTCCAAAATGGAGTTAAATTGGCGATTCTATCCACATTGATTCAAATTGGACGATGAATTAGACTTGAATAAGAATTTTTATTTGGGATCAAGAAGGATTTAGGCCCAATTTGGTGGTTGAGGTTAACCTTGACTCAAAAATAAATAATTTTAGACTTAGAATGGTGAGATTCTTGACTTGCAAGTAATTGATTTTGAATTTTGTGATCATACTAATCTAGATAGTTGATTAAAGTTGTTCTAGATCTACATCATAACTCTCATTTTGTTTCAAACTGTGTTAGTTACCTTGGAGAAATTTGCATAGTGAAGTTCTAAGCACAAAATTTATTCATGCTAGAGCATGTGAAAGCTTATTATTGTGGGTAATAACATGAATTTATCTATTTGCAATCGATATAGGGTTTTTTGTTGAGTAAATGGTTATATCTTGTTGAGGAAGATAATTCTTAGAGTCAATTTTTGTGTGTAGGGTGGGTAGAATTTTGAAAAACCTTTACAATCCATATATAAGGGGATCCTTCCTTTGGCAAGAGTCTTTCTTATTAATGTCCTTTATTTTTTGGTTTTTGATCATATCAATTTCTTGGTTTGATGAATTGCCACCCTGTTCTAGATAATTAAGTGACATAGTTCATTGTTGAAAATGTGATCACTAAGTGTTGAAAATATTCATGTTTTTTCTTGAAACTCCTTGAGATATGTTTTAAACAGAGAAAACAAGGTTGGAAGGTCTAGTAGCCTTAAGGAGTAAGTAGGGTCTTTATGCTTAGAAAAAGGAGAAGTGAGAAATTGAGCTGACCTTATCTGCATCAATAATCAATAGTAGGTTCATTATATCCTTGTCTCATTTTAGAAATTTATATGTAAAAAATTGTCCCCAATGTTGATAGAGAATTATGCCAAAAATTGATTTTCTAAAGCAATAAAAGAGTGCACAAAATTTGTAGGGAGATCATAACCATTATAGTTGTAAAGTCCTTAATTTATATGGAATATTTTTGTGATTAAGGTTTCTTGAGAGGCATAATCAAAGAAATCCATATGAAATGCACAAATGTGTTCAACAAGACCTTGTTCGGCATTATATATACGGGTTTTTAGGGGTAAAAAAACTAATAGAAAAAGGGTAAGAAACCACGTCATGTGTATGTGAGGCATAAATCAGATGGGTATAATCCCTAGTATGAAAGGAAGCATATGCACATTATTGTAATTGTATTATTTAATTTTGTAATGTATGAACAAGGATTTCAACACCTAATACATTAGATAAAGTCTGTGAACCATTACGATTAGATATAGGATGTGTAGTAACAACACCCATTGCAGGAAGAGGCATAGATTCATTTTGCAATAAAATCTAAGGTACCCGTAAGGATGTAGGTTTTGTAGATGTAGGAATATCATATGTCTCAATATGAGATAACAAAGCATGCTTAAGTTGATCTCTTGGAATATATATTGTTGAGTTATGAGAAAATAAATACATATTACAAATTAAAATATTATGAATTAAACTATAATAAAAACAAAATGAATAAACATTTCATAGTGAACACATATTTAATGTGGAAAAACTCATATGAGGTTAAAAAACCACGTTCAAAAGATAAAATTTCTATTTAACCTTGAGAAACAAAATTTTTACAATCCAATAACCCTTATTCACCACTTCTCTCCCCTATTCAACAATTTTAATTTCATTGAATTTAATGGGCCCCAAGAGCCCTATATAAGTGGTTTTTATAGGTGTGTCTTCTCGTGAAGCACCCCACCACTTTATAAATTGATTTACTTAATCAATTTAAACTATAACATAAAGTTTATATTAATAAATAAAAAATAATACATGTTTCTATTTATTTAATTAAAAAGTAAATTTCATGACTAAACACTTAAGAGGGGATTTAAACCGTACTTAAGATTAATTTTTTGATACTCCCCTTAATATTAAATGGGTTCTATATACCAAAATTACCTATTTATACAACAGGATTTACAATCCTTAAACCACAGTGAGGGTTTAGTCTATAATATCACATTTGAATTATTTATACACCTTCATCATGCTAAAATTACCTTTTGGTACAAAAGGATTTGGAAACCATAAATTATAAGTGATGATTTAGGCTACGCATTATTTATGAGACTAAATCTTATAGTTCTCATGTAAAATTTGTACAAGAATATCTGACAGACTTTTATAAAGTAAGGACCTATTTTATAACATGATGTTTTATTACTGGACTACACAATAAAATTAGAGTGATAAGTTTACTATGATCATAAAATATCTTTTATAATGTTTAATTGGAGAAAAAGTATAGATGTGAAGAAGAAAACACGTGTTCAGTTTCTAGGAGGTGGAATATTCATGTACACTCCCCCTCAATGGCAGATCTAAAAGGTCAAGCATTACGCAAAACTTGTAGAACTTCATGACACACAATGGATTTGTAAATATATTTGTAACTTGATCTTCAGTAGGACAGAAATGGGGTTCTATATCACCACAGAGTACGTTCTCTCGGATGAAATGCATATGTATCTCTATATGCATCATTATATGATGCTAAACTAGAGTAATACAATGTTGAATATCACATGAAATATGATTACTTCCTTTAACTTTCATGTAAATTTATTCCAACAATTTCTTTATCCACATGGATTCATTCATTGCTTCCATTGCACTTCTATATTCTTCCTCAATATAAGAGATGGATAGTGTTGGATGTTTTTTGCTGCTTCAAGTAATGACACTTGTACCAAACTTGAACATGTATCCAGGTGTATATTTTCTATTTGTCACAACACCACCATGGTCAAAATCACAATATCCATATAGATAAGCATTTATCATAAGGAAAAAATATAAACCATTGATTTCAAATGTATCCATATTTCAAGAATCATCATATAAATCCTACATTAATAGGTTTATAATGTTAAGAAAAAATAATATTACATGCAATCAATACAATGTATCCAATACAAATATGAAGGGCATCCCCAATTGTCATTTGATGTGTATATAATACTATTTTTAGTAATCAAATACTAATTTAGAGGTTATCTAATTCTGAAATGTTTTATTGACATATATATCTTCATTATCTTCTCTAATCCTTCTAATTTTGAGATAGGAACTATTTTAAAATAAATGTTTAAACTCTTTAAATTTAGATAAGACATCTAATTTTATTTAAGAATGACCAAATCATACAATAATAATTATCAATGAAAGTAACTACATACAAATAACCATTTAGGGAAGGAAATTATAAATGTTCTCTAACATCACTATGAAAAAATTCAAGATGCTCAAAGGAGTTAGCTTCATGATGACTATGGAAAGGGTTTGCAGATTGCTTACCGCATAAGCACCCTTCAAAATTTTCTCGAGCATGAGAGATAGGAGGTAAACCAATAATAAGGTTAAGAAAATACATGGCATACATGATTCTAAATTTAACATGACCTAATTTTTCATGCCATAGTTTTTCATCATTCCTATTTTGAATATAAAGACATGAAGAAAATACAAAACCTTTAAATACATATAAACCATTCTTTTGTATGCCTTTTTCAACAGTAACATATAACTCATTTTTAATAAACCATTTATATTTTCGTAAAATTACACATCTATTTTGAGTTAGTTGTGAACATAATAGTAGATTCATTTTCAATTTAGGAATACACAAAACATAATTTATAAAAGCATTGAAAACTTTAGATCTTCCTTTACTTTAAACATTGAGAGTGGAATGATCACCCATTTATATTTAAACATTACATTATTTGATATCATAAAAATATCATATTTATAAGGCATGTTCCTAGATGGACCATAGTCTAAATTCTATTTGTTTTCTTTGGTAGTAACTAATGTAGCATATAAAGAAAATATATTAGGTTTTTTATTATTCTTTTGATATTGATTTTGATTTTGTTTGTTCCCTTTGTGATGTTTGAAATTTGTTTTTTTTTACCATATAGTCTTCTTTTTTGTGACCAAATTTCCCTCAATTTTGAAATTTTCCATCAAAACTAACTTTTAGGTGATTATTTCCTAGTTTCTTATCTTTACTAGGGGGTGTAAAAGTCAACTTCAACTTTTGATTATTGTTAAATTGAAAAAATTTATTCTTATAATTTTGAGAGACAAGTTCTTGAGTGGCATGCTCCTTTGAATCAAATTTTGTCATTACTTGTTCTTCTTGGATTAGGAGAGAAATAAGAGTAGACAAGTCAGGAATATCTTGTTCAATTTTATATTTTGATTTTAAGATGGAAATGAAGTTCCTAAATATTTTATGGATGTTCATTTGAATAATAAAGTATAATAGTCTACCTTGAATCAAATTATAATTAAATCCATCTAATTGAGATTTAATGTTTTTAATTTTAGCTAAAAAATTAACCAATTTTTTCTTCTTCTTTTATGAGAGTTCTCATCATTTCAAGAATCAATTTTATAATTTTTGAAATGTGTGTACCTTCGTGCATTGATTCTAACTATTTCCAAGCTTCCTAGGACTTTCCTAGTTTCCAATGTGTAGCAGAAATTCGTCTTACACGCTTTACAGTATAATTGACACCATTTCATGTACTTTTTGTTGAAATGTAGAAATTCTTTCTATTGTCACTTGTCTTCTTGTCAATGCCTTTTCCATACCATTCAAGATTCCAAATCTTACTTTCCATGAATTCCACTTTCGGTCGTATTTTATAGTTGTTATAGTTACTACTGTTTAACATTTATGTCTTATCAATACTGAAATGATTAACAACCATTTTGAACGAATATTTCTAACTCAAATCAAGAGAAGAAATAATATTATAATGAAAAAAATGTTTATTCATATACCTATTCTAAAATTTTGATTAAAAAATTTAGGTTTATAATGAGAATTTAAGAATTAATTTAAAATGCAAAAAAAAAATCCCTATCGTTTCTATGCAACAATATAATATTATGCAATGGATTTAGTCCTATTTTTGCAATTGATCCGTTTCATGTTTCTTACAACACAAAGAAACAAACTGTTAATCATATATATATATATATATATATATATATATATATATATATATATGAATTTTATGAAAAATATATACGAATACTGTAGTTGTAAAGCTCCTAGTTTTAAAATATAAATGTATACGTTATTGCTTATTAATAAAATTAATGAAAAAAAATTTCTAATGTGTTTAAATAATTTGTTTATACCAAATTATAAAGTTACAATTAAATTCTAATTTAGAAAACAATATTTTTAAATTTCTTTAAAAAATAAATTTATATGATTTTTGTAAAATAGGGTCAAGGAGATCGAACTCCTTTTTATTGCCACACCACCTCAAAAAAATGGGAGAACGAGTTCCACATTTTCCAACTTGCATATTAGCCAATGTCACCTTATTACTTCTGAGCCCAATGGAGGGAAATTAAAACACACAACTCACATGGAGAGCTCAAGGAGGGTTAAGGGTGATATAACGTGCATACAAAAAAGTGCATATATGTGGCCTATTCCACATTAACTATCCTCCTATGTGGCTCTCTAAAGACCTTTCTCAACTCAATGTTTGGGTGATGTGGTACTAATTCACATTCAAATGTAAAGAGGGGTGATATCCTCATAAGTAATCATTCAAATTTTATTGGTGATTTTAAAGTATCCAATCAAAGGATTTTCAATATTTTAATGTGAGCACCAGTCCCGAAAACATTTAAATATAAAACTAGAAAGCACGTGGAGTGGTCAAGTTATAACTGCTAGCCAACAAACCAAGTATACCACCAAGTCAAAGTCTGTGGGAAGGATAAGGAGGTGATGCAGTCCCAAGAACCTAAACAATGAAATGTGGAATGGTTTTAAGGAGGGGATGGTTAAGGAGAGGGGGCATAGTCAGTAAAAGGTGGAGTAGAAAATCAATGGCCTAGTTTTTATTAAATGTAAATTTTAAATAATGTATATGTTTGTAGATAAAGGTGGAGCCTCTTGATTTAATCAAAATTGAATTAAATATTTAATTTTAGAGTAACTAATATCACAAATTATATTCTAATAATTATGTACATTATAAAAAATCAATAAACATTCGATGATGTAAAACCCTACGAAAATGATAAAGGCATGACAACTTAGTTGATTCTATGCAACCAAGAAATGATCAGGATTTTGTATCTGCTGGAATAGGATGGAAACAATGTCGTAAAGGATTGATTAATATTCATAAGTATAGAAATATGTGAGAAAAAAATTCCCATGGGAGGACATGAGTGTCCTAGGTGTTAATGACCGATTTGGGCACTAGTGTCTGTTTAGATGCTCAGGTTTTGAATTTTTCAGGTTGGAAGGTATTTTCTCTAATATTCATTTTTTTATCCTAAATTAATTGTTATGCTATCCAATCTAACCTATAACATGTAAAAAAAATGTCTACCTACACATCTCCATAAACCACATAAAATATAGTAAAAATAGATACAAAATGTGGATTCAAATTGACCTCAACGGTCACCTGAAGAGTGAACTTGTGACCGAGCACTACACTGCATCTCAGACTCCCTGTATTTCTTTGTGCTTGTATGTGTAATGATGCCCTAGGTTTCCCTTGTGTAAGTTACATGATAATATTAGGCTATAACTAGATTGCTCCAAAGTATAGAAGATGTGTGTGTCAGAATAAATGAAGTCCACTCCTATGCTATTTATACATAATAATACAACCCTTTTCCCTTCTATGAAAGTTATAGATGTGTCCTTGTAATTATCTTGTTCCTTTTAATGCAAGATTGGGTGATGATAGATAATGATTATGATGTTTGGCCCCTTATTTGAGAGCAATAACTAAGTATATATATGATTCCTTTGTTTGAATTTCATAATTGACAACTGAAAGGCCAACCCAAAGTTTTAAAAGGTGACCAAGAAGTAAAAGAGTCCCAAAATAGTAATGCGAAGATAAAGAAGGAAAGAAACACCCAAGAGGGACAAGAGCACATGGGTGCTTCTGTCTTAACTGGGCACTAGTGTCCAAGGCCATAAAAGATAAATCAATCAAGTGTTGGAAGAGTTGTAGGATGTGTAAGATTAGTAAAGTGTAAGATATAAAGCAATAAAAGAGCCAAAAGGAGCTACTAATAGGAATCATGTATACATTAGTATGGTTTAGGACCTAGAAATGTACCCAAGTGCATAGATTTTTTGTCTACATTTCCCCCAATTTATGTTTTTGATTGAATACTCAATAACATAAAGTAGATAGAAAATACACACCTTATGATCCGAAGATAAGTATAGTTGATAGTGAGCCGAGTGGAAAAGTAGCGTGAAGTGATCGTAATGTGAAGTGTGGGAACTAGGAAATAGAGGTAGACCCTAAGGGTGGACTGTATGCATAGTAGCGTACTACTAGGGCTTGTGTTTGTAGATGTGAGTTGTTTAATGTAAGGACATACTTGTGAAAGAAGAGAAAAAGAGTAGTCGAAGTATTGTATGTGAAAAATCATATTAATGTATGTATAAGTAAGTAAAAGAGCTAAGGAAAGAGTGCACATGATGTATGCGAGATTAAACGATAGAAAGATGGCATGTTTTTACTTTGGAGATGTTGCTGGATTTAAGTCTTTTGGTTCTAAAGGGTTAGGTTTTTGGGTGATCTCATGCCAAGAGTGAGTTTTTTGGGCAATCTCATGCCAATGATGAGTTTTTTTGGTGATCTCGCGCCAAGAAAAGAGTGTTGGGGAGAGAGGTAGATTTTTCTCTCCTTCCATGATGCTTCTCAAAGTGCCATAGAAAATTATCATTGTTATGATTTGTAACCGATTGTAACCATTTTTAACTAAATGAATGGTAAATGGAGATGAGTGTATAATGTTTTATAATTGTAGTGTAACTTGCTGGAAACTATTTTGAATTGAGAAAGTGTCTATTTTCCACCCAGGACAAAAGCACCCACTATTCTTGTCTGATACTAGGCACTAGTGTTTGCTCTGTGTTTGTGATCCAAGTTTTATTCTGGAACACTCTGTGACTATTTTCTTGTACCAATTTTGTACTTTTTTATTTTTTTCTAAATCTCTAAGTTGTTTTAAGGGTGATTTGTTCACCCAATAGATTTCCCCCTCGTTTAGGGTGCATGTGGAAAATGTAGGAGGATGCGGACCAAAGGAGAAGACTTGATTCAAATATGAATATCTAATATTGGATACTTTTAGGGGGTAGGGGATGTGTATGGTAGAAACCGAGGCACATGCAAACAAGATGGACTAGTAAACAAGTGTTAGTGTAAAAGAGATAATATGTAATATAAGACAATATAAAAAGTAACTATGAACACAAGACAGAATGTGAAAAGTGAGTTGCATACATGGGAAATTTCTCAAAAAGTCACAAGAAAATTAGATCCAAATTAGCCATAAGTAAACAATCATTAGGAATATCATAGGGCATAGCTTGTAAGCAATATCAAAAAATAGTAACAATAAGTGATAGATAACCATGGTTGTATGTAATCCTGCAAGGAAAATTATACACATGAAGTACCCATTAACATGTTATAAAGATAAGTAATATGTCAAATCCTATGTATATTAGAAAATATTAAAGTGATAGTAACAAAAATTAGTAAATATTTTAACAATAGGACATGTTATTGTGGAGTATGAGAGTGGCAAAGGTAGATGGCCACAAAAGCCTTGGTGAGACTGGTAAAGAGTAGTGTCGAGCATCATGCATCATGTAAGAATTTTCAAAAGTCCTACATTCACCTCAAGATACCATGTGAACACACATATGTGTATAGAAAAATATAATGACACACTAAGTATTTGTATAGCATAGGTAACAAAGTGCAACATGTACAAAGTATAAGCTAACAAGAGTAAAAATAACCAAGATAGGTAGATGTTGTGTGAATGTGATGGTGTTTTTTTATAGGTAAGGTGTACAAATGAGAGGGTCCATGTTTCCCCAAGAGGAATATGTGTGAGATGAGGTTCATTTAGGAACGCTCCAAAAATCAAGTATGAACCATATAATAAGAGTGTGTCATCGGGTAATGAAGGTAAAGAATGTTTACAAGAGATGTGGTGATGTTTGGAAAGATAGACATGAAGCATGGAGTGTGAGTAGCCAAGATGTGAAAAGTGAGGTTAATGGAGGAATTACACCCTCAATAGTCAATAATGAACCATAAAACAAGAGTGTTTCATCGGGTAATGAAGGTAAAGTATGTTTACCAAAGATGTGGTGATGCTCAGAAAGATAGACATGAAGCACAAAGTATGAGTAACCAAGATGCAAAAAGTGAGGTTCATGGAAAAATTGCACCCTCAACAGTCAAACATAACCCATAGAACAAGAGTGTGTCATTGGGTAATAAAGGAATTATATGTGATGGATATAGTATGTAGTAGCAATGTTTTGTTGTATAGATAGAAATTAGTAATGATATAGGAAGTGAGTGAGGAGGGGGGATTCATATTCCCCCAAAATGTGTATATGAGGAGATGATGGAAATATATGTGATCATTATGAGGAAGAATATCCAAAGTATGTATAATGAATGAAAGGATGTGTACCACATGTATAAAGAAGTATTTGTATCATGAATAGAAGGATCCATATGTAAAAATGAGGAGGAAAACATGCATGGATTAGAATAAGATCAAAAAGGAAATACATAAGCATATATATATGTAGCAAGGTGTGCTCATAGTGTAGATAAGAGAAAGTTTTGCTAGAAATATTAACATGAATTTAAAAGAAAAAAATGTGTATGTGAGTACTATGGATAGGTAGGGGAATTGGTTAGTCTTGAGTGATCTCACCTTGTGGTGGGGAATTTGGTTACTCTTCCTTTAATGGTAGTTTCATATTTGGGATTGGTAACACTGTAGATAACATAATAGGAGGAGGTAATGGGGTAGGTAATTCTAAAGGTTTGATGGGTGGTTCTTGAATTACCAGAGAAGGAACATTGATAAGTATGGTGATATGCTTGCTAGACATAGAAGGATCATATTTGGGAACCCATTGGATTTTAGTAATTGAAGATGAGCATGTAGTAAAATGTTGTGTATAAAATGAAATAAATCCTTGATTCTCAAGTCACTCGATTCCTCATTATAAATCTTATCAATCATTATCATGATGTCCATTAATTCTATGGTAATTGCAAAATGTGTGACCTTTGTATTTTGTAAGCCTCTAAGGAGGGTAGTAATGAGTAGGTAGAAATGTGATTAACTGGTGATTAAGGATATCAGCGTGAATGTCATGTCGGCTAGCATTTTGATTAAACTTGAGATGTTATTGTTGTTGTGGTAATACCTTTACCTCTCTTTTATGAGCACATGTAGTAGACATGGCATTAACTTGAGGTGTAGAAGAAGAACTAGCTTGGGCATGAGAAGCAACATTGAGATGTTTGGTTTTAGCTATGAGGGATGTAATCACGGTTTCTATAGCTATAAAGTTATCTTAAAAAAAGGTGTAAACCTTTAATTGATTTGAAGATGGATTGAATGGTTGTGGTATCATGACTGATAGGGGGTCGGAGAGACGATTGAAAAATAGAACTTACTTGTAAAGGTGGTGTATCACGATGGAGGTACATAGTGTGTACGAATTCTCGAAGACAATCTTTGTAATGTGGGTGCATTTGAAGTAATTGATGCACAGATACTTGAGGAACCTTAGGGCCCATGAAAGAAAAGGTAATGTGTGAAATAAGAGCCCTAAAAATATAATACTGAGGATGAAACCCTAAGAGAATCTATGCAGATCATAGGTATGATAGAAAATAGATGGAAATATGAACCTTGATGTAACTAGGGTTTAAGGTTAAGGAAAGATAAATCCAATAGGATTGGAAAAACAAGGATCCAAGTGTTATATTATGAGTGGGGTTTTCTAAATTAATTGATCTAAATTGAATTAAATCTATATTTTTGGAGTAACTTCTGTAAGAAATGATATTATGATAATTATGTGCAATATGCACAAATATTAAGCATTTGATGATGTAGAACCATAAAAAAATGATAATGAATTGAGGGATGGGGTGGCAAATCATTCCTACAAAATTTTTACTTCATTTACCATTTTTCAATATCCATAAAAAATCCATTTAATCGCATACATTCCACATTAGCTCATTAAGTGTGCATCATACATTCAAAATAACCTAAAAGATTACAGAGAACACATAGACACAATATGTAAGTGGGAAACCCTCAATGAGAATAAAACTCATTGAAAATTTTTCAGATATTACACACAACAAATACTCAAGTGAATATTACACATCACAAGATATTTCATTAGTGAGACACGATCCCCACAAGGAGCACTAACCCCTAAAACCTTGTTGATATTACTCAAAACAAGATAATCTTATGAATATGACTCATCATAAGAGATTTTGTAGAAGTATGACCTCTGAAAATATGTTGATACCACATCTGATTGTGATCCCAAAATTTTTCTCCAAATTCCTTCAAACCCTCATTCAAACACACCTTCTTCAAATTTCTCTCTCTAGGTCTTTCATGGAATTTATTTGGTCTCAAACCATTTCTCACATGCTCTACAACCTTACTCAACATTTTGAAAACTTCTACAACTCTGAATAGATTCCTTCATACTGTTTTCTTCTATCTTTTTTGTTGCACTTTTCCCGCATACACAACTAGTTCAAAGTTGAACTCAAACCACTGCTTTATATGCATTTCATTTCACCAAAAAAAAGGAGGTAGGTAATAAGAATTTATTTATAAAATTAGAAATTAAAAATATTACAACACACTCATTAAAATTTTCATATTGGACACATATAGGTCGTTCATGCCCAAAACTAGCTCAAAACCCCATTACCTAGATGAGCTAAAACCACAAATGCCAAAACCTTGATTATTAAAGATCTAAAATTCATCACACATGTGTAATATAACATAAAAATATCATCTATGTTCATTAATTATCCTGAACGAATCAAATAATTTATAACACAAATCAAAAGGCTCATATCCTTCACCAAATAGTTGTTTCCGACAACCTGTCTTAACCTTTGGGCCTAAAGACCACCAAAGAAAAAATATAATATTAAATAAAACCACTCTGTGGAATAATCAAGAAAATTATATCACATCCATTCATGTTAGTGATCATGAAACATTCATATGTGCAAACCACACCAACTTTCCTCTTCACCACATCAAGCTTCCTAAAAAGATGTTTTACAAACTTAACTATTTTTCACCCTTTATATCACTTATAAGACCTAAAAATGCATTAAATATTAACATAATTCATAGATTTTTACTATCCAACTAATATAAATCATCATCCAATCCAAAACATGCATCATCTAACTCATTATTTCAGCCTGAGCAATCCTGTCCTGAAAACCAAACAACCTTCTTCACAAACTAAGATGGAAGACCCATAAAAAATAATAATCATGACACAAACCATATACCATTATAAATATTTATGAATCCTATTTCCATAACATGTCACATTTCCTTCCAACTCTAATTGGAAGGCCTTTAACCAAGTCCATCTTTGTAAAGTGCCTGAAATTGCCCCAAAACTGCCTTATGACTAGTCTTCATAAATAGGGCACACTTTTCCATTTATAAACACCACCACAATATGAAACCATCATGTAAATCAATAAAAAATTCCATACTAAAAATAATGTCAATTTATTTTACACCTTCTCAGGGAAACTTCTTCACAAACTAAACATATTCAGAAACAAACATTTTTAGGTGGGGCCTGCATATTGTCAAATGCTCTAACTTACCTTTTTGGAAAGATGGAAGATTTATATACAACATAAAATCATATAATTTGTAAAAGGAATAAAAATATACTCATTATACTCACATTCTCCCAAGTCATTGAGTTAGGATTTAGCTAGGGTTTCAAAGCAACTTATCTTCTTAATAATCATTCATAAAAATGTTACCATCAAACCACCTCATTAATTTTTTGAAACCTTCATAATTGAACTAAAAAATATATGCCAAATATCTCAGTTCCCCATGACAATCACACATCTCACAATGAGCATCAGAAGGTCAATTCTTGCTTTAAAAAAATAGAAGATTACCCAATTTTTCCAAAAATGACAAATCTTGCAATTAATTCTCCAGAATAGCCTAAAAATTGTCATGAAGCATCATGAAAACATAATATAACTGTCCATAGTCACCATCTACCTCAAATAACTATGAAACGCTCCAGTACGTAAGATTTACCTATGCTAACTTGCATATTTCCACCTTTTTTCTTCCCAAGGACCTCATAAATGCACTAAACCTCTAAGTACTGACTTGAAACTAACCATACACATCATGTAAACTATCACCATGCTTATATCATGCTTGGAAAATACTGATCAGATCCAAATATCATACCTCCATCTCATTCTACATGCTCCAGGACTAGGAATAAGCTTGGAATGACCTGACTTAACCAAGACAAACCATGAACTGTTCATGATGACCACATGAAGACTCTTATACACGCATGAAAAATCAGACCAACCATTTTTAACCTCATGAAAACATTAAAATAACTCTAGAGAGCTCCTACCATTACTATGCAAGTTATAACCATGCAAAGATAACTTCACAACTCACCAAATCCTGTCAGTACCAATCAACCTTCATGTTTGACACTGAATGACACCTCATGGAGACTCACACAACACCATGACACCCTTTGTAATCAATGTACTTGGCATCAATGAAAAAACTAATACACAATAACCAACAATATCCCCCTTTGTCATTGATAGCAACCACCTTCAGAAACATTGATGGAAACCAACAAGACCAACACACCTACTAGACCTATTTTCCATGTTTATGATGCTTCTCTCCCCCTTTGAAATCTATTAAAAAGGATACAATGATGACTATACATGGAAAAATGAAAACACAAGACTAGATATAATGACAACAATGCAAAGAGTGACTTACATGCTCAAATAGCTCCCTCTAGGACTGGAACATTCTCCTTCTTACCTTCTTCAGCAACATATGATGATCCATGGACCTATAAGAATCATCCAAGCATATCCCTTGAGAATATATCCATAAAATTTGTCTCCATAATAGTTATATACCATCCTCTTGTCATGTTTCATGTTAAATCCACCACTACTACCAAACATATCATCTCATCATTTAGGACTATAACCCTTAAACCATACTTTCAATCCAAAATTCCTAACTTTTGTTATCCATAAAATCAAAATAAACTCATAAGACATCACCTTATGTATCCCCCTGAGGTCATACCATATTAATCAAATTGAGAACATAAAACTCAACTCACATACCTTGCATTTATGCCATGAATAAGGGTGAATCATTTCACCATGGTCTTGAAAACCTTTCTCAGTATTCTTTGTCTTTTTTACATGCATACCAAGCGAATGAGTCATATAACTAGCTCTCCTTGGAAAAATGCAAGTATCCATCTTTCAACTCTACCTTACTAGGCCTTATTAACACCTTACAAGCATGTTAGAGGGTCATAACCAACTCCCCCTACTTCAAGAGGACTTCACAAAATTGTATCACATCTTTCTCAACTTCATAGTCTATAGTACCCTAATGTCATGCATATTTAACTCAAAATGCAAGGAAAAAATTATAAAAACCCTACAACGCTGTTACTTTCATCTTCTTGAGATTTACAACACTCAATCTCCCCCTCAACACATGAACTCATACACACCATCATGAGTCTTTATGCACATGTAGTAAAAAGATATAATTTCCCTTATTACATAGTTACCTTCATAAGAAAAACCTTGGAAACATATCTTAGATCATCATCATGGAGCATATTTCTAATTTTTTCACACCTGTATAGCTCTTCTCATACATACTCTTAATCTTACACAGTATATCTTTCCCTTCTCATAGTTATAGATAGTCATTTTGATGCATCATCTTAACTACATGTTTAATCAATTGCACAATCAGAAATTGATCAATGTCCCATTTTGCTATATTTAGGATGGTTTTTTGCTAGAATTTGGTTGGTTTTGGGATGGTTTCACCAGCTTAAACTCTTATTCGTAGCAATATCAATTTTATATATGTCACTTCAAGCCATAACAAACAACCTTTCACCTTTACTTTTGCAAACTCAAATCCGAAAGTGATAACAAAATTACATACCTTCTTTTAGCATAAATATCATTATAAATCTCACACATACCTGTACACATTTTCCTTCTTAGAGTACTCAAGCAACCTCAGAACTAGCTATACAAATACTTATCTTCAAAAAAACATTCACAGTTATCAGCTTGTAAATGTGTCTAAAACATATCTTCAAGAACTCTACCATCATTCTTCAACTTTGCATCTTCATACTGAGTGTACATACCAAGAGAGTAGTATCTTGTGACAAGGTTCACTTTACATAGCTAACTTTCTTTTGATTAGACTGCTATTGTCCAGATATTCAAAGACATCCTTTAACTTTCTTATCTACTTCTAGAAGTCACAACTTGAACCACATTCTAAAGCTTATGTCTTATTGCAAACTTATCCTTCTTCATTATAAAAAATAAAAAATCAATCTATCAACCTTAAACATATATTTTAGAGAATGATGAATCATGATAATCATACCTCTTTCCTTTCTCATCTTGAACCTTCATCAAGTAGCACTCAAAATTTTTGACATTTAAGTTGAACCAAGTTTAACTTTCAACACTATTCATGACTGAGTATACCTCGTCATGCCTTCACACATATTGATGACAAAGATTGGATGATGTTCACACATACAAATCATGAACTTGAATGTGACTGAGACACCTCCATGACCATATAACACTCTGACAATCTAAATCTCTTGTTGTCCTGATGCACCTTCATAACACTGATTTTATTAATAGGCCTTGTAGCTCTTTACACATCTATTTCTTTCTTCACTGATCACATTCTTAGGCCAAGACTTCAACCTTTTAACTTAAACTTGAATATCAATGTTCCAAATACTATTTATGACTAGAATCAACATCCCATTACACACACAGATCAGTTACAAACTACTTATGACATGAAAAATAAAAATATATAGACTTTCCTTTGATAGACTGATTGATGAACTTTGACATACCTAACATACCTACTTAAGGACATGACCTTGAGACACCTTTTTGACACAATACCTCAAAAAAAAAAAACTCTTGGCTTAATACTTAGAAAACACACAAACCATACTTTTTGATTTCATGACATTTCATATTAGATTCAAGACCAACATTTTATGCTTCTTAAGACATTGATATAAACTCAGACCTTGATAACTTCAAACTAAACTTGGCATAACTTATGAATTGACCTAAAAAAATTTCACTTAGAAATAAACCCCTAAATTTATAAATTTAGGAAAAGAAAGACACAAACACATAATTATATGAACTCATATTACACAATATGAAAAACTCAAACATGTACAAGAAACTCATACTATAAAACATATGGAAAGATCATATCACATAACTTATCACCCTTGAAGTGTCTCACACACCTAGCTTCTTCAATTTATCATGCATTGAAGCATTGATACACATATTATCTTCTTCAACTAGAGAAAACATGATTCCTATATTTATCTTAGGCTTCATGAACTTGTCTCCCATTTTTATGGCACTGGAATCCTATTTGACAAAATTCATACTCTGTGTATTATATTGATAATAAGTTCTCTTGACCTTACTTTCTTTATCAACCATCTTTTTATCCTTAGGATTTGATATGAAAGACTTATATTCATTCATAATACTGATTTTCTTCCTAAATACTCTTCTATTTTGAGTTTGAAACCTGTTGTTACCCTTTAAAGATTCACCTTGATGAAAAGAACTAGCAATGTGTCCCTGTTTATGACATTTGAAACACACAATCCCATTCTTCTTTCCTCTTGACTCATACACTCTTAGATTCCAACCACATTCTGCTGGCTTATGACTAAACTAACAACATGAAAAAAATTCTCCTTTGAATATACCTTCCCCATTTCTAGGAGACCTTATTTTGCAATTTCTAGGTATATGACCAAAATCATGATAGAAATAACAATAAACATTGAAAGAAACACCATACCTAACAACATTAGGTTATCTAAAAATATTATACCTTCTTAAATCATCCTTTTTATCACCTTTTCATCAGATTGAGAACTTGGTATGACTTCACCATCATTCTTCACATGTTCTCCTTTGAACCCTAGAATTTTTGTCACTAGCTACTCTTTGGATCTCCAAGATCCTCTCAAGAGTTTCATAAATCTTCTCTAACTTCCCATACATCTTCAACCTATTAGAATCATATTATATATCATATTTCAAAGTTTTCAACCTCTCTTCATACCTAGAACAAGTGTCTTCATTATCCTTTAGAGATTTAGACACACTTTCAACTTGTGACTCCAAACCCTTGATGGTTTGACCATGCTCCATCTTCATACATATGATTTTATCTTGTAAGCTATGAATAACTGACTCAAAAACTTCATAACTTATCCTTAATACAACTTCAACATCTAAAGACTTACCCATTTCTTGTGCTTCTAGGATCTCCTTCTAGTGATTAAATTTTTTTCTTAAGGACCTGCTCTGATACCAATTATTGGATGTAAAATGGACTTAGAGTAGGGAGGGTGGATCATTCCTTACAAATTTTTTAATTCAATTTAAAACCGTTTTGATGTCGATCAACAATTAACCACTTAATCACATACCATTCCATATGTAGCTGTATTAATTCATGCAAATACCATACATGCAAATCAACCATGAAACAAGAGAAATTTAAACACATAACATACAAGATTATAAGTGGGAAACCCTCATGAGGTAGCAAAACCCACTGAAACACATTTTTTATATTGCTATGTTTCAAATTTAGTGAGGAACAATACCCCATAAGGAATATTACACATCACAAGACCAATTTAGTTTAGTGAAGCACCAACCCCACAAGGAGCTACACCAACCCCTAAACCCTTGTTGATATTACACACAATCAAGAGACTGCATGAATGTGAATAAAACAATATTTTGATGATAATATCACTTAATATATGCCACAACCTCAGATGATGTTGATCACAAAATTCATCTCTAAATTCCTTCAAACCCTCTTCATGCTTCTTGCTTCAAACTCTAGGTCTTTCAAATTTTGCACATTTCATTGACTCAGTTGATCTTCAAAAAACCCTTTCTCACATGCTCTCAAACCATTCCTATTCATCAATTTTTAAGACTCTTCCTCATCCTTTAAAAAAAATATAGATTCCTTCATACATGCCTTTTTCTCACAAATTCTCATTCATAGGTCACACTTTTCCCCCACTACACTTAATAGCTACAAATTTGAACTCAAACATGCACTTGATTTATAAGCTTTTCATTTCACTAACACAAAGTAGGTCAGTAATAAACCTTTATTTTGACCAATAAAAATTATAAAATTTCCAACACATTCGAATAATAAAAAAATTCATATTCGACCCATGTAGGTTGGGTTATGCCCAAAACCACCAAACATGCACCAAAAATAACTCAAAACCCCATCACTTAAGATGAGATAAAAAACCACAAACATGCTAAAACCATGATTATTAAAGATCCAAAATTCATCACACATGTAATATAACATAAAATAATCATCCATGATTGCTACATTAGTCTTTAACCAATAAAATTATTCATTAAATGGGTACTCATTGAAGGCTCATATCCTTCACCAAATAAGTTGTATTTAGATGACCTTGTCTTCACCTTTAGGACTCAAGACCACACCAAATACACAATCTAAAATATGGCATATGTAACCACTAAATATAAATCCTCAATAGAACTTTATATAACATCTATTATGTATTCATAGACCTCATGAAACACCCATATGTGTAAACCACACCAACTTTCCTCTTCACCAAATGAAGCTGCCCAAAAAGTAGTTTTACAAACATCAACTAGTTTTAACCTTGCTGTCCACTTTAAAGACCTACTAAAGTCCTTCACTATGAATAATAATTAATCCCTAGTCACTCTTAACCAAACTGATATCAAGTCATCAATGCAAATCCATTCATGTATCAATCTAACTCATCTTTCAACAAGATGCAATCTTGTCCTTAAAACAAAAAAACCTTCTTCTTCACAAATTGAGCTGGAAATCCCATCAAATATCATCATCATGAGACAAACCAAATACCATTGGAAATATCTCAGAATCCTCTTTCCATAACACCTATATATTTACTGCCAACACTAAGTGGAAGGTCTTGCTAACCAATATCCATCTCTGCAAACTTCCATAAACTACCCCAAAACTGCACTTATGACTAGTCTTCATAAATAGGGCACACTTTTCCCATTTATAATACATCACCATGATCTGAAAATCATCATATGGAAATAAATAAAATATCCATACCAAAAAACAATGTCAATTTATTTTACAACTCCTTTCTCGGAAAACCTTTCCTTCACAAACTAAACTTCTTCATAAACATAAGCATTTTTCAGGTGGGCTACACTCATCACCTAATATTCTCTATCTTACCTTTATGAAAACCTGTGGAGGAGTCCTCTCTAAACATCCAATCATCATCCATAATAGCACAAGTAAATCAACAATATTTTCAGTTATGACTCACTTTATCTCCCTACTCACTTTTTGAGCTAGGGTTTCAAGTGTAGCGTTCAAAATGGCTTACCTTCTTAATGATTCATTCATAAACAATGTGACAATGATAAAAATCTCATCCTTTTTGTGAAACCTTCATAAATGACCTATAAAATCATCCTTGAAGAAATATCTTAAGGTCTCCATGTGAAAGCACACAATTCATGTGGTGAGCATCAAAAGATCAAAATTTGAGCTGGTAAAAAAATGTCCTGCATTCTCACACACCATGTTTCACCAAAATTTGACATAACTTGCAAAATTCCTACCTCATAATGCAACTTGAATTTTTTCATCCCACAGCATCATGACACATCCTAATAACATATCTCAATCATCATCATATCATCAAATAATTTTTAGATAACACTCCATCTCATTATATGTTGCATAGCTATGCCAACTTTATTGTTTAAATACATTCTGTCTTCCCAAGGGTAGGTTAAATGCTTAAACCTTTAGTTACTGATTACAAATCACCATAAAACTCATCTAAACTATCACCATTCTAACATACCTGATGTAGACACTAAATCACATGTATGAGATCTATATATTGTTACCTGATCACAATCACATGCTCCAAGATAGGGGGTTATTGGCTTATAATGATTCCTAAGTAATAAAAGTACTAATTCACCCATGTCTATTGGACCATGCTTGCTTTCTGCTACCACTACTTTGTACACCAAGATGAATTAAATATATCGAATACATTTTCATTACTTTGTGAATTTTCATTCCATAAACACTAGTGATCTCATAGCCATGACATAGCACCAAGCAGAACACATGACCCAGACAACATGACATCCCTGTAAATCCTATCATGTATTTTAATAAACCTTTTGTGGTCCTTTCTAGCTTTGGGCATCATTTTCTTAAGAATGGACACCTTTGGGTTAATTACAAAATTCAAGCAATGAATACCCTTGTGTCAATATAAAGTTATGAGACCATTAAAGGATCAATGACTACACTTGATGCAACCTATAATGTGTAGAATTTAAACCACATAACACCCTAGTCTATGTGCTGACACATCACTCAGCCTTGACTGAGCAGCTCACCTTAAGCACGCAAAGTATACCAGATCCCTCTTTAGGTGTTACCATGTAGGATAGGAAGTTAGCACAATGAAGAATCGTAATAGTTTCATGGTATATTTATGTGAACTAATACAACATCCTATTTGCATCTTCTACCAGATCTATGAATATAGATTTGATCAAAATTAAACAGTAATAATCTTACATGATGTGGATCAATGAACATGCACTAGATTCAGTATATACATATGGAATAACACTTAGATTCAGCCACATCTTCACTCCATTGTACTAATCTATACCTAAAGTGCGCAAAGCTACCGGGGTACAGTGATTTAATCATGTTCTTGCATATATTTAGCATGATATCACTGTACATATATCTCATACCATCTACATATCGATCCCTCTACATATAGTTTCCTAACATCATATATATAAGGGTGAATAGACTTTCCCTTCACTGCTTATCTAGTTCCAAAAATAGGCTCACATGCTATTATTAACCACATGTTGCCTTTACAAGCATTCAGCCACACATGCAAGTGCGCTAATGCAATAGTCCTACAGAAGTTGCATTAGTTAACTGATAGTATGCGTAATCTATTCTCAGCTAATGTCCCATGCATGCAACCTATCTCTTTGTATCCACTGATCCTCCAAAGATCATAGACAATGTCATGGTGCACATCTCTACATCATTGTTATAACGGTGTGACTTTCACATGCCATCTCTAAAAATAGACCTTCATGAGAAAAAATGGCTAAGTCTTGAAGACTGAACTTCTTCTCCATGCGCGTGTTCTCCCTATCCATTCACACCTTTAAATATAACCTACTTCTCGCGTGGACTTCTTGTGTGCTTTCTATCAAGTGTTTTCTGATCAAAATTACCCCACACTAATTTCATTATCACCTTGACAATGGTCATCTCCAAAACTAAAGTAAAGAATTGAAGAATGGAAATAAGTAAAGAATAGAAGAATGGAAAGAATTAAAGAATTTTTTTACTATGCAGTATCTTGTTCTGCAACCTGAACAACTAATTTAGGATATTCCTGTTTTATTTCAGCCTCCAATTTCTATCACTCAGTGAGTGCTTCCTTTGCTCTTTCTGGAATGTCCACAGCAATGGACTCTATTTCATCTCTCACAATCTCCCCTTTTTCATTTTGTAAGACCAGCACAATGTTGGACATTATAGTCATCCTTCCTTCCAATAAATCCATCTTTTATGCAATGAGCTTCCCAAGCTCTTCCAACCAATTCTTGTGTGGTTATTGTGTTGTTTCCAGGGCATTACACTTCTATTTAACCAATATTAATATTTTTTCATAGCCCAAGGTGTTGTCCTTCATCACTTTCTAGACCTCATTGTGCTCCTCCAAGGTTCTTATGTTGATGAGCTCTTTTGGGGCTGTACAGATGTTCAAGGCTTGGATTGCTTTCTTTAGTTCTTATTACAGTGCTTGCATCAGTCCTTCATATGATGCAACCTTCCACATCACTGAAGCCTTTTCATGGTCTACCTCTTGTGTTGGATCCTTTGGCGCTGACATGCGTAGAGGTTCATCTTCAAGAACTAGGTCCACTAAGATACTTATATAGTGTATTTCTGAAGGAAACACATTTGGTACCTTTGGTTCGAGGTGTGGCCTAGCCTTCATAAACATTATCACCAATTTACTCTGCGAGGCTGATAAATACAACGTTTTCCTTATGTCCCAAGTCTCTTTCCTATGTTAGGCATGCTATTTCTCCATCCTAAGTTTTAATCTCTTCCATGAGCACCCTAATTGTCGTGGTCTTGTCCATATTTTCCTCGCCACCTCTGTTGAGACTTTCACCAATGCATTGCTTACTTGTTCATCCGACATGATAGTAGGATTTATCATCATGTGTCTAGCCTAAGATGTCTTTTTAAACCTCTATGATACACATGACTCTTCACACACATCAAAATATGGCTCATCCATGTGTGTGTGCATTGACCATGATAATTTCTTCTTGGTTAGCACCATAGTTGCCATATCTTCATCCATTAACTCCTAGACCATATAATTCCTTTTGTGACAACGTGCTCTGGAAATAGGTGAAGAAAATTTTACCTACGTCCTCTACATAACCCATTGCTGGTGGAATGTTCTCTCCACTTGTTCTTCTAGACCTAGGGTTCTTAGGAACTTGAGCTTCTAGATTTAGGACTTGTGTTTCCATGTCTTACGCAATCTCTGGAGCTATATCATTGGGTCCCTTTTCCTCCTCTTCTCCTTGCTTCATTTCTTCATCTTTTTGTTCTTCCACATTCTCTAGAGGTGTAGGATAATTAGGCATGCTTTCCTCTAAATCCTCCACCTCCTCATTCAATTGTAACTTCCTTCTTCTTTGCGTTGTTGTTTCCTTTTGTGGGAAGATTTTAAGTGATCTATGTACCATTTACGGAGTAGCACCTTGAGTCCCTTTCCTCTTGAATACTCTCTTGAATCTATGCTCTCCTTGGACTGCATCTAAGTCCTCCTCATCTCCCTCTTATGGGTGAGGTGGTGTAGTGGCACGCTTAGCTTCATCCTTGTTCGTAGGATTTCTTCTTCCTCTATGCTCCAAACCACTACTATCTTCGCATTCATCCTCTTCATCGTTGACGTGAATAGTTTTTGTGGGCTTGGGTGCTAGAATATTTTCCATTGTATGGTGACCCTTTGGTGGGGCTGGAAGTGTGAACTCATCTTCCACATACTTGTTATTCTCTAGCTTGGGATTTAGTTGAAGGTACACCAATGCTATTCCAATAACTCCCAAAAACAAACTTACTGGTTTAATCCATGGGATACTCCCATATCTTCTATTTTGGTCCATCAGGTACACTGATCTCTATGGACACCAGTGACAACAGAATAACTCCAAAGCTGATCTTTCCTCCTATGTGTACTTCCTCAATGGTTGTTTCTATAATGTAGTTCAAAATATTATAAACTACCCCTTCAAACATGTTTTTAGCAATGTGCAACCACATGGTATTCACTTGTGACCACCTTTCCTAGTCATTTAGCTTTGTAACAAGGTGTGTGGCTGCTTGCACAACTAGATATTTATTCAATTTATCAATGTCCATGCCACACGGACCCTTGGTATACCCCAAGTCCTTTTTGGTCTCCAATATTGCAGCCTTGTTTGTTAAATAATCCCTCAAGTCTTCTCATGTGCCCTTCAATCCCATTACCATGGAGATGAGCGTGGCTGAAATTCTGACTTTACATCCAGTAAAGTAGAAAAAATCTTCGTGCACTCTACTCATGATCCATTGGTATAAGGGCTAATATTTCCCGAAGTAAGGGAGTTCATATAGCTAGTAAACTCCAATCTTCTTCAAGAGATTCTCACCAACATCATCATACACCAGCATGTCTTCCACCATGTGTTTATTTGTCTTTGTGTTCAGCAAGGCATCAAGTTCCTTTTTGTTCTCTACGGTACAGTGGTTGCACTCACTCACCTTACTTTTTCTTATGTGAGAATCCAACTCCTGGCCTATGATAACCCCTCTGGATATTACATTTCAGAAAAATTACTTTTAGGAGCCATCTCCTCTTCTTCTCCGACCACTGTCTTCTTTCCCTTCACTCCTCCTGCAACTTCTTTCTTGGGTTCCATTTCCACCTTGCAATCCTTTGTAGATACTTGCTTCTTGAATTTTGTAATGTGTGAATCAAACACTAGCTTGATTCAACATTCCCTAGGTGAAATCATGTGCCCTCATTCCTCTCTGTCACCTTGCTTCACTCAAACCCTTCACCAGTGGGGATGCAAGCTCTTTCTACACACATATCTATTCATCATGAATGGTTACACACCTCTCGCACCTCAGCTTGATCACTTGGATCTTCGCACTTAGCTCTTTTTCAAATAATCTTAATCACAACAATAAAAATGAATTTACATCCCATCCTTATATAGATTTTCAAAATTTTGATGCATTCATTGCACCTTCACCTACCAAATATCCTCTCATTAATTGACCAATTTCATCCTTTCTACGCATTACATCTTCATGCCCCAGTTATAACCTTATAGCATGCCTTCCTACCCTTTGGTCATAGAATTCTCTTCAGTGCACTTCCTTACACCCGAGTACCTCATCACTACACCTTCTACTGGTAGTTGTTATGCCCTCTGCTTACCTCGCGTTATATTTTCCCTTCATTCATATATATCTTTGGTCACTTTTTAGAGTAATCTCCACTTAAATAGCACCCAAGTGTCACCCATAGTAGTTTATTCTTTCCACCTTTCAGTTCTAGTAGTCCTGTACTTGGATATCAACAATCCACCCCACACTAAAAATATGTTCAGTCCTCTACGCATAAACAAGCTTCATATAGTAATTAGCTTCATGCGCGCAAGCACGCTTATTACACAACACACCAACTAAATTGACAAAGCATAACAACAAAGAAGGAAACACATTAAGGAAATATAGAATTGAAAACTGAATTTAAATGGCAATACTACCTTATTACAAACACCAAGAAGACTTATTTATAGTAGGGCTTCAGCATACTTCCATTGAAGTAACTGGGTAACCATTTTCCATCAAGGGCCTCTAACTAAAAAGTATCAATTTCAAGTATGTGAGTGATAACATACAACCCCAACCAATGTACCTTGAGTTTTCCTTGATGGCATAAAAACTTAGAGTCATAGAGAAGTACCATTTACCCAATCTCAAACTTCTTGGCCCTTATATTTCTTTCATGCCATGCTTTCTGCCTAGCCTTTTCTTACTTCTGACTCCAACGTGATTTTTATCATCTCTCATCCAAGTAGATTAACTTTTTAATCCACTCTTCAAAGGATTTCTCATCAGCAAGACCTCCATCACACGCAATACGTAAATATGGTAACATAAATTCTATAGAAAGGACAACCTCTGCGCTAAACATTAACTAAAATGGTGTGGCTTTTTTCAATCATTTATATGTTGTCTGATATGCCGAAAGTACTGCAAATAGTTTATCATCCCGATCCTTTCTTCAAACATCACAGATTTTTGTTAATGTCTGGCTCAAAATTTTGTTGAAAGCTTCAGTAGTTCCATTTTCCTGAGGATGATAGGGTGTAGTCTTATGGTGTGCAATCATGAACTATCGGGCCCCTAAAATATTGACTAAGTACAAAAAAGCACATGAGCGTGTAAGGCCTAAGTTGAGGGGTGGGCACGCAAGGAGAAGGTGTGTAAAATAGGGTTCTAGGAGGGCTTTTAGAAGGACCCGTGATATGTGTCTGGAAGAACAAGGTCTTGGGACTTAGCCATATTTGGCGTATCAGGAAGGATGTGAGAAAAGTGTGACCCACCTACGCATGATGAATGGACAAGGTGTAGCCTAGTGATAGGTTGGCCTAGGAAGGAATATACCCTACGTTGGAAGCTTCTAGAAGACCATCATGGCAAGGAGTGGAGAGCTTAGGCCTATGAGGAGCATGCTCCCTTGGAGGACCACATTGGGACACTTAGCATCGGATCTGAAGCCACAAAAAGGTGAGTTGGCAGTTCAAGAGGCCTATAAATATAAGCGACCATAGAAGAAAATAGATGTAGATCAATAGAGAGTAGAGCTCTGTAGAAACACTGTGAGGAGTTGTATTGGGTTGGGTAGATAAAATATAGGAGAAGGATGCATCAAGGGGCTTGGGATTGTAAATTTTATTTTTGAGAGCTAAGGGATGTAAATCTAGTTATGATGTATGACTTCGGTCTGCCATACTGTGATGTTCTGTAATGGATCTAATGGATGTAATGAGGTTACCAACTTATTTGAATATGATCATTAATGATTCTGGTCCATACATATATCTTCATAGTTCTGTTTCATGTATTTTTATGGAATGAGTATGAATCCTTATGCATTTTCCTTTCTATTTTGGTTCAGTCCTATAATTTGTTAAGTATCTTTCTGTCTGGAATGACTGCATTGGTCTAGAAGCCATTCTGAGCTCTATGATGATTGCATGTCTCATTTCCGCTCACTCTCTTTAAGTTCCTATCATAGATGATGTTTCCCTCTAAACTCACATAAAGGAGAGACTCGGCACCCTTACATGTGCCTCAGGTGAGTGCCCAATGTCCCACTGGGTGATAGGTTCGGCGTGCATGGGATTCCCTTGTTCTTTGGTGGGTGTAAAAATGACTACATCTTGGTTCCATTGCCAGGACCTCTTTTTGAAGTTGTAGTGGGAAATGACATACATCATGATCTGTGCAATGAGTGATGACAGATCGTTTAACCTTGGAAGGTGTTGAAACATGGTTTAAGAGCATGGAGGATGAATTTTCTTAGAGATTCAACACTGGACCTGAGTTTGATGCACGTAGATGGGTAGAAGAGAACCTCTACCATGAGTTGTATGAATTTTTTTTTCTGTTGCTTCCCAGTAGAGCTGTATGAATGGCTCTCAACATATGCATCTAGATCAATCTGGTATTATAGATCATGCACGTGGACCCAAGAAGAGTACCAGAGGCTGCAAGATGCAGATCTGACATGGACTCGTGTTGTGGATCATTGGTGGAAAGGAGTGCTGGCTAGCTACACCCTAGAATACACTATTTCCACGTATTCTTGTCTAGAAGTTACTGAGTTTGAATTTCTGAGGGAGCCCAGAGGATCATTTCTATGTGTTATTTCCCTAGCAATGAAGATCTTTATCATTACCATGAGTTTAGAGGCACTTCTGATGGCCGGCTAAACATTATGAGCGCTAGGTGAAGAAGTTAGGGTAGAGGATGGTAGACATTGTGACTGATAAAGAAAGGGAGGAGAGACGACTCAAGTATAGTGAAGCTCGTGAAAGGGAGGTGGCTAGAAAACACGAGGTTGCAAGTGTGATGGATCTATGGAGGCGAACATTGTGGGAAGGAGTTAAGGTTCATGTAGAGGACATGGAACCTGAGCAGTCTGTGCTACCCCATCTTGGCAAGCACAAGAGAGAGACCCCTTTAGCTTCTGATGAGATTTCATCACTTGGAGAAAGAAGAATCGTCGGCGTGCATCTAAACCCACCTAGTGACTAGACCTTGGCACTTGGTTTTCCAAATCAAGGAAGGAGTATCGTTAACCTAGTTGGTATCGGTGGAAGTGACCGATCCATGCCTAGGAGATACAATTTTTCATTTCCTACTTATATGGCTGCGCATACTATTCCAGTATTCAGAGGAATTTTTGGACAAGGAGCAAATACACAAAGCTTTGGTAACACGTCAGGGAGTGGCATGGAACACACATCTAGTAGTGGCACAATCTCATAGATGATTGGTGCATAGTTTAGTGGGACATTGGGGACCCTAGGCATGACCGCTTTAGGCCCATTACTGGCTGCAGGAGGATCTGGAGGTGGAACTGGTGGGACTGGGGGCACAGGACCTAGTGGATCTAGTGGATCCGATGGAGGAGGAAACACCGGAGGAAGTCAAGGAACTGGATCAGGAGGACAAGGGCCCCAGCCACCTCCTCAAGTCTTCTTTGAGATGTCTTTACATTTTCTAGATTACATAGGTATTGAAGATGTTGCGGAGCATGTTCATAAGTGTTAGTTGCTATGGCATGCAAAGGGGATCACAACCCCGGAACGGAAGGCCAATCAGTTTGTAATGATGTTGCAAGGGCATGTGCATAGCTGGTATAGGAAGTATGACCCCCGTTAGATGGTGGTAGATTACATGCATTGAAAAATTCCTTCCTAGCAGAATTCCACATACCTAAGTTTGAATAGAAGAGCATCAACGCTCTTAAGGAAATCAAGAAGGGAATGACAGAGAGTGTGTGGGAGTCTGATGCACGGTTCAAAACCCTCCTGTCAAAGTTATCCTATGACGATTCACCCTTCACAACATGCTCAATGGTTTGTTGGAGGGTTGATAACACCGTTTATAAGGGCATTATCTCATAATACTTTCATATACCCACGTGAGGTGTAAGAAACTTCTCTGTGCGCTGAAGTTGTTGGGAGCATTGACACTAGTGTTAGCCCATTTCTGGAAGCTCAAATCACTTCTATGGCTAAGCAGCTGGAGAAGTTTTCTACAAACTCAGCCCATGAGACTCGCAGTGGTATATGGTGTACAAATTGTGAAGTAGAGGGGCATGTCAAGGATAGCTTCCCTAGGAAGTTGGTACGCGCTATAACAGTGGATTGTGAAATTTTTCACGGGGACCATGATGCAAGTAGATGCCCTTTACTACAAATGCAATATCATAAAAATGTATCTTGTTATTGCAAGATCTATACATCCACATCACATGACACCAAATACTATAGTAGGCTGATTGACCAGATTCATGACGCTATTGATCTTGGTGTGTGCCAAACTAGCCTTACAAGTGGTTCTAAGGGTGATGATCACCGTTATGAGGAGCACACAGATGGAGGCGTGGAAGGGGATTTCACAGAGGATTCTGTGGTCATGGTAACTATGGAGGAAGAAGTGAGTTCCCACGTGGAACCTATTTTAATTGTGGATCTACAAACCACTACAAGCGTGAGTCTTCAAACTTATTATAGTGCTCATGGTGTGGGAAGAAGCACAAGTATAAGGAGTTCCTAAGTTTTTTGAGCACATGAGTCAGTAACACCAGAAAGACAAGGGCACTACAATGGTAAGCATTAAGAAGGCTGACACACAATGGATGCCATGGGTGACACGTGATGCAGGCTTGGAACCTGTTATGGTAACAACAAGAGCAGAGGCCGCGCACGCAAAGGAAATGCCAAGGTAGAAGAACCTAGTTTCAAGAGAAGAAGTGGTACATGGGAAGTACCCAGACCTTATGCATCAAAAGGAGGTATATCAAGAAACCATGGATGTCATTCAGAGTTTACAAGGAGAAATCCATAGTGTCTAAAGGATAAGTCCAGGAGGGGGGAGAAAATAAGGAAGGTCGAGGTGCCAAAGGATGACCTGGATGAGGTCAAAGAAATATGTAAAATGCTAAGGCAAGATAATATTATTCCCTTGCTAGGAGCATGGTTGAAAGAGAAGGTACACATGCATCTGGAGAAGAGTGCGAGAGGAAAGGTTCTTGCATGTAAACCTTCCCCCTCACAGCCTTGACTATGATAAGGAGATCACATTAAATGCAGTCATGGATGGATGGATCCTTAGTAATATCCTCATTGACATAGGCGCAGAGGTCAATGTTCTCACCTTGGATGCATGGCATCAGATGGGAAGACCTGCATTACAACCATCTTTGAATGTGTTGTATATGGTGAACAAAATGAAGGAAATGCCCATCAGTGTCTTAAAGGATGCAACTATCACCATTCAGGGGGCTAAGTTTACTGGGGACTTTGAAGTCTTGGTGCTTGCCGAGGAAGACAATTTCCCAACATTATTTGGGTGCCCATGGTGCTATAAGAACAATGCGGATCTTCAGTTCAACAAGGGATACATAAGTTTTGAAAATGAGGAGGAATGGGTCATCATACCCCTGGCTGATGGAAAATAAACACCCTATACTGAACCCTTGGGAGAAGAGGTCCTTGATAGAATATATGTGCCCTCAATCAGGGATCCAAAGATAATTCATCCCATAGAGGGAGTTATCCAGTTTGAGGATGCTCAGTCCTTAAGTGACACTACTAGTATAGTGTGTGATAATGGGTCACATGGGACCTATGAATTGATCAGATGACATTTCAAGAGGATCAATGACAAAAGTGACAAAGGAACGTATGGTCCAGTGCCTAGGAGGAAAGAAGCTACCTAAGTATTCAGGAGGATCCTTCCCTAAGATCTTTTTGCAGGAGATGGAAGCTCAGTGGAAGAAGGAGAATGAACGAAGAGGGATGTTAATTTATGTCCTACTCAGCACAGTGGCACGGTGGTGGGATACACATCAAGAGAACCTCTTGGAATGGCAAGGTGAGAATTTACCTCTCTGTTCCACTTCTCTAGAAGCAATGTGCCCACTGCCATCAAAGATTATCATGGTAAGAAACCCACCTATTTCTATATCCATGATTGTGAGAGGGTCTGGAGAGAAGGCACGAAGGCCTTACAACCATACCTATGGGTATAAAAACTATATTCTACATTGCAAGGTTTTACACGCGCATGGTACATTCATGTTGAGACATGTCACTAGACAAGGAATTAGCAAGAGTTAGCGGCTGATCTCATTCAAACATTCGAGTATCAGAGTACAAAACCCTTGGTGGATAAGGCATTGTAGGTTGTCAAAGCACCTTACCATTGGGGGATAGTGCCATGGAAGAAGATAGGCTACTAGAATTTCTAGGTGAACCTGGCTTGAAGGCGTGCTTTGAGGAGATAGAACCAGAAGAGGTCCAACTTGAGCACATGTGTGGAAAAATAAAAAGGAAAGATGGTTTATATAATTGATGGGGAAGAAGTGGAAAACTTAGATGTTGACCATTTATGTAGGGACACGTGAGGTGTTAGATAGTGCTGATGAATGGTGCACGCACCTATCATGAACCTTTAAATACAAATAAGGTTAACATCAGCTCAAAAGAAGAGCCTAAAGAGGTTATCATTAGAGACTATTGGTAAGAGAAAGAAGTCTCTAAGATCATTGATCTTTTACATGAGTTTGAGGATTTATTCCCACGCAGGTATCATGAACTAAAAGGTGTTCACCATTCCTTGGGGGAAATGAGAATTAAGTTGAAGGAGGGTGCACACCCGGTCCGGAAGAGACCATACCGAATGAATCCTAACCTGTACGTGAAGGTCAAGGAAGAAATAGATAATATGATAACGTCAAGAATCATTAAATATGTTGAAGAGTCAGAGTCGATAAATTCAATGGTAATTAACATCAAGAAGGATGGAAGGATAAGGATTTGCATGGACTATAGGGAGTTAAATGAGTTTGTGTCATTGATCCTTTTCCAACCCCCTTCACTGAAGAAATTTTGGAAGGAGTGGCTGGGTGTGAAATCTATTCCTTCATGGATAGAATTTTGGGGTACCACTAAGTCCAGATTACCAAAGAAGACTAGGAGAAGATGAATTTCACCACCGAGTGTGGAATATTTTCATATACAATCATGCCTTTTGGGTTAAAGAATGCACCCACTATTTTCTCGTGCATTGTGGTACAAGCATTCCAGGACTTCATCCACAAATTTCTTCAGGGTTTATCTGGATGATTGGACAGTATATGGGTTAGTAAAAGACCATTGTGACAACTTAAGGTTGATGTTTGAGAGATGTTGACAGTTGAGGATATCCCTCAACATTAAGAAGTGTGTCTTTTCTACCCCATTCGGGACATTATTGGGGCACATCATATGTAAAGAAGGCTTGTTAGTAGATCCTGCCAAAGTTGCAGTAATTGTAGGATTGGGGGAGCCTACTAGTCAAAGCACAGTGCGTGGATTTCTTGGGCATACGGGGTACTACAAGAAGTTCATCAAGGGATATGGGAAGATCGCCATGCCTTTAGAAGAGTTTCTTAGACATAAAAGTTCCTTTCATTGGGGAGAGGCGCAACAGAAGGCATTCAACACTTTGAAGGATAGGCTTGTCACCGTGCCCATCCTATGTTTCCCTTCTTGGGATAAGCCTTTCCATGTTCATGTGGATGCCTCAGGAACCACCATTGGAGTAGTACTTGCATAGCTTGGTGAAGGGATTGTTGATCATCCTTTGTGCTTTGCAAGAAGGAAGTTGACACCAGTATAGCAGAATTATACTATGACTAAGTGTGAGGCATTGTCAATGATCTACACACTTCACAAGTTTAGACAATATCTACTAGAAACTCCATTTATATTTTACACTGACCATATGGCACTGAAATACTTGGTGAACAAGCCCATTCTACAAGGGTGCATATGTTAGTGGGTACTATTGTTCCAAGAATTTGAGTTCACGGTAGTTGTCAAACTAGGTAAAAGTAATTCCAGACCTGATCATTTGTCTAGGATTGATTCAGGAGAGGACACACAGAGCATTGAAGAGACTATGCCAGACACGCAACTGTTTAGGTTATGGCACACACCCTCAGATTTGGAGGACATTGTGGTATTTCTTAAAACAGGTGTGGCGCCAGATGGAATGAAGGCCTTGGAGAAGAATAATTTATCCATATGCATCGTTCCCTACATGCTAATTAGTGGAGATCTATACAAAATGGGTTATGATGAGGTTCTGCATCGATGCGTACTAGAAAATGAGCACATTACAATTATGGAAGAAGTGCATGATGGGATTGCAGGAGGACACTATGCGGGAAATTTAACCACATGGAAGATTCTACTCGCAGGGCTTTGGTGGGAGACCATTTATCAAGATTACTTTGAGTTTTGCAAGGTCTATGACCATTGCCAACGCATTGGAAAACCTAGAAAAGGGAATGAAATTCCCTTGCGACCAATATAAAATGTGGAGCCATTTGAGAAGTGGGCTATCGACTTTTCAGACCAATCTTACCAGTGTGTGAAGGACTGGTTCACTATATATCCTCACTTACACTGATTATTTGAAAAGGTGGGAAGAGGTAGTGCCTACATAGGATTGTACAATAGCTATAACTGCTAGATTTTTATGGGAAAACATAATCAGAGGTATGGATGCCCATTGAGTTTGATAAGTGATAGAGGTAAACACTTCCTCAATGAAACAGTCAAGGATTTGTTATTAGAATTCATGGTGGCCCATCACAAAACTACTCCCTATCACCCTCAAGCAAATGGAACTACTGAGGCATTTAACAAAATACTTAGTCACATGTTGACTAAGATCTGTGATGTTGGTAGACAGGATTGGGATGACAAAGTATCAGCCATTCTTTGGGCATATAGGACAACCTACAAGAGGTTGAATAAGGCCACACCATTTCAATTGGTGTTTGGCATGAAGGTTTTCCTACCAATTGAATTTATGTTTCCTTCACTACATATAACACGTGCATAAGGATTAGATGATGAACAAGCGTTGGAGGAAAGAATAGAAAAATTAATGCAATTGGATGAGAGATGATCATTAGCCAGGTGGAGCCAGATAACTGAAAAATCAAAACAAAAGGCATGGCACAATCATCACATTAAGAACAAGAAGTTTGAGGTTGGGCAGATGGTCTTACTATATGATTCAAAGTTTTTGCGTTATCTTGGGAAGTTAAAGGTGCATTGGTTGGGTCCCTAGATCATCTCATACATTATTGACTCAGGTGCATGCCAGTTACAAGTGTTGGATGGGATGAGATCACTAGGAAACTTTAATGAGAGTAAGTTGAAGCCCTACTATAAATAAGTCTTCTTGGTGTTTGTAATTAAGGAAGTGTTGCCAGATAATTTAGGGTTCCCTTTAGTCCATTTTTTCTTTTCTTGTGTTTCCCTTTCTCGTTGTTGTTTTTTTTTTCACCTTGGGAAATGGTAACCTCGTTACATCTTGAAGGTTGGGAATGTGAAGAGGACCACACATTGTTTTAGTGTAGGGTGGAGTAAGGTGGAAAAAATTGTAAAGTTTGAAGTTCCAGGAAGGATTGCGTTAGAAAGCTCAGTTGGATGGCCCTGGGGAAGGAAGTGCATGGAAGGAAAGGTGAAAAAGGATGGTTGGTGTCAGGGTAAGGCTACATTGTGGATCCACGTACAAGAGAGGAAGAAGCAAAAAAGCAACATGAGGTAGGTGAGAGAAAAAATCATGATGGAAGTACCTTCGGTGCTAATGACATGCACGCAAGAGTCTCCTGTCAAGATGGATTGGTTACATGCCAGAAGGTTGGGGGATTGTCCATGCAAGGTTGGGTGTGTGAGTTAAGGCACTAAAGTTGGGTTTTGTTGAAAAAACCACATTAAGTGTTGAAGTACAGTGGTAGGTGAGGTAGCATTTAATGTTAAAAAGTGGGAAAAACTATAAATAGAAGGTTGGACATTTCATTATTTACATTGCAAATATGAAGAAGGAAGAGCTTTTGTGAACTAGGGTTTCTAGAGTTGATCCGTGTGAAGAAAAATTAGGAAAATTTAACTGTGAGTGACTAGTTTGGATCTGCAAACTAGGAGGGAAGTAGTTCATGGGCGTAGAGAGAGTTGTGGAGAAGTGCCATCTTGTGAAAGGGATATTCCAGTTAGGGTTTGACAGCTAGGGAATGGGTTGAAAAGGATTTTCTTCACAAGTTTGAGATCTAAGCTTGGAAAGGGTAGAGAAGCAGAGCAAGAGAAGTTGAAGTGCAAAGATAACCTACACAATGGCACCCAAGAAACCAGCTATAACACCTAAGAAGGGAAAAGGCAAGGGAAAGGGAAAACAACAAGAAACTACCGCAAGTACCAATGAAGAATGGTATGCAAAAATGCAGTACCCAGATGGGGTTTTTCTTGGAAAGGAGTGGGAGTCCCATTTAAGAAAAATGATAGTAAGTGATTATAACCATCACACAAACGCAATTGAAAAAGAAATGGTGCTAGAGCTAGTGTGCTTGAAAAACAAGAGGACACCAGAAGGGTTACCCATTTATAGTGATGAAGTAAAAGTGAAGTTGGAGAAGGTGGGATTGTTGCAACTCTATGAGTTTCCCTACTTTGGGAAGCCTGCACGCCTCTATCATTGATTGATGTCGTGCATACATGGAAGACCACTTTCACTTCACAGGGGCACAAGATGCACATAACTCCTCAGCTGATTTCAAAATTCATAGGTCTCATCTGTGAAGGAGAAAGTATAGAGGATGACATATGTGACAAAGAATCCACAATAGAAATTGTTGCCACATATGCATACAAGAAGGGGTCAAGGTACTTTGATATTACAGATATACAAGACCTGATGATGAGAATGGTTGTGCTACTAGTAACCAAACTTAATGACCAAGAGAGGTGGATGCAAGGATGAGATCATCAGTAACACATAATAAGGTGATAAGATACTTTTCAGAAATGTCCTCTTGACTATTGTGTTTTTAGAGATCGGAGTGTCAGATGCGGCAGATAAGTTCATTTGGGAGTACCCAGAGGAAGACCCCTCACCCACAAAGAGATTCAAAAAATACACTTGTGATAGCATGACGTCCGTTCACAAGGTGCATCTTGATAATTTGTATATGTGCTTCAAGAATGTGTTCAGGGCAGAGTGGAGGATCCCAGAACAACTGCCAGCGCTCATAGAGGGAGAAGCTGAATTCGCAGTATACCAACACATTTGCATTGGAAGATTTAAGTTGGTTGATGAAAAAATTATCCCATGGTATAAACTTCCATTTTCCTTCACCACTCAGTACTTCCAGGTGGGGGTAAACAGATTCAAGGAATCCAAGAAGCTGAAGTTTGACCTTGGAAATATGGATCGGGACCACAGGGAGATGTGTAGGATGTTGGTCTACCCCAACAAGCATGTGTACGTGGAAAAGTATGTATCGCATGAAGTTTAGAATATGAGACCTATGACTATGCCTATTGTAGGGAGGTCTGTAATGCATGTATACCTTTGTATAAGGCCCAAGTTTGAGAAGGGAACTTATCTTGAAAATGAGGTATCTATACCTAAAGACTGAACATGTAGAAAGAAGACTGCACCCAAGAAAAAGGAGACAAAAGAGATAAAGAAAGATGTGCCAAGTGTCTAAGGTACAAAAATAGTGGGTACCCCGGGAACAAGCACTAGAACAAGTATTTACTCATGTAAGAAAAATTATCCAGTCAAGGAAAAGACACCAGAACCAGAAAATCCCATAACTAAGGAGTCATAGGAGAGGGAGGAAGAGAAAGCATAATCTCCTATACTAGAATCCCTAGTTAGGAAGAAATAGAAGGTAATGGAGGAGGTAGATTTAGAGGACACAGAGAGCTTGGAGAACTACATGGGTGAGAGGGATGATGATGAAGAAGATGAACCTAAAGGAGACCAAGAACCACTTGTTTTCAGCATGCACGATTCAGGAGAAGAAGGCGAAGAGGAGAAGAATGAATATCACTTTGTGTGAAGGAAGGGAAGCCAGGAGGAGGAGGGTGCCCAGGACATGGGAGGAAGTGAAGAGGTTAGCATGAAGAATCAGAGGACTCCAAGCCTCACTAAGGATGAAGCAAAAAAAAGTATTAGAGAAAGAAGTGGAGAAGATCATTGAGACCTTAGTGGTGGAAGAGTTGGAGTACAACACTGAGTTTATAAAGAACAAAGAAGAATAAGGAAGCGTTGGGAAAGATAACGATAGCATTGGAGGCCCCAATTTAATGATAACTATTTGCAAGGGCATGTACACAGGAGGAATGTTTGTAGAGAACCAATGACTAAAGATGGGTTATATCGATGACCCCAAAAAGGTATTGCACACATGGTTCCAGAGCACAGTTCCAACAAAAATACTCTTTGTAATGGTGTCTTTTGATGTGGAGGGTGTATACCCATGGACGAGGAAAATGATTTCAAGGGAATTTGAGTCCCATTTAGATGATCCAGAATTTGAAGTAAGCCAAGGGGAAATAATAATAGTGCCAAAGTCAAAAGGAGACAACCCCTTGGTGAATGCCCAACAATTTTTGGATGATTAGATCTGTAACGCACTCAAAAAAGTTTTAGTTGAGGTAGAATTTAGAATTTTTGGGAGAAATGACAAAGTTAAATTTCTAGAGGTTGAACTAGAAAAAAAAGAAAAAGAGCTAGTTGGGAGAACAAAATATCTGAAGCAAGAAGAGTTGGTCAGCACCCAACTAAAGCATGAGTTAAGGGATGAAAAGGAAAAGGTACACGAGGCGTATAAGAAGGTAGAATCCATCACAAATTCCATTATGTTGAAGCATTCAGATCTAACACCACCCACACATAAGTATGGATCTACCCTGGAGTTCCTTGAGTACTTAACACACATCCTCACCATGGAGAGGAAACCTCTGGCCTTAGAATCTGTGGAAGAAGTAGCAGCACAACTAGAAAAGGAGGACAAATTGAAGGTTGTAGCAATCATTTCTGAGTACAACAAAGTTCTTACTGATGTGAAAATTTCTACCCATACTAATAAGGCCACGTATGACAGTTGTATAGATAGAGATAGAGTGGTGAGTATTCTGGTTGCCACTCACGAGGTAGAGCTCAAGGAATTCTAAGAGAAGAACAAAGGAAATAGAGCGGAGTGGGAGAGGATCCTAGCCGAGGTTGAGAAGAAGTCAGAAGCTATTGAAGCCTTACGAGTTTCAATTAAAAACTGGATAAAGGAGTTGTACCCACATATTACAAGGATGGATGCACTTGAGGATGTGGGAAAGCAATTGGAAGGAATTATTGAAACAATGAACACTCGAGGAGATGGACTAGGTTTTGAGGAGGTAAGCACCCTAGTCAACAACCTCTACCAGAAAGTGTAAAATGAAGTCAGTTCCTGGAACAAGTTGGAGGCCAACTTGCAAAGAGATTTTCCTCTCTTGTTGCAGTAGTAAAAACACTTCCCCATTCTTTCTTCTTTCCAAATTCTTCATTCCCTTATTCTTTTCCCAAGATGTTAAGTCTATTGTAATTCTTTTTTTTTCTTTGAATAAGTGTTCTCGAGGGCAGAGAATAGGTAAAGTGTGGGGTGATGTTGGGCCCCTAAAATATTGACTAAGTACAAAAGGCACATGAGCATGCAAGGCCTAAGTTGAGGGGTGTGTACGCAAGGAGAAGGTGTGTAAGGCAGGGTTCTAGGAGTGTTTCAGAAGGACCCATGATACGCACTGGCAAAACAAGGTATCAGGACATAGCCAGATTTGGCATATCAGGCAGGACACAAGAAAAGCATGACCCACTTGCGCATGATGAATGGATAAGGTGCCAGCCTGACAACAGGTTAGCCTAGGAAGGAATATACCCTGTGTTGGAAGATTCTAGAAGACCATCATGGAAAGGAGTGGAGAGCTCAAGCCTGGAGGAGCATGCTCCCATGGAGGACCACATTGGGACACTTGGCGCAATGGATCTGAAGCCACAGAAAGGTGAGTTGGTAGTTCAAGAGGCCTATGAATACAAGTTCCCACAGAGAGAAAATAGATGTAGATCAATAGAGAGTGGAGCTCTATAGAAATGCTGCGAGGAGTTGTATTGGGTTGGGTAGATAAAATATAGGAGAAGGATGCATCAAGGGGCTTGGGATTGTAAATTTTCTTTTTTTGAGAGCTAAGGGATGTAAATCCAGTTATGATGTATGACTTTGGTCTTCCATACTGTGATGTTCTGTAATGGATCTAATGGATGTAATGAGGTTACCAACTTATTTGAATATGATCATTAATGATTCTGGTCCATACATATATCTTCATAGTTCTGTTTCATGTATGTTTATGGAATGAGTATGAATCCTTATGCATTTTCCTTTCTGTTTTGGTTCAATCCTATAATCTTTTAAGTATCTTTCTATCTGGAATGACTGCATTGGTCTAGAAGCCATTCTGAGCTCTATGATGATTGCATGTCTCATTTCCGCTCACTCTCTTTAATTTCCTATCATAGATGATGTTTCCCACTAAACTCACATAAAAGAGAGACTCGGTGCCCGCGCGTTCCTCAAGTGAGCTCCCAGTACCCATTGGATGATAGGCCAACACACATGGGATTCCCTTGTTCTTTGGTGGGTGTAAAAATGACTACATGAACTCATCAAATAAAATTTTTATCATCTCATTAAGAAAATGTGTACCCCCATCACTGGTCAAACTTAAAGGACACCCATATCTTGTAATAACATTCTCCCATAGAAACCTTGCTAACGTAGCAACTGTACAGTCCTTTATAGGTGTTGGTTCTTCCCACCTTGTCAAATAATATGTGCATGTTATGATGTAACATGATCCAGTTCTACACGTAGCTAGTGAAATAGGACCCACAAAATCTGTATCCCATTTCTCAAATGGTTATGCGCTAGTAATTGGTCTCAGAGGCATTTCATCTCACTGACCTGGTCTTCCAAGATCTTGACAATGGTCACATGCCTTACAAAATTCCTTACAATCTTTATAGAGGGTCTCCTACCATAATCTAGCTAGTAGAATCTTGCACTCCCTAGCATCACCTGCATAGTGGCCACCTGTAATTCCACCATGAGCTTCTTCCATAATTCATGTGCACTCATGTTCCAATACACAACGGCATAATACCTCATTACTGCCCATTTTGTACAAGTCACCACTAATTAACATATGCGGTGCGGTGCGTATAGCAAGTTGTTTCTTCTCCAAGGATTTTATTCCTTCTGGTGTTATCCCTGTACTTAGAAATATAACAATGTCTTCTAGCTCTGATGACGTGCATTTTAACCTATATAACTGTGCATTGGGCATGGTATCTTCAATCACCTATGCTTCTTCTCCTGACTGTATTCTTGATAGATGGTCTGGTCTAGAATTACTTTTCTCTTATTTGAGCACAACTGTGAATTCAAATTCCTGAAATAATAGCATTCATCGACATATGCACCCTTGTAAAAAATATTTATTTACCAAATACTTCAATGCCATGTGATCTGTGTAAAATACAAATGGTGTAGCTAGTTGGTACTGGCAAAATTTATGTAGTGCATATATCATTGACAAAGCTTCGCGCTCTGTAATTGTGTAATTTTGCTCTACAGGAATTAGCTTTCTACTAGAAAAATAGATAGGATGATCTAGAATACCTTTTCCAGGTTGAGCCAACACCATGCCAATGGTCATGCCATAGGCATGAACATGTAAATGAAATGGTTTATCCCATGAAGGAAAACATAGAATAGGTGTGGTAGTGAGTCTATCCTTCAATGTGTCAAATGCATGCTGTTACAGTTCTCCCCAATAGAACATACCTCTTTATTTCAGTAACTCTTCTAATGGTGCGACAACTTTGGCATATCCTTTGATAAAATTTCTGTAATAACCTATATGACCTAAAAATATGCACACCTCACTTTGACAGGTTGGCTCTCTTAGGCCTATAATAACTGCAAATTTGGTTGGATCGACCAACAAACCTTCCTTGTAGATTATGTGTCCTAAAAGTATTCCAAATGGCGTAGAAAATATACACTTTTTGATATTCAAAGAGATGCTCAACTGTTTATATCGCTCAAAGATTAAGCACAAATTTTCACAATGATCTTTAACCAATCCATACATTTTCCAATTATCTAAATATACTTGTAAAAATTTGTGAATAAACTCCTTGAATGCTTGGAAAACTATGCGTGAAAAGATAGCAGGCACATTCTTAAGAACAAAAGGCATTACAGTATAGGTGAAGCTATGCCATGTAGTAGTGAACATAGTCTTATCCCAATCCTCGTGGGAAATCTGAACCTGATGATACCCAGAGGACCCATCTGTAAACGAATAGATTTCACGGCTTATAACTCCTAGGATTTCCTTAGTGAATGCCGTAGGAAATGGATTAGTTACACATGCAACATCAAGCTCCTTTTACTCCACACAAATCTGAATCCATCCATCTTTCTTGATACTAATGAACATTAGACTAACCCATTCTGACTCATCAAGGGGATTGATAACTCCATACTTCAACATGTTATCAATATCTTCTTTGACCTTTTCACACAAATTGAGGTTCATTCTATAAGGTCTCTTTCTGATTGGGCGTGCACCATCTTTAAGTTTTATCTTCATCTCCCCTAAATATTCATGCACACCTTTAAGTTCATGGTATCCCCTAGGAAATAGGTCCTGGTAGTTCCATTGTAACCCTATCATTTTTACCACTTTAGAGTCTGACCAATAGTCCCCAATTATGGCATCCTTAGGCTCAACATCCATTCCAATATTCACCCGCTTTGTCTTCATAGGTTCATGATAGATGTACATGGTCCTATTTGTGTTGTCCAGTACCTCATGTTCCCCTATTGAATGGATTATATAAAGATTATCTACTGCTTATTCATCTACCAAATAGATCATTTTTCCTTTCTCTTTCTTAAGGCAATCACGTTGAAGTGATGTTGCATCAACCTCTAGTTCTTTGTCAAAATGCACTCTTGAGTCTTCCTCATATAGTAATTCCTAAAGGAGTCCCTAGTTAAGAGCTTTATGACTTTTAATGATTCTTCTACCAAAGGCTTTGTAGAGAAGAATTCAAACATCTAGACCATTCCTGCAATTAAATTTTTCCAATTTCCAAGTTCTCTATGGAGTTCTACATATACATACCAAGCATGTGCACAACCTTGTAAAGTGGAATAAAACGGGTGTACCCATAGAGAAGGTGGTAAAGCTTCCTACCCTTCTATCTAGATTCTCTCACACTTCTGAATTTGGTGCTAAGCAAGTTGATTACCGTGATAATTACTTATTTGGGTAGGTGCATTGCTCCTAAAGAACCTAGTAATAAGAGCAATCCCAATTTCATTCCATCTGAAAATATTATTCTTGTGGACCACCCACCAAAGTGTTGTTATACCACGTAGTGTATATGCAAGCATATCTCTTCTTTCCAGTGGATTTATCCACTACTCTTCTATGGCACACAGGAATACTATGGAATCCCCTTCCCCTGTGTAACAAGGTACCGAGTTGTTGTTTATCCTCTTGACACAACATGGTTTTATGCCTTGAGATAATATGCTCTTTACTTCCTACCCTACCAACTCATAAGTTTTTTGGGCCCAGTTATCACAAGAAATACTTGTAGTATCATTGATAGACTGTGCATCCTCCCACTGAATTAGTCCTTCTTTGGATGGTTCAATCATCTCTGGATCTCAGATAGTGCGTACATAAATCCTATTCAGATCTTCTTCACTTAAGGGCTCAACATAGGGCATGGAATTTCCATCTATTAAAGGGATAATAAATCTTTCCTCTTTATTTTCAAAACTGATATAGCCCTTGTTGAATCAAAGATCAACATTATTTGCATAGCACCAAGGATGCCCTAATAGATTTGGGAAACTATCTGATTCTTCCAGCACTAAAACTTCAAATTCTCCAGTGAACTTGGCTCCTTGTATGGTTATGGATGCATCTTTCAAAACTCTGATGGGAATGGCCTTAGTTTGATTAGCCATGAAAAATTTATAAGAGGATGACTACAATGGGGGTCTTCCCATTTGTACCCATGCATCTAGGGTGAGAACATTGACTTTTGTGCCTATATCAATTAGTATATTACTCAATAGCCACCCATCCACAACAACATTCAGTGTAATTTACTTATCATAATCTAGGCTATGAGGTGGAAGGTTTGCATGCAGAATATGTTGTTCAGTCTCAATACTTGCATGTGGAGTGATTCGTTTTAACCAATACCTTAATAATGGAATAATATTTTCCTAGCGCAAAATTTTACACACTTGCCTCAAGTCATCTATATCAGTTTGGAATATCTCTGACATTTTCTTTTTCTTTGTTTTCCATGATTTCTCTTTTAAGTACCATATCTCACCCTGAAGATTCCTGAGAACTCCCATTGTTTCATGATAAAATTCCTTCTGATAGGTAGGATTTGGGTATTGTGCATGAATAAATTCTTCTTTAGTGATAGTAGGTTTTTTCTACAATGTGTCCTTGGCGCGTGTCGCATCAGTGCAGGTTGTAATATTTACTTGCAATAATTAGGACTCTGCTACAATCTTTGGCATCCATTGATTTTCCATAGTGCATTGTATCCTAACCATACCTATGCCTTTGTTTTCTTGTCTATGTTGCTTACTCAGATGATCATATAAGTCTGGGAACTCTTCATAGCTATGGTTCTTTCCACAAAAAGAACATGCAATATTCTAAGGACATTCACGCTTATAGTTCTTAGGATATTTTCATATATAACATGTGCCATGAGGAAAATCACTTCTTCCACTACCATGGCCTCATCCTCTGAATCCACCATGGTATCCTCAACCTCTTCCACGACTGCCTTCAAAACGCCCCTCATTTCGATCATAGTGCCCCTAATTGTGCTCCCTGTCCTAATGCTCATTCTTTCCCTTAGAGTTATCTGAAACTCCTGTTTGTCATACACCGATATCTATAGCATCATGGATCTATCCAATCAACTGGAAGTCCTCTGTGTCATGAATCATGGACCCGTAGATTTTACAATAGCTTGAAATTCTCTTCCTTATCACGTGTTGTAATAATGGGCAGTGGCTAGCATCATTTTTTAGGTGGCATATTTCACAATCCATCAGCAATGAGCATACTATTTTGTGAGGGAAACTATCCTTTGTGTGACCTTCTACTTCACAATCTATGCACTAAATCCCTATGCATGTCTCATGATCTGAATTTGTAGATAGATTCTCCTAATATTTTGCCATTGTTGTTATTTGTGCTTCTAAAAATGGGCTCACCCCCATATCTATTCTTCCAACTACCTCAGCATGCAAGGTTTCTTCAAGCACTTCACACAGATCAGTGTATGTCTTATGTGATAATGCCCTTCTAAAGGGTGTAATCAAGCCCCCAATGAACCATTGTGTATGCTAGCTTGCGTGTATGTCATAAGAAATATTTGATAACACCATTTTTAATTGTTCATAATACTCTCTAACACTTTTAGTAATTCCTTTCTTAATATCCTTGAGCGCACTTATACTCTTTTTCTTATACTCTTGTGCTCAAACTTAGGGATGTGGAACTCTTTAAGGAATGCATCCTTTAAAGCTGTATAATCTACGCAAGTCTGATTAGGGTCAAACTTTCTGTACCAACTATGTGTGCACCCTTATAATGTAGTAGTAAATTGGATTTTCTTACATTCAGAAGTAGTAATTCCTTTTGCGTGCCACAATATTTCACACATGTGCACATGTTCAAAAGCATCTTCTATGCCCCTATATTCTAAAAGGTGAAGATAAATTTCCATGTAAATATTTTTGGGTTGGTGCGGACCTTACCCACCTGATCCAGAACCTCCTATGTTTCCCCTACCTCCAGAACCACCAGATCCACCTGAACCAGAGATACCTATGCCTCCTGATCCTAAACTTGTAGTTGGAATAGGTCTTGTAGAAGTACTCCCTTATACTCCAATAGTAGTACTATACTAAAATCCTATGGTCTGTGAAGCAGTTCCACTTTCAAAGGTGAATCCAACATTCAGTGCGCTCATATTCTGTGTGGATGTTGCACTTGAAAACACACCTCCAAATAAAAATGAAGTCGTCTTCCCTGCCATTGATGTTCTTTCTCTCTTACTTCCCAAAGTTGCTTGTTGATTACTCATCTTACTAGATACTAGAAAAAAAATCATAAAGGCTAGGTTACCAGGTAGATTCAGATGCATTCCCACGGCCCAAGTAGTCTCTTGTAGCGTGCTTCTTCATGAGGCCGAGGGGGGATCCTTGTCATGCTTTCCAAGATGGGGGAGTTCCTGATACTCTGGATCCACATCTTCTACGTGAGCTTCAAATCCTTCATGATACATCTCTCTCATCAATGCCATACTTTCTGCAATGGTACGCTTCTTCTCTATCTCCCTCTCGTAGGACTCATTATACTTAAGCCACCTTTCCTCTCTTTTCCTTTTTTCTGCTAGGTCTGCCATATTCCACCAATCATGCTCCTACCCCTGCACGTGGTCAGTTTAGTTATCCATCGGTTTACTCTCCAAATTCAAGGTCACCATAAAGATCTTGATCGCTAGAGGAATGCCTTATAGGTAAGTTCCCCTTGGATATCGTAAAAACTAGAATTCAGCCACCTCTTGACACGAATAAGTGGAAATTGAGTATTCCAAGATATAGCTGTTCAAGACACCATGGAACCACACCACTCGAGTCCAAATCAAATCAGCATCATAAAGGGCCTGGAATTCTTCCTGCATCCATAAAAGTGCACGATAACTCCAATTCTGCTTAGATGCATAAGTAATCAACCACTCGTACAATTCTATTAGAAAGATAGAAAAAAATATCTCATATAAACTGTCATACAGATTCTATTCCACCCATACACATGCATTAAACTTAGATCTAATGTTGAACCCCTATGCGTATTCTTCCTCCAGATCACGTATCCATTCTTCAACACTTTCTAAGATCAACTAGTATGTCTTCATCGCGAACCATCCTTAAAACAACTGAAAAGAGGTCCCAATAATGAAACCAATGATGTAGCCTAGAATTCAGTAATTCAAACCAATAAGACCCTAGATGTGCTAACACATCACTTAACCTAAGTTGAGTGCTCACCCAAAGTGTGAAAAGGTACTAGGTCCCTCTTTAGGGTTGTTGTTGCAGGAAGTTAGCACGATGAAGAATTAATGCATGCAATTTCATTACTAACACAATATCCTACAGAACCTACCAGATCTATACTCAGGGAAGAACAAAATTAAGTATTAATCATGATGAGATAAATAAAACACTAGATTCAGATACATACAAAACTAACACTTATATCTAGCCAATATCCTCCATTGTATTAAAAGTAATAAGTATACAGAAGCTTCAGTACAATAACAGTAGTATGCGTGTAATAGATTTAACAACATATCTATGCATATATCTCATCTCTACATATCTATCCCTCTACTACATAGTTCACTACATATATAAGGTTGGGGACTTTCCCTTCCCCACTTATCAGTTCCCAAAATAGGTTACATGTTATTATTAGCCACGCACCTTTACAAAATTGGCCACACATGCAAGTGCGCTAACAATAGACTGCTGCTAGCTAATTGACAGTAGTAGATATATTTTTGGCCCGTTCCCATGTAAAGTGATTCATATCCAATCCTCCAAGAATAGACAATAGGTGGTGCATAAATCTATGCCTCATTTGTGTGCTATGCATGCCATTTCTAAAAATAGACCTTCATGAGTGAAAAAGACTAAGTTGTGAAGACTGAACTTCTGCTCTGCGCACGTGTTCTCCCTATCCATTTACACCTTTAAATATAACCTAATTTCTCACATGGACTTCTTATGTGCTTTCTTTCAAGTGTTCTTTGATCAACAACACTAAAAAATAATGGCCAAAAGATGACTTAGTTGATTCTGTGTAACTTGGAAATAATCAAGACTGTGTATCTACTGGAATAGGCTAGAAGAAACATCGTAAAGGCTCGATGAAGATTCAAAAGTATAGAAATATACATGAAAAAAATGCATAAGGAGGAAAGGAGTGTCCTAGGTGCTAGTGACCAACCTGGATGCTAGTGTCCACTTGGATTCTTAGGTTTTTTAATTTTTTTGGGTCAGAAGGTCTTCACTCTAATATTCATTTTTTCACTCTGACTTCATTGTTAGGGTTTCTGATCGCACTTGTAACGTGAAAAAAAATGTATACCTATAGATGTCCACAAACCACATAAAATATAATAAAAAATATGTGGAATATGGATTCGGACTGGCCCTGGTGGTCATCTGAAGAGTGAACTTACAACTCAGAGCTACATTACATCTCAGACTCCATTTAGTTCTTTGTGCTTGTGTGTGTAAATATTCCCTAGGTTTCCCCTGTGCAAGTTACATGATGATAACATGATATAGCTAGATTACTCCAAAGTATGCAAGATGTGTGTGATGGAATAAAATGAACTACCCTCCTATGTTGTGTATGCATAATAATGCAGCCCTTGTACCTTGTATGAAAGCTCTATATTTGTACTTGTAATTCTCGTTTTTCTTTTGATGCAAGCTTAGGTGATGATAGATAATGCTTATGATGTTTGGCCCCTTATTTCATAGCAATAACTAAGTATATATATGATTCTCTTGTTTGAATTTTGTAATTGAAAACTGAAAGGCCAACCCAAAGTTTTAAAAGGTGACCAAGAAGTAAAAGAGACCAAAAGAGTAAGAATAAGACAAAGAAGGTCAAGAGTGCCTAGGAGGGTTAGGAGCATCTGGGTTCTTCTATACTAACTGGGTGCTAGTTTTTGAGGACATAAAAGATAAATCGGTCAAGTGTTGGTAGAGATGTAGGATTTGTAATATTAGTAAAGTGCAAGAGAAAGAAATCAAAGAGCCAAAAGGAGTTGTCAACAACTACTTTTCTTACTTAGGAATCATGTATACATTAGTATGCTTTCAGACATAGAAATGTACCTAAGTGCATAGATTTTGTGTCTACACCTCCAAATAATGCCAATACATAGTCCACCAAGCACTTTTACATAAAAATATTTAAGTGGCCAATATCAATTAATGCAGAGTGGTCCTTTGACCAAGTCACCAACCATATTCACTAAACTTACCAATACAAATGCAAAAAAAGCCTTGGTTTTAGTTAAACTATATTCCATTCACATAAAACATATATGCCCATCACTGGTTAGGTAATAGGAGTAATTAATATTTGTTTTATAAAGTATTTTAATATGAAAAGTGGTCTTAAACCAACAATTGTGTGTCACAGACCAATGAGAATATTTAAGAACCTATAAACCAAGAAGTTGTCTCCAAGTTGGGAACCATCCCAATTAACCTTGAAATTTAATTTTATTACATGCATTATACCATAGTAGAATTTAAATTCATGCCAAAAATGTTTACAAATGCTTACATGCACTTGAATGTAGAGTGGGCCCACTTGAAATCCTTTTGAATGCTCCAAAGATTTGAACGGATTAAAAAATATTTTCCAGAGACAATGTGTGTGAGTGAAATTAAATTGAATGGGGCTTATTTTATATAGCATGTGGGTTCTAACCACCCATCAAACAACATGTTAATTAGTATAATTTAAATATTTGAAAATTTCAATATAACCATGCTTCGGTACCATGTCGAGGACCGAGAAAATAAATACATATTATAAAGTTAAACATTATGAATTAAACTATAATAAAAACACAATGAATAAGCATTACATAGTGAACACATATTTAATGTGTAAAACCTCATATGAGGTAAAAAAACCACGTTCAAAAGATAGATTTTTATTTAATCTTGAGAAATATAATTTTACAGTCTAGTAACCCTTCACCACTTCTCTCCCCTTTTCAAAAAAAATAATTCCATTGAATTTTTTAATGGAAGAGAGCTCTATATAAGTGATTTTTATGGGTGTGTCTTCTTATGAAGTACCCCACCACTTTATAAATTGATTTAATTAATCAATTTAAACTATAAACTAAATTTTATTATAGATAAATATAAATATTACATATTTTTATTTAAACTATAAACTAAGTTTATAACTTAAGTACACTTAAGAGGGGATTTAAACCCTATTTAAGATTAATGTTCTAGCATAGATAATAAAGATCAATAATGGTGGGATTATATTGTAAAAAATATGTGAAATATTGTGCATCATCTTTGGAAATGTCATAAGAGTGAGCATCATAGTTATTATTAGATCCTTCACCTTGGATGAGATCTACATTAATAGTTAAGTCAACATTGGTGAAGATAACAGTAGTAGAATAAGGTCAAACACTAGGAACCCCATTTTTATAAGGATGCCCAAAGGGGTTTCCTTTGTAACCCTAATCATGAGAATGTAGGCATATGTACTTGATTCAAATATTATATAACATTGTGGACAATAACATGATGAGGTAAATTTGAAATATATATACAACACCAAAATAAAAGAAGAAAAACATAGACCAACCTTAGGGAAACTAGGGCTTGAAAAACATAGGTGCAAGAGATAATATTAGGTTCACCAATATATTTACAACCTTATTAGATTATATGGAATCTAGATGAGTGAATTACATAAACTAAAGGATGTAAGGGGAGCTATAAGAGGTTGTTCTAATTAATTAACTTCCAAAATTAATTACCTAATATCATAGCAATGCATTAATACTTTTAACTAATGTATGAAACAAGAAAAAAATTAAAAATAAGAGGATGTGTGGAATTAGCTATTTAGAGATGGATATGGTAATTTTTGGGTATCCATATGGTCTTGTCTCTACTTTAAGGTCTTATACCTATTCATATTCTATCCCTTAAATTTTCTAGGAGTTTCTCCTAACTAGAAATGTATGTATTTTTCAAATCCTAGTTGTCATTCATGTTGTGAATCCCTCTTAACATTCTAAACAAGATATAAACCCTAATTGTGGATGGGAACCCCTAAAAAATAAACATTATCTAGGTTGTGAGAACCCTCGTACACCACTGACATTGGCACTACTTTGAATAGGCATTAAAACACATGGAATTCTCCACATGGCATGTGATATCTGAATGAATGCAACTAGATTTGGTAACTTTTGTGAAAATTTATGAGTTGAGTTTAGATCTTGCTAAAATACTTGGACAAGGGATATTTGATTGCTTGTAGATGAGAGATATTGATGCACTGACTTGTTAATAAGATCTATACATGTATTGATTGTTGTTGTAATGATTATACATGAGATTTTCTTAGATTTAGGGAGCATGTGGTGCCTTTTTCAATTTTTGCAAGTGAGTGTATTAATACAGTGCCATATGATTTCAAGGTTAGAAAATGAGGTAGTGTTAAATTGATTTTATAGGGTCCTGAAGGTAAATTATCAAAAAAATTATGACCCGTAGGGAGTAAAAGACACATAAAATAATGTGAAACTAAAAGTAAATATGGAGCATATGTGAGTGCAAAACTATACAAATAGGTCAATTTACTAGATATAAAATCTTGACCAAACTTTATGGCTTTGACCAAGGATGAAAACATGATAAATGATATTTACATCTCGTTCAGTTGACTTAGTATATGTATTTTATATATTTAATTCTTAAAAGTTGATGGCATATCAATGTGTAAGGATAAACAAGATAGATAAGATACCTTAGGATATCAGTGTGTTTATCTTAGCAAGAGTGCATTGTCAAAACTTGAAGTGTCAAAGAGTAAATTTCCAAATTTGAGTGTCTACACCACCTAACACTACTAATCTCACAAATCCTTGTAAACCTTTAGGACCACTACCTAATTCCATCATAATTATACATGTGTCTAGTCAAATCTCATATCAATATCAATATAATTAGAGGGGGGAACATATAGACCTTGATCTATTTTTCATGCATAAGTAAAAACCAAGTGATTTGATAGATATTGATCTAACATAGGGGAATTCATTTGAAGATACATGTAAACTATATGGGAATATCAATGGTGATCTAATGCATTCTAAGGAATATTTGCAAGGTCTTTGTAATTACAAAGGTTTTTTTATCATCCTTCATGATTCCATATATATTTTATAATTAGAAAGGATCTATGAGAATGCAAAGTATCTATCTATCTATTTAGTAAAATTTTATATGTCCATTCAGTAATCTATTGTAAAGTTTTTTAGTTGTATAACCTTTATAAAGTATGCAGGCTTAAGGCATTGTTGTCTAAAATAGCCCCCTGTGCTATTTGGGCAACTCACATATTCATTTCTAGACTTAAGTAAAATTTGTAGTTGAATTGGGGATGAAGAATTCATTTTCTAAGTATGTCAGGTTTTTAAGATCTTCGTGAATCTCTACATGTTCCATGCTCCTTATCCTCTGCCCCCAAAATAATTTGAGAAATCTTGAAAAAATGCCCGAGTGTCAAAAATTTCCTTGTATTTTAGATTTCAGGTTTCGGGGATGAAAATGTAATTTACATGAAAATATTTCCTCAACCCACGAAACATGAAATGCATAAGATTTAGTGCATTTTAAAATTCAAGTTTCAAATTTCAATTTACATGCAAATTGCAACGTGAAACCTGATCCCTGAAACTTGACCTTCCTAGTGCATTTTCGGTTTTGGGTTCTTATTTGTAAACTAAAAATTGAACCCCGATTCTTGAAATATAAAGAAAACAATACATTTCAGATCTTGGGTTTTAAATTGAAATTTACATTCAAATTGGAACTTGATTCCCAAAACCCAAAACCTGAAAAGTTGCAAAATGGTGGTTGAATTCTGATGTTGCATTTTAGTTTTCTCAACATGCATTGCAAGGGCTAACTTTGCCATCAGCATGTCAAGTTTCCGAGGGTGTTTTTCAAGGTTACAAACCCGAAAGAGGCACAATTTAATAACTCAACCACTCTAATTTATTTAAGTATGGAACCATAAACTTCAAATGGCCATAACTTTTGCCTTATAACTTTGGTTTTCACAAAATTGAAATTTTTGGAAAGGTCTCAGCATTTATTGAAGTATGGCACCCTAAACTTCAAATGGTCATAAATATTTCCCTGTAACTCTGATTTATTAAATTTTATGAGGTTAGGTTGGTGAAAAGGAGGAAATAAACTTGCCACATTAAAAGAATAGTTTCAAATTTCTCAACCACCAAAAATGACAAGGTATGGTGTGCATTCCTTCTCCTACAAGAAAATTACCTTGGGGGAATGGCCTTAACAAGGTACCCATGCCTATTTTTAGGTATTCAATGCATCTTGTTGGTTTTTGAAGGAAAAAATATGAGGTCTCTCTTTTTTCCTCCTCTCTTTCTCTCATTCCGATATATAATGTAAAATCTCTCTTTTGTAAAGGGGGATGTTCTAAAATGTAAAGGAAACTATGTCAAAAATTTTCCTAAGCAGTTGTGAGTGGCAAGCCTCCATTTAATCTTAGTAATGTGTTCTTGTGCCTTATTCTTCACATGTAATGGTCTTTGCATACTTTGAAAGTAGTAAAACCTTTGTTTTCTGGTGTTTCTCAACCCTAATTTATGTTTTGTTGCATTTCCTTTCCTTTCCATTCTTGTTGTTGTATTTTTTGGATGTATTTCTCCTTTGCGGGTTCATTATTTTGTGTCTCATTGAGAATACAAGGAAACATGTTGTCTTGGGTCTGTGTTATTCTATATGGCCTCTCCCTTCTCCATTTTTCCTTGTTAGATTTTCCCCACCCTTTTTGTGATATCACCACCTGTTAGTTTAGGATTTCATTTATATGCATTCTTCTAACCCTATCTCTCCCTCTGGTTCTTTGGAATGTGTAGATTAGGATTAGATAGTTTTTTTTTCTTGCTTTAGGAGTAATGTTAACATTAGATTCAGGTAGAGGAACCAACCCTCTCTAGAGGTTGATCTCACTTTTCAAGTCCCACACTTGTGAGATCATCCCATGTTAGAAAAAAGTAGGGACCTGTAGCAAACAGATCCTAAGGTGCTACTTTTTCATGATAACAGGTGTGTCATAGGGTTATAATTCTTAGTGAATTATTATAGACTCTTTCCATGTAACTATTATTATATTGTAATACCATTATACTATAACCTATAATATAATCCTTCTGTAGACACCAAATTTGTGTCTTACGACCCCTGGTGACCCACATCTCATCTCGCAACTTAACCTCATCACCTAAACCTTACACAATTATTTATTAATTACCTTGTAATTGATAAATCCACATCACCTTACCTGCCACCTCATTTTGCCACCTCATCATGACCTAGCCCTAACCCTAAACTAACCTAATTAAGACCTATGACTTGGTCTAGACTCACATCCATAACTAATGCCTCCTTACTCGCACCCAAAACCGACCTTCTAGCCACTTGACCAAGCCCGCAACTGATCTCTCGGGAGAAAAGCAGGGAAGGTGGGCTATTTTACTAAAAATAGCCTACTTTTTCCTTACCGATGCCAGTTCCTACTCGACCACCGTCGGTTACGTAACTGCCATCGGCTCCCTGTAAATGTGCTCCCCGAACAAAAATCAAGTGTCGAATGATTTTTGAATATAGAGATCATTGGGAGCGAAAAACAGAGTCCAGATCTTCACTTGACCGAGCAGAGACGAGTGAAGAAACCAGAAGCGTTTGCAGTAAAGGAGATCAACTTGCATCTTTGTCAAAACCAGTAAGTCACATCTTGCATGTCCTCTGTTATAACATTTCTTATGCTCTTTGAATCACAGTCCTCCTAAATCCGTTTCTGAATCCACTACCCAACGTGCCATTGCATCTAACTGTCATTCTTTTACCTCTCATCATCTCATTTCCTAATATCATCCATAAAACAACCTTACAAACACCATAGCTACCAAGAAGGTCCTAGGCCCAACCGACGTCGGTTACCAGAAACCGGTATCGGTTACCCTGACTATAACCAGAAACCAGCCTTCTCCTACCCATTTCAACCAAGTAATCTAATTGATATTTTGTAGTCATTTGTGTTAATTCATATTAGCAGGGAAACTGACCACCTTCGAAAGGAAGTTTTATATTTCCTGGGCCCAAGGCAGTTTCCTCATTTATTGTTTAATCAAATCTTGTGGTCTTGTGTTCTTATTTACAGGTAGTCCTTCCAAGACAAAAAGGATTTCTTTGCAGTCAACTTGATCTTTCTCCATGGTACGCGCACACCATCTCGACATTTAACAGGTATTCCTCCTAGCCCTAACCTTATCTGTTTCTAAAAGGAATGAAAGGATAGAAACAACTCTATTCCTAGAAGCCGAAACATTCCGAGCGAAACATTTTGGCACGCCCAGTGGGACCCATTTTTGGGTTTCTTTCTTTCTTACTTGCTTTCATATAGGGAGCATACCTGCTGTTTTCTTCTTCTAAAGATATTCATAAGATTTTGTATTATTTTGGTAAAAGAACTTGCTTTGTTTTTGCATCTTGCATTAGTGAAAGTCATCTCTTTTGCTTCATCGAATATCATTTTTGATTTGGGTTTAAAACACGTGCATTGCATCCTTGCTTGCTGTTTTCAATTCTAGTGAACATAGATTAAGTAACAGGTCGTACACGTGGGGGTGATATCCACGGTATTGACAAGAAATTGATCTTACATTCACTGCACAACACATACCGAATCACTTCACAATTAACACAACAGCTCAAACATCCCCTTTTTTTCCGCGGTATTCCTCCACTCGATTGAGGTAACCTTATCAGCCAAAACAAACTTGACATTTCCCCTAGGTCTTGTTGTTTAGGATTCTGACAGCATTCTACGTCTAAAGGCATAATCCCACAATAATTAAAATTAACCCTAGGGTTAGTCTCTGGATTTGAGTGTGCATCTTGCTTATTTTCAGTTCTGTTTTCTTTGTCATATTTTGTCTTCTGTGATCAATAATTTGACAAATATACTAAACGTTGTTAAAAATCAAATTATCATCCTTTTATATCTTGTTAACCCAGACTTCTTACACCGACATCGGTTACCTGAACGACGTCGGCTATAGTATAACCAACATTAGATACTAGACCGATATCGGTTACTGTCTTCTACAACCCCTGACAAACCAGCAACCTGCCAATTTCACCATTCTAAGGTTGTTTCTGTTCCGGATAGATTGAAACCCTACTGTGAACACCTGTTCATGGTTGTTATCACTCGAAAGCAAGCTGCCGCCATGGTTTCACATGATTGCTCTGTTTCTTTACCTGAATCACCCCCTTCACATTCTGTGGGGAATCCTACAGACACCAGTGAGATCCCCCAAATTCCTGTAGGAGACAAGGACTTTGCCAAATTTCTGGATGCTAATCCTAGCACTGTACAATACTATTTGTCTCATGCCCCTGACCGTATGCCTGATGGTCAGCTCTTTGTTGGCATGCCTATTAGTATAGCTGCTCATTTAGCCCCCACTCCGCCTGATAACACCGCCTTGCTTCCGGCACCTTTAGCCCCATCTCCCAATCCGACAGCTTCAGAGGTTCATACGACTCAGATTGGCTTTTCTTTGGCTAATCTTGGACCCCACATATCATTACCACCGACTGCGCCTACCTCATCTCTCTTGCAGACTACTCCATTCATGACTTGCTCTCTGCCACCTATCCACACGAGCTTTCCTTCTCAAGCTCCGCCTACCTTTTCATTCCCATACACGTATCTAGTAACCTCAACACCTTATATGGGACATCCCTATTCTGTCACCTCAACATATTCATCCTCCATACCTTATCAAAACTTAACCCCACCATTGTCCAGTGGAGGCCCTTGGCCCAATTTGCCTCCGTTTGCCACAACCGCACCATCATCTCATCCAACCACAGATTTCATCAAACAAATGATGGACAAAATGCAAAATCTAGAGGCTTATGTGTCGGGAAGTCGTAGCGCCTTGACATATGAGGAAGTTTGTCGGGAGCCCATTCACCCTTCTGTTCCCCTTCACTCATATCCTCCTCAATGGGAACTACCGAAATTTACTCGTTTTAATAGTAAAGAGGATCCTCAACAGCACTTGCGATCATTTAGACATGCTTGTTATTTGATTGCCCATGATGATGCCTTGCTACTCCGCACATTTCCCATGTCCTTATCAGGACCCGCCTTGGAGTGGTACAGTGCTTTAACCCAGCACTCAATCTTCTATTTTAACCAACTAGCCCAATCTTTCTTGGATCACTTCTCCATTAACATTGCTAAGAAAGTATCCATCACCGACCTTTATGCCATCCGACAATTCGAAGACGAATCTATCGCAGATTTCGTTGGACGATGGTGTGGCCTTATCAACCAACTTACATATGCCTTGCCTTAGGCTGAACTTATCGAACTTTTCACACGGGCATGTGCTAAGCACATTTCTCCTACTCTTCAAATTCAAACTTTCTGCACATTTGATGAGGCCTTTACCATGGCTCGGAAACTAGAAATTCGAGCCTTAGAAGAAGAGAAATTGCGGTTGTGCAACAAAAACCCCAATTTCTGAACTCTTGATTCTACCAATAAACCAAATACCACCACTCCTCACGCGTCCACTTCTTCTAAATCAAAAGGAGTTGTCCACGCGGTGATGGTTAAATCTCAAACACCGTCTAATACCCCACCAAAAACCACATATAAGTACAAAGCCGAGCCCATCAACTACACTCCCTTGGGAGAAAAATATGGTGTGATATTGGAAAAATTGCTCAAAGCAGGAGCCATTACATTACCTCTTTTTAAACCTCATTCTGGGTTTGATTCCACTCGCGCCATACCTTCCTAGTACAAAGAAAATGACTTCTATAACTTCCACCGCGTGAAGGGACACAGTCATGAGAACTACAAGATGTTGAAAAACATAGTGCAGGAAATGGTTGACGCAGGGGATATAACCCTCGATAATCCTAATGCCCTTGCCAACTGAAATTTGAAAATCTTCAACAAACCATTCCCGAATCACTCTCCCAACAGTAACACAAACCAGGATATCTTAGCTGAGGAGAGTGTTCATGAGATCCATGCAGTCTTTGATACCCAGCCCAAAGCCTCTATCGAGAAAATTTTGAATCAAGCCTCTTCACTAACACAGGAGCCCGAACCTCCTTTACCACCATCGAACCAAAGTGAAATCATTCCTTTACCCATAAGGGAGTTAACTGCCCAGACTCCTCTTCCCATCGATGAGTCTGCTTATACCACATCCCTACAAGATTGCGAACGGATGTTATCTAACCTATCTATTTCCCAGATTTCCCCTTCTACCCCTCTTGCTGCACAAGAGGGAGATACGCCACTCCTTTTGACATCCTTAGACGAGGAATCTCTTGCACCGACATCACCAAATTCTTTAACCATGACAGATCCTCTCGAACATGCCCTCTTACCTATTAGTTCTTCATCGCCTAAATCTTTTCAATGACCGGTTGACCTCTTGACATCTATTGATACAGTGCCTCGTTTACCCCCTGTATCACACCCACAGTGGACCGGAATCACAACCCACCTTTCTTCCGTACAAAATTTACAATTCAAACCTGAAGACTATCATTCTCCAGAAGATAGACGAATCTTATATGAACGTTTGAGTACCCCTTATTCTACTCAAATGCAGATGACCGATCCCGACACATCTACCATATACCCAAAGTGTTTACAGAAACTCAAAATGCCTATGTCCTCATTCTCACCCCCCGTATCTATACTCAGTATCCCATCCACCTCTATCAACCTAGCCAAATCTTACCCTACACTTGGGACCTCACCAATACCCAGTCTAACACACCCGCCTAATCGACTAGATTTATCCAAAAATAAAGCCGCCCCACCACCTAGGAGACACACTCAACCCGTGCCTCTATCACAATCAAAACCATCATCGTCATACCTACCTTCCATATTGGGACCTCATCCTTCCACCTTGCACCAATATATCACACCTCCTGCATTTTCTTTAAAAAGACATACACCTTCTGCACCTATACCGAGATCTAAGGGTATATCAACATTATCACCCCACGTATCCTGTCCACCCATCAACCCTAAACAAACTCCATCATCAAAGGATTTATTTTCTATCACTCCCCTTTCTCCGTGGTTGTTTCCCGCTACCATGTCATCTGTAGCCTCATCATCTAACCAGCCGCACGTAGCTCCTGCGCCAAAGAAACCACGTTTAGTGAAAACCACATGTAAACACCCCTTGGCTAAACCACCACCCATACGAACCAGCCACACCCAAACATTACCGAAACCCACACAACCAATACCCTCATCCTCCTCCGATTTTGACCCACTCAAAGAATCTTATGCTAAAATCCTTGCCATGTTGGTAGAGAATGCAACCATTTCCCTAACCCCACTTAGACCTTATGACCCATCTAAACCTCAGCCTGTAGGTTACGATGAGTCTAAAATCTGCGCTTATCACCGCACACCAGGACATGATGTGGAGGGATGCAAAGCTTTAAAAACCATCCTTCGTCAGTCACCTCTCCCAGATAGAAAGATTAAGAAAGACAACTTACGAAGGGAGAGACCTTTAGCTTCAATTCCCTCTCCTATACCATCTATCCCCGCCTCACCACGATCTATCATTATTACAACCCCACCTCTTGAAGACCATAATTTATCCCAACCATCTTCCTCATCTCAGGTTTACGAGATTAACATGATTAGTGTTGCTACTCGAGCGTAGAAAAACAACGAGAAAGCAAAAGAAAGCACACCTGCGTCCTCTCTTTCTCCGTCTAGCATCCCGATTGCACCACCACCCAAAGTGGTTATTCGTGGACCCGCTTACCCCATCTCTAATGGAGTTTCCCATCGAGCCATGATCAAACAGCTTCACCAATCACCCGTCAAAATGACACTATATGATCTCATTCAGACTTCTGAATCTCATCGACAAGCTCTCGTTGAAATTCTTCAAGGGATCAAGGTCTTACCTAATGAAACCCTACCCGTTGCCTCCATTCTAACACCCAATCACGTTGCCTCTCTCACCAAACAACCCGCTGCCCCAACCACTTCTGTCTCTGTACCACAAGCTGCGGCAGTCAGTTTCTCTGAAGATGAAATTGTTGACTTTGGTACAGAAGACCCTGACCCTGCCCTTTTCATCTCCGCTTACATCCGGGACATTCGGGTACATCATGTTATGATTGACGGGGGCGCTAGCCTAAACATCATCTCTTCAAAATCCTTCCAACAAATGAATATCCCTTCTAGCTACATGTGTGCCAATCCCATCATGTTGCGGTCATTCAATGATGTTATTACCTCTACCTTAGGCACCGTGATCCTCAACATTCGGGTAGGACCACGTACTTTACCTGAACTCTTCTATGTCCTTGAGGGAGAGTTCCAATATAAATATATTACTGGGTCATCCTTGGATCCGGGCCATGGGATGTGTTCCCCTCAAACATTACATAGATGCATAAAATTTGAGTACGAGGGGAAGTCCTACACCGTAAAAGCTGATCCTCCCCCCTTTAAAACCTGCAATATGTTATACCGCCTAACGATGTGCTTATACCAATCAAGACACCCATACATTCAACCCAACCATCCTCTTCAATGTACCTCAACCATCCACCTCAACCGCGCCTACGCCTGCAACCGATGAACCACCGTCGCAAAAACCACTTCCCTTCCCGCAGCTAACATCCAACCTCCGACCCCTTAGTAGATGTTTTTTCAATGCACTATGCTGGGGGAAAGTACCACCTATATAACATAGTTCTTCTTTCCCTACCCCCGCAAAGAGTATGGATAAATTACATGCACATCCCACACTACGACCTGTTGCGTGGGGGAGGTAATCTCTTATGGACCACCCATTGCACACACCCAACCTAACGTATGGGGGTGTTGACGCATCCTCCATTACCCCTGAATCTCCTCTTAGTGTGGTTCCCTTCCAATCCGATTTTCAGTACCTGACAAATCGTCACTTTTCCCTCACCTTCTTGACTCGCTGTGTTTGGAAAGGCTTTGGTTTTGGTCTTTATGAACAAGGCCGACATACACTCATTCCCGTGACTACCCACAAACACAATGATCGCAGTGGTCTTAGTTTTCTTGAAACACCTACACAGGAGACACCTTGTGTCAGCTGTATTCTAGAAGAAGACGACGTCACCCCTACCAAACCATCATCACCCACTTTGCCATCATCACCCACACAATCTATAGACCCTGAATCTATCCCTCCTAACTTTTTTTTTCATAAATGCTATCTTCATAGGTCCTCTTACTTATCAACACGATAATGAGGACCCATCTTCTCTTCCCCTTCTGTATCCAGACACTGATCGAAGAGGATTCGCCTTTTGATTAATGTGTGAGTGTCAGGATGATGACTCCATCCTCACTTACCTTGGTGCGGATGATTCTATATTCAAGAGCCTACCATCTGAAACCCAAACCATGCTGAATGAATCTACCTATAGAAATCAACATCCACACGGAGGAGATCCTCACATGTGAAGATCAGACAAATCCCTTAACACATCAGAACAAGTCGCATTTACTACTTTCCTCGTGCTTTGCAACCAAGCTTTCGCTTGGTCCTACGCTAACATGCCAGGAATTGATCCTGAAATTTGCGTCCATACATTACACTGAAACCTGATTCCAAGCCAATTAAACAGAAATTGAGAAAAATGCATCCACGCATTGCCCTCTTGGTCAAAAGAGAGCTACCAGCTCCAAGGACTCCTTCCCCCCTTGTTTCCTTCATTATGCCTATTGACTATCCTCAATGGATTTTAACATCGTACCTGTCACTAAAGCGACGGGGGAGCTGCGGAGATGCAATGGATTCTAGGATCTTAAACCTCGTTGCCCTAAGGATTATTCCCCTACCCCCCCCCCCCCCCCTTCATCTTACCGCCCCCCACCCCCCATGTATCTCTTTCTCCCCTTTCGGTTTTTTTTTTGGTTATTCTTTCGTATATCTTTATGTTTTTATGTGTAGAACAAAGTTTTGCGGACATGTGTGAGATTCGCAGCTACTTGGTAATGGATTGGATTTCCAGGAAAAACTAGTAGTAATTTTGGTTGCCCTACCACATAGATACCCTTCCATATCGTCTTCATGATTCCATAACTGAAGAACCACGCACATGTTTGTACATCCTTATCCTTGGGGAAACTTTGTTTACCGGTAATTGCCATTCGCCTATTCACACCCCGGCTGCTAGGCCACGTCCACCTATAACGGGGTTTTTAGACCTGTACCCCACCACAAAACTAACACCCCTTTTGGTGACATTTTAACCCTTCCCGACAACTATCCTGAAGAATTAGGTCGACGATCTTTTGGCAAAGTCTAAACATCGCACTCATGAACATCCGATGTTTTACCCATTATTTTTGACGCCGTTCTCCCTTTGCTTCTCAATGGCTAATCAGTCCAACCCTCTGTTTTTGTTCCACCCGGGTGTCTAACTTTCTCAAAAAAATGGGTTTGGTGTCCTTTAGGGATACAGTCAAAGTGCATTCTGTCCCAAGCGACTCTGTGCTGCACACCGGTCACGACAGGTTTGCGTTGGGGTATTGCCACCCCCGCACCCTTTCGACCATCTAAAGCCAAAAGCTATTCTCGAAATTGCCCCCCCACCTACCAATCTCAAAACAATTACGTAGTTTATAAGGTAAGCTCCAATCTATCCGACGTTAATCTCCCAAACTCTCGGATCGATGTAACCTTTCCATCACCTCCTTAAGAAGGACATTGATTTTTCAATGGAGCCAAGAGTGCCACCAAGCCTTTGAGGCTCTTAAAACTATCTCTTACAGCCACCCGTGCTTATCCTACCTCAAGACGACCGCCCTTTCTACCTTTACCTTTCCGCCACTGACCAAGCTTTTGGGGCCATGCTTGCACATCGTGACTCTGGAGAATCGAGAACAAGCCGTTATTATATAAGTGTACTTTGGTGGACTATGAGACTATGTATACACATGTAGAAAAGTTATGCCTAGCCCTATCATTCGTGGCTACCAAAATCTGACACTACCTTCTGAATCACAAAACTTCGTTCATCACCAAACGGGACCCCATCCATTACATGTATGCCAAAACCCTCATCTAAACCAATGCATCGCCCAATGGCTCATGCTCCTCGCCGACCTCGACCTTAGTTTGTCCACTAGAAATCAATCAAAGGACAAACCATCGCCAGACCAACTTGCAGAAGCCCCTTTACTGGAGAACAATTTACCAATTTTACATTCCCCGACGAACTCATCGCCACTCTTTCACTCAAGGAGGAGTCGTATCTAAGGACTCTCTTCTTCGATGGATCTACATGCCAACGCGGTGGAGGAGCTGGAGTTTGTTCTCGTTCCTCTTTACGTTGAGCCTATGCGTCTTTTCATTCCGACTCGATTTTCCCTCTGCACTAATAATACAGACGGAATATGAGGCCCTTGTTCTGGGTCTCCAGGTTGCGCTGCACTTAGGTATAAATCTATCAATATTTTTTGGTGACTCTTAATTGTAGTCAATCAAGTTATGGGCATCTACCAATGCAAAAATGAGGGAACTTCAAAAATACAAACACTACGTGGATTCGCTTCTAGCTTTATTTACTCACTATTCTATCCAAACCACTTCCACGCTCTACTAACAAATTTGCGGATACTATGGCTTGCTTAGCCTCGCAAATTCCAGCCTCATCAACTGACTCTGACATTTTTGTCTTGGTCCAACAAACTCTTTGCCCCATCTTATTCAGCCCCCCAGTTGTTTGTACGATTAAGTACTGTGTCTGCTTAACTCGTCAGGATACTTGGTATCACCAATTCCAAGACTACCTACAACCTCTGTTCTCCTTCTGACCTTACTAAGTATGGAAACATGTGTTTTAAACGTGTTCTCGTTATGTAGGTTATGGGGGGAATCCTTTATAAATGTGGCCTTTGATGGCATCCTCCTCGATGTTATCACTGGTGCGGAGGATCACCAACATCAAAAGTCCATGACGGTATTGATGGTGGAAATTTTAGTGGCCTTGCCATGGCCAAAACGAACCTTCGCCTTGGTTATTATTGGCCTACTCTCAATAACGACTGCTACGAATATGTTAAGCGTTGGTATGTGTCACAAACATGCCAACCTTCAAACATACTCCTAGCCACTCACTCCAGGTCGATCGAGATCTGGGCCATTCTAACAATGGGGTTTAGACTTATTGGTGAGATTACCAATCCTCTTCACAACGTCACCGATGGATTTCACAGCAACCCGAAATATTAACAAAATGGGTGGAGGTTTTATTCCACTCATTTCAACTAAAAAATAAAAAATTGTAGAGTTCATTAACCACCACATTATCTGTCGTGTTGGGTTCCTCATCGCCTGATTACAGATAATGGAAAATCTTTCAAAATAGGTTGTTGCAAAGACCCTTTGTGACAACTTTGGTATCAACCTCAGCTTATCATCACCCTATATCCACAAGCAAAGGACAAAGCCGACTCTCTAATAAAAACCCTAACCCAAATCCTCAGAAAGTCTGTCAATGAGTCCAGACAAAATTGGCATGATTCACATCCCCTTTGCCCTTTGGGATTATAGTACTAGCATCCGTACCTCTACTAGCCACACCTTTTTCGTTGGTATTATGGTACGGGTGTTTGCCTCTCGACATACAAATACCTCCCTTAAGAAATCTCTTCAGGATATTCCTCACCAACGAGATTTCAGCCACCGAGCGGTTAGCCCAATGGAGCTCCTCTGACGACGTGTCTTACAGCTCTTGGATCACCTTCAAATCTATCAAAAATGCATCAAGCGTGCTTATGATAAGAGACTCCATGAGCGTGTACCTTTAAGGTGGTGATTGGTCCTCAAAAGAGAATCAAACATTCACCAACTAGAAAAGAGCAAACAGGAAAATTGCGCCAATTGGATGGCCTTTACATAATCACTCACACTATGGATCGGCACTTATGTTTAGCTTCGCTTAATGGAAGCCTGTGAGCCTGAACCCCTTAATGCTGATCTTGACCAGTATAGTTGATTTAGGTTATATCACTCCATATCTACCTGCCACTCGTCCCTTGAGCTCACATACCACCACATGCACTTCGGGTTCCTACACTCATAATAAAAATTCAAGCTCACATAGTTTGATTATCACCTCACCCCTAACGATGCATTCCCCTTTTTAGTCTAGCAATGACTTCAAAGTATTTTAAATTAAGCCGTTATTCTTATGGGATTTTCTTGAGTCAAACTTCCTAACAAACGTAGATGCTTCACGCCAAAAGAACATCTAGCATCTAAATTATATATAGACTGTCCTTAAGGACAGCTATAGCCTAATTATGCTGCTATTCATATAGACTGGCTCCCCGAAGGACAGCTAGGAACTAAAATCATATCTGCTACATATAACTAGACTGCTTCCTCGACACCCCCCAGGATAGCTAAGGATAGCTATACACAGCAGCCTTTACAGAAGCTCTTCACATTGATCAGCTTCGTGAAGAACTCAAGAATAGCACAATCAATATCCCTTGTAGGACTTCCGCATCGATCAGTTATATTCAGTTAAATAAAAGCCTCATTCAGAAGAACTTTTGAGTCATGGACTGTCTATTAGGGTAGGTTCTCTTTTTAGAACACTCACTTGTAATGAGTTCTCCGTACTCAGTATGTCTCCACCTCACATCACCATCTGTTTCAAACTCAAGGGAAGTGCCGTACCACTGATAGGTTGGATCAAAACTCTTTTCACCTATGGACTTCTCGTCTATGCACGGTACTAGGGCTTCAAAGCTCGTTTACGTTTGGTGGTTTGTTTAGTATTTTCACCTAGGAGCACTCTTCCCGCTTTGGCTCGCATCTAGGATTGTGTGTTGATCTAATCGGACATGGTTACCCTATCCCACTTGGGTAGCTAAATTTCGCGTCCCTTATACCTTTTACAACCTACACTCAATTTCATTTCCACACCAAACAACCTTACCTTAACAATGTTAATATCCAATTCTTACCAAATCAACCCAATGCCTTAAACCGTACCAAATTGCCTGACTTGCCCTCTCCCTGAATCTTAAGGGAGAAACTACATCGGTCTGAGGACCCTCCTGCTTTGGAAAAGGGCTTATATAGGCAGCAGCACTGCGGGGGGACGTGGGGTCTCCCAAGGTTAGCTCGACCATCCCCTACCATAACCTATCATGGTGGTAAATATAAATATTTTTGGTATTCATCCAATAACATGCCTCTTTTCTTTTCAAAACCGAAAGTCAAAACAAACATTCTTATTATTATAATCAAATCAACATAATATCTGTTTTATTAGATGTTAAACAAATACATTCTTCTCTATCAATGACACGCAGGTCGGTACTCTTATTTTTAATTTTTTATACCTTGCTAACATTTATTTAGACCCTCACGCCTCATCCCGAAAAACTAGGCGATGATCGTGATCATCGACCTCTCGCCGGCCTCTCTGTTCCTCAATGGTACCACGGCTATTGGTACCCGCCACTGACTGCCAATGTCTGCTTGTAACATATGACTCCGCCCTTATTCGCCATGGAGGACCCAGCCTCTAGTCTCTCACCCGTGACTACGCGAACCACTAACAATCTCTTGTCTCATTCACCTGCGTTTGGAGTGATAACACAAAACGCTGCAGACGATCCCTCTCTGCTGTGGAATCAATCACTAGTCAGCGCCGATCAGTACACCTCGCAGTTCTGCGTACCCCATATCTATAGGCCTCTATCGTTCCTGCATCCGATCCCGCATCGTCAAACTGCTGACGTGCCTGCAAAACCATAATTGATCCCAACCATCTTCCTCATCTCAGGTTTACGAGATTAACATGATTAGTGTTTGCTACTCGAGCGTAGAAAAACACCGAGAAAGCAAAAAGAAAGCACACCTGCGTCCTCTCTTTCTCCGTCTAGCATCCCGATTGCAACCACCCCCCCCAAGTGGTTATTCGTGGACCCGCTTACCCCATCTCTAATGGAGTTCCCCTCGAGCCATGATCACAACAGCTTCACCAACTCACCCGTCAAAATGACACTATATGATCTCATTCAGACTTCTGAATCTCATCGACAAGCTCTCGTTGAAATTCTTCAAGGGACTCAAGGTATTACCTAATGAAACCCCTACCCGTTGCCTCCATTCTAACACCCAATCACGTGCCTCTCTCACCAAACAACCCGCTGCCCCCAAACCACTTCTTTCTCTGTACCACAAGCTGCGGCAGTCAGTTTCTCTCTGAAGATGAAATTGTTGACTTTGGTACAGAAGACCCTGACCCCTGCCCTTTTCATCTCCGCTACATCCGGGACATTCGGGTACATCAGGTTATGATTGACGGGGGCGCTAGCCTAAACACTCATCTCTTCAAAATCCTTCCAACAAATGAATATCCCTTCTAGCTACATGGTGTGCCAATCCCATCATGTTGCGGTTCATTCCATGATGTTATTACCTCTACCTTAGGCACCGTGATCCTCAACATTCGGGTCGGACACGTACTTTACCTGAACTCTTCTATGTCCTGAGGGAGAGTTCCAATATATATATTATGGGTACATCCTTGGATCCGGGCCATGGGATGTGTTCCCTCAAACATTACATAGATGCATAAAATTTGAGTACGAGGGAAGTCCCTACCCGTAAAGCTGATCCTCCCCCCTTTAAAACCTGCAATATGTTATACCGCCCTAACGATGTGCTTATACCAATCAAGACCACCATACATTCACCCAACCATCCTTTCAAATGTAACCTCAACCATCCACCTCAACCGCGCCTACGCCTTCAACCGATGAAACCACCGTCGCAAAACCACTTCCCTTCCCGCAGCTAACATCCCACCTCCGACACCATTCTTAGTATGATGTTTTGTCAATGCCTTATGCTGGGGGAGTACCACCTATATAACATTAGTTCTTTCCCTACCCCGCAAGAGTATGGATAATTACATGCACATCCCACCTACGACCGTTGCGTGGGGGAGGTAATCTCTTATGGACCACCCCATTGCCACACCAACCTAACGTATGGGGGGTGTGACGCATCCTCATTACACCTGAATCTCCTCTTAGTGTGGTTCCCTTCCAATCCGATTTTCAGTACCCTGACAAATCGTCACTTTTCCATCACCTTCTTGACTCGCTGTGTTTGAAAGGCTTTGGTTTGGTCTTTATGAACAAGGCCGACATTACACTCATTCCCGTGGACTACCCACAAACACAATGATCGCAGTGGTCTAGTTTTCTTGAAACACCTACACAGGAGAGACACCTTGTGTCAGCTTGTATTTAGAAGAAGACGACGTCACCCCTACCAAACCATCATCACCACTTTGCCATCCTCACCCACACAATCTATAGACCCGAATCTATCCCTCCTAACTTTTTTTTTTTTTCATAATGCTATCTTCATAGGTCCTCTTACTTATCAACACGATAATGAGGACCCATCTTCTCTTCCCCTTCTGTATCCATACATGATCGAGAGGATTCGCCTTTGATTAATGTTGTTGAGTGTCAGGATGATGACTCCATCCTCACTTACCTTGGTGCGGATGATTCTTATATTCAACGAGCCTTTACCATCTGAAACCCAACCATGCTGAATGAATCTACTATAGAAATCAACATCCACACGGAGGAGGATCCTCACATTGTGAAGATCAGACAATCCCTTAACACATCAGAACAAGTCGCATTTACTACTTTCCTCCGTGCTTGCAACCAAGCTTTCGCTTGGTCCTACGCTAACATGCCAGGAATTGATCCTGACATTGCTGTCCATAACATTACACTGAAACCTGATTCCAAGCCAATTAAACAGAAATGAGAAAAATGCATCCACGCATTGCCCTCTTGGTCAAAGAGGAGCTCCAATGACTCCTTTCTGTTTCCTTCATTCTGCCTATTGACATCCTCAATGGATTTTCTAACATCGTACCTGTCACTAAAGCGCCGTGGGGACTTCGGATATGCATGGATTTCTAGGATCTTAACCTCGCTTGCCCTAAGGATTACTTCCCCCTACCTAGCATTGACCAACTTGTTGATCTCACTGCAGGCCATGAGATGCTCTCTCTCATGGATGGATTTCCAGGATACAACCAAATTTTGGTTGCCCCTACCGATCAACACAAAACTGCCTTCATAAATCCTTGGGGAACCTTCTGTTACCGTGTAATGCCATTCGGCCTTAAGAATGCTGGTGCCACCTATCAACGGGCTATGACCTACATTTTTCATGACATTATGCACACTATCCTTGAAGATTACGTCGACGATCTTCTTGGCAAGTCTAAACATCGCAATGAACATCTCGATGTTTTAACCATTATTTTTGACCGCCCTACTACAATATTCTGTCCGTCTTCAACCAAAAAATGTGTCTTTGGTGTCCTTTCGGGAAAACTTCTTGGCTTTATCGTCTCTTTGCGTGGCATTGAGGTCGACCCATCTAAAGCCAAAGCTATTCTCGAAATGCCCCCACCTACCAATCTCAAACAATTACGTAGTTTATAAGGTAAGCTCCAATCTATCCGACGTTTCATCTCCCAACTCTCGGATCGATGTCAACCTTTCCATCACCTCCTTAAGAAGGACATTGATTTTCAATGGAGCCAAGAGTGCCACCAAGCCTTTGAGGCTCTTAAAACTTATCTCTTACAGCCACCCGTGCTTATCCTACCTCAAGACGACCGCCCTTTCTACCTTTACCTTTCCGCCACTGACCACGCTTTTGGGGCCATGCTTGCACATCGTGACTCTGAGAATCGAGAACAAGCCGTTTATTATATAAGTCGTACTTTGGTGGACTATGAGACTAGGTATACACATGTAGAAAAGTTATGCCTAGCCCTATCATTCGTGGCTACCAAAATCTGACACTACCTTCTGAATCACAAAACTTTCGTCATCACCAACACGGACCCCATCCATTACATGTATGCCAAACCTCATCTAAACCAATGCATCGCCCAATGGCTCATGCTCCTCGCCGACCTCGACCTTGAGTTTGTCCACTAGAAATCAATCAAAGGACAAACCATCGCAGACCAACTTGCAGAAGCCCCTTTACCTGGAGAACAATTTACCAATTTTACATTCCCCGACGAACTCATCGCCACTCTTTCACTCAAGGAGGAGTCGTATCTAATGACTCTCTTCTTCGATGGATCTAAATGCCAACGCGGTGGAGGAGCTGGCGTTGTTCTCGTTCCTCTTTACGTTGAGCCTATGCGTCTTTCATTCTGACTCGATTTCCCTTGCACTAATAATACAGCGGAATATGAGGCCCTTGTTCTGGGTCTCCAGGTTGCGCTGCACTTAGGTATCAAATCTATCAATATTTTTGGTGACTCTTAATTGGTAGTCAATCAAGTTATGGGCATCTACCAATGCAAAAATGAGGAACTTCAAAAATACAAACACTACGTGGATTCGCTTCTAGCTTTATTTACTCACTATTCTATCCAAACCATTCCACGCTCTACTAACAAATTTGCGGATACTATGGCTTGCTTAGCCTCGCAAATTCCAGCCTCATCAACTGACTCTGACATTTTTGTCTTGGTCCAACAACTCTTTGCCCCATCTTATTCAGCCCCAGTTGTTTGTACGATAAGTACTGTGTCTGCTAACTCGTAGGATACTTGGTATCACCAATTCCATGACTACCTTACAACCTCTGTTCTCCCTTCTGACCTTACTAGTACTGGTAAACATGCTTTTCTTAAACGTGTTTCTCGTTATGTAGTTATGGGGGGAATCCTTTATAAATGTGGCTTTGATGGCATCCTCCTTCGATGTCTCACTGGTGCGGAGATCACCCATACCATCCAACAAGTCCATGACGGTATTTATGGTGGAAATTTTAGTGGCCTTGCCATGGCCAAACGAATCCTTCGCCTTGGTTATTATTGGCCTACTCTCAATAACGACTGCTACGAATATGTTAAGCGTTGTGTTATGTGTCAACAACATGCCAACCTTCAACATACTCCTAGCCACTCACTCCAGGTCGCTCGAGATCTTTGGCCCTTCTCACAATGGGGTTTAGACCTTATTGGTGAGATTCACCCATCCTCTTCACAACGTCACCGATGGATTATCACAGCAACCGAATATTACACAAAATGGGTGGAGGCTATTCCACTCATTTCAACTAAAAAATAAAAAATTGTAGAGTTCATTAACCACCACATTATCTGTCGTTTTGGTGTTCCTCATCGCCTGATTACAGATAATGGAAAATCTTTCAAAAATAGGTTGTTGCAAGACCTTTGTGACAACTTTGGTATCAAACTCAGCTTCTCATCACCCTACTATCCACAAGCAAATGGACAAGCCGAATCCTCTAATAAAACCCTAACCAAAATCCTCATGAAAGTTGTCAATGAGTCCAGACAAAATTGGCATGATCACATCCCCTTTGCCCTTTGGGCTTATCGTACTAGCATCCGTACCTCTACTAATGCCACACCTTTTTCTTTGGTATATGGTACCGAGGCTGTTTTGCCTCTCGAAATACAAATACCCTCCCTTAGAATATCTCTTCAGGATATTCTCACCAACGATGATTTCCGCCAAGAGCGGTTAGCCCAATTGGAGCTCCTTGACGAACGTCGTCTTACAGCTCTTGATCACCTTCAAATCTATCAAAAATGCATCAAGCGTGCTTATGATAAGCGACTCCATGAGCGTACCTTTAAGGTTGGTGATCTTGTCCTCAAAGAGAATCAACATGTCACCAAACTAGAAAAGAGCAAACATGGAAAATTTGCTCCCAATTGGATTGGGCCTTACATAATCACTCACACCTATGGATCAGGCACTTATCGTTTAGCTTCGCTTAATGGTAAGCCTGAGCCTGAACCCCTTAATGCCTTGCATCTTCGACCATTCTACTGTTGAATTTAGTGTTATATCACTCCTTATCTACCTGCCACTCGTCCCTTGAGCTCACATACCACCACATGCACTTCGTTTCCTACACCTCATAATAAAAATCAAGCTCACATAGTTTGATTCTCACCTCACCTAAACGATGCCTTCCCCTTTTTAGTCTAGTCCATGACTTCAAAGTATTTAAATAAGCCGTATTCTTATGGGATTTTCTTGAGTCAAACTTCCTACCAAACTAGATGCTTCACGCCAAAAGAACATCTAGCTATCTAAATTATATATAGACTGTTCCCTTAAAGGACAGCTATATGCCTAATTATTGCTGCTATTCTATATAGACTGCTCCCCCGAAGGACAGCTATGCACTAAAATCATATCTGCTACTATAAATAGACTGCTTCCTCGAAGGATAGCTATACACAGTCAGCCTTTATCAGAAGCTTCTCACATTGATCAGCTTCGTGAAGACCTCAAGAATAGCACAATCAATATCCCTTGTAGACTTCCCGCATCGATCAGTCTATATTCAGTAAAATAAAAGCCTCATTCAGAAGAACTTTTGAGTCATGGACTTGTCTATTTAGGGTAGGTTCTCTTTTTTTAGAACACTCACTTTGTAATGAGTTCTCCGTACCTCAGCTATATCATCCACCTCACCTCACCATCTGTTTCAAACTCAAGGGACGTGACGTACACCTGATAGGTTGTGATCATACAACTCTTTTCACCTATGGACTTCTCGTCTATGCACGGTACCTAGGGCTTCAAGCTCGTTCTACGTTTGGTGGTTTGTTTAGCTCTTTTCACCTACGGAGCACTCTTTCCGCTTTGCCTCGCATCTAGGATTGTGTGTTGATCTTAATCAGGACATGGTTCCCTACCACTTGGGTAGGCTAACTTTCGCTTCCCTTATACCTTTTACAACATCACCAATTCATTTCCGACACCAACAACCTTACCTTACCAATGTTAATATCAATATTCTTACCAATCAACCAATTGCCTAAACCGTACCAAATTGCCTGAATTCGCCTCTCCCTGATCCTAAGGGAGAACTACATCGGTCTGAGGCCCCTCCTTGCTTTGTGCAAAGGGCTATATAGGCAGCACTTCGGAGACGTGGGGTCTCCCAAGGTTAGCTCGACCATCCCCTACCATAACCTATCATGTGTGGTAAATATAAATATTTTTGTGTATTTCTATTCAATCACATTCCTCTTTATCCTTTTTCAAAACACCGAAAGTCAAAACAAAAACATTCTTATTATTATAACTCAAATCAACATACATATCTCGTTTTATTTAGATGTTAAACAAATACATCTTCTCTATCAATGACACGCAGGTCGGTACTCTTATTTATTCTTATACCTTGCTAACATTTATTTAGACCCTCACGCCTCATCCCGAACTAGGCGATGATCGTGATCATCGACCCCTCTCGCCAGGCCTCTCTGTCCTCAATGGTACCACGGCTATTGGTACCGCCCACTGATCTGCCAATCTCTGCTGTAACATATGAATACGCCCTCTCGCATGGAGGACTCCAGCCTCTAGTCTCTCCACCCGTGACTACGCAACCACTAACAATCCTCTTGTCTCATTCACCTGCGTTTGGAGCTGCTGAACCAAACGCTGCAGACGATCCCTCTCTGCTGTAATCATCACTATGTCAGGACGATCACGTACACCTCGCAGTTCTGCTACCCACCATAATCTATAGGCCTCTATCGTTCCTGCATCCTATCCCGCATCGTCAACTGCTGACGTGCCTGCAAAACCAACCCACATCCTTAGACCTACTTTTTATCACAACATCTACTTTATCCTCTAAACCTCCTTTTATCCCCCCGACCACACCCCGACTCTCTACCACCCCACCCAAAACCAAAACTCACCCCACCTACAAAACCAAACTCACCCCACCCAAAACCCAAACCCACTCCACCTAAAAACCAAACCCCACCCCACCCAACACCCCACCCCACCCAACACCCAAACCCACCCAACCCAAAACACAAAACACGCCCAACCCAACCCAACCCACACTCACCCAAAACCCAACCTAACCCAACCCATACCCATACAAACCCAAACCGACGCCGGCTGACATACGACTGACGCCGGTCCAGCCCCTCCTGCTCCTCCTGCCTATGCCATAGCTCTAATTCTGATCTGCTGGGTCCTCGGCTAATCAACTGCTGCCTCCTCCTCACTCGGGCCCGCAAACAACTCACTCCTCCAGCAAAATAGCTCCACCTCACTCAATAAACCTCTAATCTCAACTCTCCACGTCAGACAAGTCAATTTGGTTTTCAAAATAACAAAGTGACAATGACAAGCCGTATTTTTCTTTTTATAGGTTTTTTCTTCCAACTTTCCCCCACTTTTTTGCCCTTATTTACCATTTGCCCCTTTTTAACCACATATCACCTATATCCACATTTGCTGAACACCATTTGTTTACAAACCGGCACAACCCAAGGCCTCGCCCTAACAAACCGGCCCGACCCAAGGCCTCGCCCTACCCTACCGGCCCGACCCAAGGCCTCGCCCTACCCTACCAGCCCGACCCAAGGCCTCGCCCTACCCTACCGGCCTGACCCAAGGCCTCGCCCTACCCTACCGGCCCAACCCAAGGCCTCGCCCTACCCTACCGGCCCGACCCAAGGCCTCACCCTAACAAACCGGCCCGACCCAAGGCCTCGCCCTACCCTACTGGCCTAACCCAAGGCCTCGCCCTACCCTACTGGCCCGACCCAAGGCCTCGCCCTAACAAACCAGCCCGACCCAAGGCCTCGCCCTAACAAACCAGCCCGACCCAAGGCCTCGCCCTAACGAACCGGCCCGACCCAAGGCCTCGCCCTAACCAACCCGCCTGCCCCAAGGCCTCGCCCTACCCTACCGGTCTGACCCAAGTCCTCGCCCTAACAAACCGGCCCGACCCAAGGCCTCGCCCTACCGTACCGGCCCGACCCAAGGCCTCGCCCTAACAAACCGGCCCAACCCAAGGCCTCGCCCTACCCTACTGGCCCGACCCAAGGCCTCACCCTAACCAACCCGCCCGCCCCAAGGCCTCGCCCTACCCATTTGGACTGACCCAAGGCTGCAACCCAACATCTCGGCCCGACCCACGGCCGTATCACTCCAATACCTTACCCAAAATCAAAACCTTCCACTTTTATCCACCCATCCTGTAGTTTTTTGTTCAATCGAGCTCACCTGTTCGTGTTTTAGCATGATTAGGGTCCTTGACTTTATCTGTCGACCAACTTTGCTCAGACCTAGACCGTGACATTTATCTCAACCAAACCAACCATTTGGTACTGCTGGACATGCCTAAACGTTCCTGTACCTTACCTGTTATATACCCTGGAGCTACTTCCTATGCCTTGGATACCAGGATTATATCACCCTTGTTTGGATAAACTATCGACCTTTGCCTATGCACTGCTGGTTTGCTCGTCAAATCATGTACCCTAGTCGTACTATTACATTTTACCATGCGTCTGCTTCCTTGGACCTACCCCACCATCTTACCACCCCCTCTACCCCATTTACCCTTTATCAACCCTATCCCTGATTTCCCGTTCACTCAATCTGTGATAGATTTGAGGGGGATTACCTATACCCTTAACAGGGGAAACCACTTCATATTATTGTCCGTGCAGCTTTACAAAACAAGCTACACGACAATAAGGAACTAATGTAGACACCAAATTTTTGTCTTACGACCCCTGGTGACCCACATCTCATCTCGCAACTTAACCTCATCACCTAAACCTTACACAATTATTTATTAATTACCTTGTAATTGATAAATCCACATCACCTTACCTGCCACCTCATTTTGCCACCTCATCATGACCTAGCCCTAACCCTAAACTAACCTAATTAAGACCTATGACTTGGTCTAGACTCACATCCATAACTAATGCCTCCTTACTCGCACCCAAAACCGACCTTCTAGCCAATTGACCAAGCCCGCAACTAATCTCTCAGGAGAAAAGCAGGGAAGGTGGGCTATTTTACTAAAAATAGCCTACTTTTTCCTTACCGATGTCGGTTCCTACTCGACCGCCGTCGGTTACGTAACCGCCATCGGCTCCCTGTAAATGGGATCCCCGAACCAGAATCAAGGGTCGAATGATTTTTGAATATAGAGATCATTGGGAGTGAAAAACAGAGTCCAGATTTTCACTTGACCGAGCAGAGACGAGTGAAGAAACCAGAAGCGTTTGCAGCAAAGGAGATCAACTTGCATCTTTGTCAAAACCAATAAGTCACATCTTGCATGTCCTCTGTTATAACATTTCTTATGCTCTTTGAATCACAGTCCTCCTAAATCCGTTTCTGAATCCACTACCCAACGTGCCATTGCATCTAACTGTCATTCTTTTACCTCTCATAATCTCATTTCCTAATATCATCCATAAACCAGCCTTACAAACACCATAGCTACCAAGAAGGTCCTAGGCCCAACCGACGTCGGTTACCAGAAACCGGTATCGGTTACCCTGACTATAACCAGAAACCAGCCTTCTCCTACCCGTTTCAACCAAGTAATCTAATTGATATTTTGCAGTCATTTGTGTTAATTCATATTAGCAGGGAAACTGACCACCTTCGAAAGGAAGTTTTATATTTCCTGGGCCCAAGGCAGTTTCCTCATTTATTGTTTAATCAAATCTTGTGGTCTTGTGTTCTTATTTGCAGGTAGTCCTTCCAAGACAAAAAGGAGTTCTTCACAGTCAACTTGATCTTTCTCCACAGTACGCGCACACCATCTCGACATTTAACAGGTATTCTTCCTATCCCTAACCCTATTTGTTTCTAAAAGGAATGAAAGGATAGAAACAACTCTATTCCTAGAAGCCGAAACATTCCGAGCAAAACACCTCCTATTAATAAAATAAATATTTAATTGTTTCTTGTTTAAAGAAGTGCTTGATATCTTGCCTCAGTGAAATATAACTTTGGATTTGTGGGTTGTGTGATATAAATCTTCCCTTAATTAGGAAATCTAGTTACGACTACATCACATGTGAAAAGTCTAACTTGTTATTTAGTGTCCCCATATTTTTCCTAGTTAGGCCTTATTTCTATCCTTCTTGTACTTTATCCACAAAAATCCCATTTAAGACACTATGACTCAAAGAAATATTAATGTGTTGATGATCTGATCTTATGTCAATATCTCTAACCCTAAAATATTTCCTTTCTTTGATTGATGATTGATTTTTGTTTCATGTAATAGATGGGATATTATAGCATTTTTTTTGTCTTGTACATGGTTCTTTATATTAAATATCTTTCTTTAGCATAGAGGTCTCTCTTATAACCATTAGTTTGGATATTTCACACTTGTTGTCCCCCTCATTCTCCTATAGATCTTTATTTTTACAAGTGGAACTCGTATGATGTAGTCAAGCCCTGCCTATCATAACATTAACTGAAGAGTGTATATTCCCCTTTTAGATCCATTATAACCTCTTATGCACACAACCCTTACTTATAACATTGGATTAATATGTATATATGCTTATACTTTATCATGTTTTAGAATAATCCCCATAGATTATTCTTAGCTTGTGTTCACTTTAATTCTAGTATTCAAAGTGATAAGTATTAATAAATTTGCATTATATTGGAATGTTTTTTGAACTACATTGTACTTGATATGTTATTTTCAAGACTACTCAAAATATTAAGGACCCAATAATAATGGAGGGAGAGTACATGCCTTCAAGAAATCCCTCTAGTTTTTATAGTTTGGAAGGTGTTATGATCACATTAAGTTTCCAATGAAGGAGACTATATTCCTAACTATCCTTTGGGGAATTTTGGAAAATCGAGTGAGAATTTTTTAACCCAATAATAGGGGAATAGGATTTTCAACTTTTATTTTGCATTTGTTGATAGTTGTTAGAAATGTACTATAATAGTTGTAGAAAAATAATATATTTTTGGTCTGGTTACTTTATTTCCACTAATATTTTGGTTTGTTTTGCATTGTTATTTAGACATACACTACACTATTTATTTTTTTACGAATGTATAATATTGTTTATACAATTAGGTGTGAATTATTACTTTATATCTATTTAGACACAATCATAAAATGTATGTGGTCACTTATAATGTATTGTTTATGTGAGTTCACTTTCTACATTAGTATTTACATTTTATTAACCATTCATATAATTTCCTAGCTCCAATAATAATTTTCCTAATGAAATTAAATAAAATTAATGATTTTAATATCCATGATACCAAGCAATCTATGGTAGCTAATATCCAAAGTAAAAGTATTTTTTTCTCTCACATCCACTTGCCCCAAGGGTTACCCTACTAGTATTGTGAATTTTCCAATCCCATGTTCATGTTGGATCTTTTAACGTGCATATTTATAAAAAACATTGTTATTTTTTATATCCTCTCATCGTAAAACAAGGTGTTTAGGTTGTATTCATAATTAATGAGGATATATCTATAAGGTGTGTACTTCGCCACCCCTTTTTTACAAATAGGCATGTTCTCATTTACAACTCCTCCTTGAGAATTGTCTAAATTTTGGTCTCACATCTAATATAATGTGAGATATTACTTAGTTAGGCCAATTAAAACATTTCTTCCACTTGGCTTCATATCCTATTTAGGCCTCTTCACCATCATCTCATGTGGGTTCAAACCCTTTGATATAGTATACCTTTTTTTTCCCAAGTTGTTGTCGACATGGTTGTTTTGAATTTCTCTATCTCATACTTTCTTGTTTCCTCATTAGTGTTTGGACATTTTTTCATGTGCATGCCCCATTTACTAATCCAATTTTCATTTTATCTCATCCATGTTGTATTCCTTCTACTAAGATCTTATTCTATCACCATTTTAGGACATCAACGGATTTCTATACTTTGTTTCTTATTAAAATAGCTTAACATTTCAGTCAGCATTGATTCCTCCAATGGGAATTTTTTTTAGGTAATAAAATCATATATGTAATTTTTGTTTCAATTTTGAGGTTACTTGTGATTAATTTTATAGATTCTCTCAATTTTTATTCATTTCATATTTGATACATTTTTGCCCCAAACTTAAAATTCATATGTTAACATTAGTGTGGTCTAAGCATGTTGAACAAGGTTCTCTTATTTTTATAGCCCCATCATTCTACATTCATCAATATATTTTTTAGTGAGTATAAATAATGCCCCATGTTATGTATTATTTTTATCCTAAAAGTATCCCAAATATGAGTGTTGTGAAAATCAACTCTAAAGTACTTATATTATTCCACTACTACCAATGTGCTTCCTTTGAAAAAGAAGTTAATTTGTTTCTTTTTCTTTATAATAAAAATATCATGAATTTGGTTTTATTGGTATTCACTTGTATTAAAAATCATGGTGGAAAAAATCTATACCCCTCAAGTTTTCTCTCAAACCACAATTATTTTTGAAATTTGAATAAGACCATCTGCATAGAAAAGTAACTTTATTACATAGTTATCTAGTTGAATGCCCCCTCTACCAATTGTGTTAATCCACTCATCTAGATTATCAATGTATATCCCAAATAAAGTTGTGGGTATCATAAATATTTGTTTGACATTAATTTCACTTACTAATATTGCTAAGATTCTCCCACATGTTTTGATTTTGGACCTAACTAGCTCATAAATATTATGAACAATTTCTCTATACTCATATAAAAATTCAAATTGCTCAATCTAACTCTAAGGTTTGCATTTGGGTATTGTGTCAAAGCTTTATTGAAAGTGAAAAAATAACATTATTTTTCTTATCGCAATGTATTACTTACTTTGCAAACAAACATTTAAGACTTATATAGTGGTTGATAGTGGAATGCTTCATTTTAAAACTTGTCTATCCTTTTGTTGGTTTCCCCTTTTTTATGCCCAAGTTTTAATTATACACTCTACAATGATCCTAATTTTTTTTTAAGCAGGGTATTGACCATGATAGTGTGATATTATTACTAGTTATTGATATCTTCACTTTTATAGAGAGATTAATGACACTAATGGTCAAATCTATTAGGAAACATTTGTGGATGATACGATTGAAAATTCTTTTGATGTTTGGTGCGAGGAATTATAAACCCTATTTTAGATTTTTTTTGAAACTCATATATATGATTGATATTTTAACCCTTGATCAAAATTTTTATGCCTCGATTAATATCTTCCCCATGTTATAGCGTAATTTTTATGTTGATTAAAAATAGATGTTTTTTTTTCATCATGAACTTGCTTATAAAGTATCTTTTCATATTATAACTATTACATATAAATTATATTATTCTCTTTTTTTAAATTTCCATCTAAATCCTTTAGGTTGTGTTTTCCAATAGCAATTAATTCTTTTCTTTTACGCTTGAGTTAGCCTAATGGTGATGAACTTGTGCTCTTGAAAGAGAGGTCACAAGTTTGAATCTTGTAAGGGGAAGGATAAGTATGTGTTTTAGTTGAAGCACAACTATGTGCCTCCTACATATTGATAGTACAAGGTATTCCCATATATTATAAACCACCTTTAGATCCAAATAATAAGTCATCAAACATCATGAACTACAAAATAACCTTTCCTTTCCTTTTATAACTAAATTGGGGAAATTTATCCATTTAACATGGAGAATTTACAGGGAAACATGTGTGAAATTTTCAATAATTTTGAATTCTCGCTCATATGGAAATGAAAAAATGATTTTTTTTGGTGGTATGTTCTCTCAACCAAAATGGGAATTTCTCAATCTTAGAGCCTAATTTTGATGAAACGAGATTCATAATGTGACTATTCATTTCCCTTGCTTGAAGAACAATTAATTGAATAGTAAGAAAATTAATATATTTGAGCACAAAAAATAACCACATATAGAATATAATTTAGAGCTTTCTATCATAAAATAATAAATTATAGTTGTAACCTCAACAATGATGTTAAAGGTAAACAAGAGCTACATATAATCTATATTGTTATATTTGTTCTCATACAAGATAATATAATTTATTTTTAAAAAATATTGATAGTATGATGCAATGGTATTATTAAATTATTTAGCAATATTACACCTAATAATATAGGTTGAGGTGTCTTTTGTTTTTGTTTTTTTTTTGGTTTTTTAAATATAGGTTAATATATCAATTTTATATTAAAGTGTTTAGTAATTTAATGTTGTATGTTAAATCATAATTGTTAATACAGGTTGAAGTGTCATTTGGTTTTTTTTTTATCATAACATAAATTGGTATGTCATTAGGTATTTAGTAATTCAATGTTGTATGTCATTCCATAATTATTAATAGACCTAAAGGTGTCATTCGTATGGAATTTTGGTTTTTTAAAATATGGGTTAAGATGTCATGTTGTAATAAATTGTTTAGAAACTATACATTATATTTCACATTTTAAGTATTAGTGTATTTTCACGTGTATTTCGGTAGTATTAATAGGCCAATTTAAATAAAAAAACATTTAAAGTAAAAATAATTAAGAGAATCTCTTCTTGTTAACCAATAGGGAAGAAGATAAACAAATTTTAAAATGTTTTTTGATTAAAAATATGCAAATCCAAACTTAAAGACATGGGATATTCAATATACAGAAAATTATATTAACTTATAATCAGTCAAAAGTATGAATTATTAATAACCAATTAATCCCAAATAAGCAATATTCATTTCTATACTATCCCCCTTATGGAGGGAAGAACTAAAAAACTCTGCCATCGAATAACATAGAAAAACATAAATTTATGAGTGGTAATGTAAGCACAATGTCAATTTTGAATTCGGTGACATCGACATCTAAAGTGTGCATACATTTGGTAGCACAACCTATATCCCCACTGTATAAGAGTGGGACCACTTCACCCATATTCATAATAGACATTATAACAACCAAGAGTGAATTTCAACATGGTAGAAGTGTGGTACCCACCCCTCCCAACTTAAAAATATAAGCCTTAAGTATTCATTTACACCCAAAACACCCTACTCAATATGGAAAATGTGAATCCTATTTGTCAAATAAAGGATTATGGCTCTTTTATTACTCGATTCGAGGTAAGGCTCAACTTGAGATTAATAATTTTAAGGGTAGGGTTAATGAATCTAAGTGCTTATAATGAATTTTTTTTACTAATTTTTGTGAAAGAGGTGTATAATGTGAGATTATAGGAAAAAGTCACAAATATGAACTACATGGTGTGATGCACAATTTCCATAATGATAAATTCTTGTTCCATATGGGTGGATGATTGTTTTTCAGATGTTATGAAATATTAGGGGACACTTTTTTTAGGTTTATTAAAGAGTCTCAAACATCTTTGAAGATGTTAGCTTCCTTTGACACTACCTTTATTTCTCTCATTCCAAAGGATTCCGAAACAAAATAATTATAGGAGTATATACCCATATCATTACGTAACAATATTAAAGCCAAGATCATTCCTTTGAGGGTTAATAATTTTATTTTTGAATCCATATGAAAAAATAAATCTTGTTTTATATAAGGAAAAAAAATCCACGAGGTGAGTGGAATAGCCCAAGAGGAATTACTTTCAAACAAAACAAAAACTTGTTAGATATTGTGTTAAAGTTGGATCTTTATAAGTCCTATGATTTAGTAAGTTGGTTGCATTTTTTATTTATGTTGATTTACTTGGGGATTTGTGTACATTTTGTAAGCTCGATGATGAATTTTTACTCCATTGTGTATTTTGTTTTATTTATCAATAACTTAGCATCTAATTTTTTTAGACCATACAGAGGACTTAGGAAAGGATGTCCTTTATCTCCACTTGTGTTTCTTATTTTTATGGAGGGACTAAGCATGGATATTTCAGAAGCATGTTAGATTTTAGGTTTTAGAGGTATTCATCTAGAAAGATATGTGTTCATTTCAAACCTCTTCATTTTCGATGACATCCTATTATTTTTTTTACGGCTTGAGAAGGGATGCACCTAATTAAAAAGATATTGTATACTGATGCTACATTACTATGAGAATAAAGATAAATTTGATCAAATCATCTCTTTCTTTTCATAGGGTAAATTAAGAAGATATTAGATATCTTTCCCATCAATTTCCTTTTCAATACTTAAGTTTACAAGATGAAATTAAGTATTTGGGGTATTTTATTATACTAATTTCCTATGGGATAAATGATCAAAGTTGGCTTATAATAAAATTTGAAAAGAGGTTACACATTTGATTTCATAAGTGGTGGACTAAAGGTGAGAGATTTACTTTGATCAAATTAGTCTTATAGGCCATTCCACATTATTTGATTTTATTATCATTTATTCAAAATAATGTTTTGGAAAATATAAGAAGTGTTAACTTTAGATTCTTGTGGTTAGGACAAAATAAGAAAGAAGGAATTCCTTTAGTTAAGTGGCAGGTTATTGTAAATCCAAAAGATATGGGAGGGGGGTCTTAAAAATTTTCATATTTTTGGGAAAGCTTTAGCATCCAAGTGTATTTACAATTTAATCAATTATAAAGGAATATGGTGCTCATTTACCATAAAAATATACATTAAGTTGGATTTAGTTGAAGATCAGATCAGGAATCCCTCGAAGAAAATATAAAATGTGTCTATTATTTGGAAGGATTTAGTACTAGTATTTCCTTTGATATGGAAATGGCTAGTGTGGAATGTTGGGAATGGTGAAAGAGTATATATAGGATTTTATCCTTGGGTTGGTTGTGAGGGAGAGTGCATTCTGCCTAAAAATATGATCACTTTTCTTCATAAAAAAGGCATCTTATTTTTTAGACATGATACTACCCATGATCTTGTAACAATATAGAAGCATGAATGGAAATATATCATTTTAGTTTAATTAAGGGAAATGGAAAAGGAAAAATGGGATTTTTATTTCACTAAGATAAAATAATGTCATGTGAGAATACGAAAATGATGAAGATGAATGGTTATGGTAAAAAAATATTGCATGAGGCTACCATATTCCTAGGGTGGCATACAAGGAAGTGAAAGTGTGGATGAAGTTAAATGATGGTAAATATATACTTGGAAATTAAAACTCCCTCTAAAAATACATTTTTAATATGGCCCTTTATTGGGAACTATGCACACCCAAAAACTACATGGTGCAACATTTGAACATAGCACATCTCCGATGATGAAAAATCTACTTCCAAGATGAGAACGAGATCTATATCCCCCCTCTCCTTTGCATTTCCATATTGAAATAACTTAGCCTCTTTGCCCCACTCCTAACTATTAAATTTACTTGTAAGGTTCTTTTACTAATTTTTGGTATTTCTCTTTAGTGATAGTTGTGCAACCACCTCTCTAGAAACATGAGCAATTTTGTCACCATGAAAACTAAAAGTGAATAACGAGTTTTTAAATACATGTATTGGTTGCAATTTAATTTTCTCTCAAATCAATTAGTCAAATTGCTTAAAATATTCTCATTAGAATAATATTGGTTTTATATTTCCTTCAAGGTACAAATAACCCATTGAATTCTTTCCATTTAGATAAGTCATTAATTCTTACTTGACATATTTTTATTAATACCTTATCCTCCAAAATTTTATAAATATTCCACATTCATTTGTATCACGGGTTGGAAATTTTAATTTTTGAGAAGTGTTATGTTGTTGGATAGTAAAATGTAATAGCAAGTCATGATTCCACAATCCTTTTGTATGTATATAGTTAGTATAAGATAAAATCTATAATATATATCTTCTCTGTGTATAGGCAAAGAAATTGAAAATCCTATGAATATATGAGAAGGAGATGAAAGGATCAGTAACTCAATATTCATTGTATTTTGTATAAAACTATGTAACCCTATTTTCAAGAGAGGTTGATCTTGGATCCTAATAGAAAGTACTTTTTTGGAAATTCTAGGAATTGAGGGGGGTGGATCAATGATTTTTAAATTTTGACATATAATTCATTTTTCTTATCTTAGTTATGATGGAAAATCAAAATCATTTAAAATTCATAAATAAAAGAAAACACACAGAGAGGAAATATTTAATGTGGGAAACCCTTTAAGGGAGAACAACCCATTGAAATCAAAGAACTAGCTTAGACAAGAAGGTCATATAAATTTTACAATGATTTCATGCTGAACATCTACTCAACTTGGAGCCGAAACTCCAAAATTTATTCAGGATGCTACTTTACCTTTAACAAGCTTCAACTTGCATGTAAGATTCAACTCCCAACACTTCAACCAAGCTTCAACTTGATCTAAGATGCTACTTATAAGGAAGCTTCGACTCCTTGATTGTTAAGCACTTTCCTCTTCACAACTTTTTGATCACTTCTTTTGTGTTCTCTCTCACAACTGATTATGATCACTTATTCATCTCAATTCCTTTTTTCTCAATCTCCTTGATCTTTTGTAGGTTATCACTCAAGTCCTTCTCTTCATACCCTCTCAAACATTTACCTTTTCCAGCTCACTAATTGCTCCAAAATTTCAGTCATACATGCATTAGATAATGCTTTTATTTTTCATCTCCAAAATTACTACCTCATCAATGGCATAAACATAAAAAGAAAAAAACATACAAACATTCAAATATTAGAAGATATTCAAATGAGACCTCTTGAAGTGTCTCTTGCACTTCACCTTACCACAAGATCCTCTTACATACTTCACCTAAGAATCTCGAATTGGAGAGATGAGGATGACATCATACAACCTGATTTATAGCAACTGTCATGTCTCATGAATAGCATGTCAGATCACATGCATACCATATAATCAGCTTTCAAGAAATTTATAAATTTCTATTTATATCAAATAATAATAACTCCCAAATTCCTTGCATAACTTCAGACTCCTTCTTCTTATACTTGAAATCTATGACCTCCTTACAATCTGACATGTAACTGTCGTGCAAAGTTTTGAATTCTTCTATCCCGACGCACAAGTTTGTCCTTTAGCTATCTTACATAAAAGGAACCAAGTTCCATATGAATGAATGTGATTTAAAATACTCCTCATTTCCTATATAAACACTTCACATCCTTCCTTCTACACCATTTTGACTCTAGTGCAACTCCATTTTCAGAGCTCACGAGCATCATAGGTTTAACATTTCCAAAACTAGAACTATATTTTTAAAGTATAAACTACATTTCAAAGTCATGTCATGCCTTGAAAATCACATGAAAGGTCATTTAAATATGTGTAATTCATCATCATCATGGACTTGAGATTCACAAAATAAATTCAGAAGAGTTGAATTTCATCCTTTTTCTCAGCTAGACATTCACTGTCATGGAAGCTATAAAAAATGAGTTGCATGGAACATCTTCATTATCCATCAAATATCATGGACATTCAAACAATACTTCTAATCACTTGGAGAAGGTGATATAGGACATATAATTAGATTCTAAATCCTTCACAGGGAAATGATTTCTTTTTAGACTCACTTTCACATTGATCTTGTGCTACCAGACAAATAGGTTATAACTCAGAATGTAATTGCCTTCACAACCTCAAACCATCTCATTAAGACTCACTCCATACATTCATTGGAAATATATTGATGTCTCATTTCTTGAATTACGATCCTTATTTTACTCAAAACAAGTCAGAATTCACTCAACCACCTTCATTTCTCAAACAGGTTTGATATGGGTTCTAGGAGCTTAAAAATAGTCTTCAAATTATCATGTTAAAACATATTCAAAATGGTTCTAAAAACACTCAAACTTACTACATTGAACAGTTTGCAAGACATCAAAAACAACATGTGCAAGAATTCAAAGACATACCTTTTATGCTACAAAAATTTACCTACTCAGCATGTAGCAACAAGCTTGTTCACTATCCTGTTTGAATTCATTTTCACACCTTGAAGTTTCATCATGAAACCACTTAACTAGACCAACTCAGGGGCATAGACACTTGGTTTTGGAACTCCCCATGTTTATCTTCACACCTACATGACTAGTTATTACATTCATAGCATTCTCAAACTGCAGAGACTGAATAAAATACATGTACCATCAATTTTATCCAAATAAGTGGTCTAAATAAATTCACGAACATCAAAAACATGTCTCGATCCTTCACAAAATGTTTGAGCATGGGTTACTTTAAATTTTTGTCTGTCACCAAATTTTCCATAAAACAAATGTTTTTCGTATGGGTTACACCATGAGTAAATAGATCAAACCACAATATGGAAATATGATCTGATGAATTTTATACACGATCAATTTCATGACCCAAACAAAAAAGTTCATTTGGAGGCTCTAACCAAAAACATTTCTCTATACTGATTTAACTGGGTTTGAGGACAGGGTTTAAGACAACTTCCACAAAACATGGATAGAACTTTCTTATTTCTCATCCATTTGAAATCATAATATTTGTAACATATTTTGATCCATATGATCTTAAAATTTTTCTCTTATGATATATTTTAATAAAGATCCACAATTTTTCTTAAACTGCTAAGAAGTCAGAGTGCTAGTTTATCATACCTTACTTAACCCGGTTTTGATAAAAATGCAATATATTGTGCAAAAATCCTCATTAGGTCCTAAAATTTGGTCCACATCTTCAAGACTACCTCCTACATGATCTACAATGGCCAATTTTTCATGGTTACACTCTAAAAATTCCAATCTAATCTCATTTGGGAATGTTAAACGTGTTTGTCTTGAATAGGTAGTCATACAATTGACCCTGAACATATGCCTTTAATTTTTTGAATTATGAATTAATAATTAATATAATGAATCTTTTCAATTCCTCTACACACTTCCCATGATCTTCATTTCACTTCATTCAACTTTTTTTTCTTCATACCCTCATGCTAGGTGCTTGAAATAGGACAATTTAGGCTAGTTTACACTGCAAATCACCATGATTTTCCTACTCTTCAACTTGTATGCCCCTTAAACATGTAAAATAATTTTTTTAATTCCCCTACCATGATTCACCATCAGTCCTATATCCTTCACTTCCCCTTTCCGGGTCACTTTGTTAGCTAGGCCTAGGGATTAGGCATCCCAAACTAAGCTTGTCCTGACCAATTCCACTAACGTGCCCCTAGATTAACCCTTATGACCATGTTTCCACATCATACTACAATTATAAAATTTTAGATCATCATCCTACTGTGCTACGTATATCATCACTCTATGTCTACTTAAGAAGTCAACGTTTCATCAGGTGTTCTCATGACCATGTATTTTTCTTGCCTTATCAACTTCATTCCAAGCTCCTCTAGCTCTTCATCCTATTTTGTCAATAATGTGCCTTTTGACATCAATAAAAACTCACACATCCACATGCCAAAAATCTCCCACTTTTTCATTGATGTAAAAACCTCCTGATTCTTCTCCCCCTTTTTGCATTAATGACAAAGTACGTAGTTATAGTTCATGGTCTATTCTTGCATCAACTTGTTTGGGTCCATCTTGGTTGGAAACAACAACAAAATTCATAATTTACACTCTTCCTCATGTATTTATCCTTCTTCAAACATTGAAATCACTAGTAATCCCCCTAAGAAAATGCCACTATGGCACATCCACATGCCAACAACCTAATGTTTGAGTGAAAACAAACTTCTAGCACATAATTATGTCTACTTATCATAGTCAACTTAGTTTTAGGATTAATTTATCCATGTGCTACTTGTAGGAAAAATTTAGATCTTAGGTCCCTATAGTGAGAATTCAGAGCATTTTTGGCCATCTTAGGCTTGTTGTATAAGCATATTTTTCTACTGAAATTTTCCTTTCAACCTCCCCCTGAGGTGATATAATCTGTATCTACTTGCCTATATAAGAATAATATTTCATTTCCTACTCTTATTTCATAAGGATGACTCAAACTTATTCATATAGTCTTGAAACCTTTCTTCAGCGTTCATTTTCCCTATTTGTTTGGAAAGATGACTCACTTATTTATTCACTAACTCCCCCTATCAATATACTTGTCCCAATTGTCAATTATCTTTCCTAACTTACCTCATTTTCATCTATTTTTTATTGACATTGAGTTATTATCCACTTCCTTTTCTACACATAGTCTTCTATGATTGCATGTCACTATTTCAGACTTGTGGGATACTTCTTTGTGTGGAATACTAACTTGCCTAGACATTACAATTGCTTCCTCTTGGAGTGGTTACACCAACATCCTAAATTATATGTTTTTATTCTTCTTATCATCACCATTCACTAACATTGTAAAATTCTCCAAGTTAGGATTCATATGCACAACCTTATCTCTTCATGTACAACATGTAGAAGATCATTTTTCCTCTTACAAACATTGTGGTCATCTTAGCAAAGAACTAAAAGTACATGTCCTATAATTAATAATTCTACACCCACTTCACACTTGATAATTGAGATTGGATACTCATTAAAGTCCTTCCAACTCTTCTCTAATAATCATAATTAGATTCAAATTGACATATCTCAGATTGACTCTCTTTAAAATCCTATTTCAGTGCTCTAAATGAGACTTAATCTTGGATAGTTTTACATTTTTCATCTTAGATTATTTGATCAATCACTATTCTCTATTCTACAAGGCTCATATCATTTGTGACATCAATCAACAAGATGCTTTCACCGAGAAGCTTTATTCACTTCTTCAATTTGTACTCAAAGCTACCATTTTATACCTCTAAAACACTTACTCTTGGTAATTTCATGATTGGATCAATCTATGTATGCTCAGATCAATATAAGAACATTTCCAATCACCAATAAATATTTTTTACGTGTAGGATAAGGAGTTTTTCTTAATTTTCAATGTAGATACCTTCTTTCTCATTGTTACTCCTTCTAGGCTTAAGCCTTTCTACTAGCCCTGACAAGGAGGATACTGTGGCATATATTTTGTTATGAGACTTACTTAGAAAACCAATAATTATTTCAAGTAACCATTTTACCATATATTCAATGTGCAATATTTAACAAGTACTTTCTTCACAAAAACTCCTTTGATTTTCCTTTCACAGTCTTCTTATTAGGTCATGACAAAAGCTATAGTTCTTGATTATGAATTTCATAAATTGTTACCTTTATGGATAGCCAACACCCATGAAAATTCAAATTTTCATGAGATTTGGAAATTAATATGCTATATTGAGGATTTCAAAGATTATTTTTGAGTTTTAGTGCTTCAAATATTGTTCCTCCACTAAACCCTAGGATGGTTTCTGGATAAGCCCCAGAAGAATTGTTTTCTCACCAAATCGATCATACTTTTCCTCAAGACCTCTTATCATTTCAAATAGGTTTGTGCTTTCATTTTGAACATCTATAGCTTGAAAATAGGCCATCACTTTATACTAAAATTAAAAACATAACTCGTAACCACCATGCTCTGCTTCCTTGAAACAAGGGGTTTTCATTTTGGTTACCAGGATCTCTGATAGTCATGTTGGATTTCAACTAACTTGTCAAAAAATGTTGTCACCATGAACTTGTCAATAAACTTTCAATTTTTTATCAATCTACTTTTCTCCATTTCATCTCCTACCTTGAATCTTTAAGTCACTGACTTTTCAAACTCGTTCTTATCTGTTAATGGCTATGAGAACCTATTAAGATCTATATTATATGTTCTCACATCTCTAACTCATGATGTAATCATGCACATTTTACTTTTGAATCTTGATTGTGTTCAAACCTTAGTCTATATAGGCTTTAAAAAAATGTCTTAGGAGATTAAATCTGAGAATTATCACCTCACCATCTTCTAGATTTCTAATCTTTCTTGGTCTCCTTCCCATAGTAGTCACGAGTCTTTTGAGTTTCTGGAATGCCACTATCATCTTCTAATCTCAAGTTTACACATTTCAGAGTCTCATTATAGACACCTAAAATTATTATCTATATCCTTATTAACCCGCGTGCGTAAATTCATTTATTACATCCCCCTTATTTAATTAAAATTCCCACTTTAATATCTATCACCTTTAATTCACATTAATTAATTAAGTTTCAATTAATTAATTAATCAATTAATCAATATCCTATCCCTTGCCCAAATGGACTTTCTATTTCCCATCCCTACACTTTTACTAACCTGTCTCCACTACCAACCCACCTATATCTCATCCCTAAACAACAGCTTCCTACCTTATGCTTTAAAGCATTCAAAAAACTCTTAAAAGAAGCCAAAATCATGAAAAAAGAAAAAAACTCCTCCTAATGGGGAAAATTTCCCCATAGTCGATTGTGACCCAACCTAGTTGCCATCAACCCTATAAAGCCAAGGATAAATACCTCTAAAACACAATTAAAAAAATCATCTACATGCATTTTCGAGCTTCCTTGTAGAATAAGCGTCCTCCCTCATGCTTGTGCATTCCAAAAGTAATTACAGACCTCTCAGATCTCTTTGGAATGAGTTTATATCCCTAATAAGCATCCCTCACAAGCATATCATTATCTTTGAATTAATTTATTTTAGTAGATTCATTTTATCATTTATTTGTTGGTATATAACCCTAGTTATCTAGGTACAAGTTATTTGCAGTTGCACTCATATCCCTGTTTTAAATAGTACTTTTCCAATTCCATCCTTGTAGGTTCATTATTCTATGGCATTGAAAAATTCCTTATATTGATCCTTCTCTTTCATATAGTCACCATCTAACTTGAAAGAGGGTCATCGTAAAACCCGTAAGCGAGGATCACAAGGGACGACGTGCTATTCCAACAGCTTGTGCGAACGGCAACATGAAGTTCAGATCTTGGACCTCAGGATTGCCAAGCATCAACTTCGAATCCCTGCATGCAAAGATTTGAAATCATCGTGTTTGTAACCTAGTTAAAGCCATCGACCAGGACTCTGATTCCTATCTCATCGATCAAAATACGTGTACATATAGTCAGGTGCTGAGTAACCCCCAGTGCTGCAATCATGATTCAACTTCAAGTAGAGAGGAGGAGTTACATTCCTAGACATAGAAGTGTAACTCCCAATGTATTCACATTATGACGCACTAGATCGCGCTAGGATGCTACATGATTTCATAAGAGATTCTCCATATCTGACCCCTAAATGACACCATGGACCTACAATCTCACCTACAGTCTGGATGACCGTCCACCTAATGACTGTGGAAAATAAACACACACCAACACCCCCCTTCATCTCAACTTGGGATGAGGCAGCATAGTCAGAAATCGAGATCCTGGGTACTTTTAGGTGCAGTAAAGCCTTAAGTTGAGGTACCCATGTACAAGTTTAAGAATACTCTAAAGCAATGAAGTTTAATGACCTAGTGGAAAAACATCCACCACAAGAGAAGTTACACACTCTCTAATCTAAGAAAGATGCCACTTTATCAGGAAACCCCTGCCCATAGATCGAGCCTAATCAAGGATACCCATAGTACTTATTTGTAGGTTTTATCTCTCAGAAAGAAGAAGCAAGAGATAAGAAGAGGGAGACAAGAGGAATGCAGAAGATGCGCATCCGATGGTATCATAAAACCTCTGCAGCTTTCTAGGAAGTCTCCCAGAAGAATGTCGATGAGCAAGATACCTCTAACTCTCTTAGGACTGAAGAAGAGCCACCCACAACGATTCTGTGTGCACTGCCCTGGTAGGAAGAACATTTTGAAATGATCATGTTAAAATTACACCCACTCCACAAAGTTGCTTTTTTTTCTTCCAGCTAACACTCTAGAAATTTGAGGTCTAGTGCATGGAAGTGCTTGACATAGTGTCTAGCGAGTGAGTGCCAAGGAATTGAAGGTCAGTGCCACGTGCGTAGAACTATCAGAGTGAAGAGGAACACCCATATCCAAGGATGTCCAAGTGACTGTGAAGGGAATAAAACATCCTCCATCATAGAGAAAAGGGATCCACAACTGAGGGTCCTCATCAAATATGACCCTTCACTCTGGAAATGTAAAAAGTGACTTTGATTCCCGGAAGGGGCTTACTCCACATAGCTTAACAGAGATGATGAAACTCCTATGCATAACACCTATAGATGGACACATGGTACCTATAGAGCATCACAAGTGGACTCTGGGAAAAGATGACAAACATCCCAGGACTAGGTACTCGTCCCAATGATTAGGATTTCAACAAACAAAAGAGTGACCACCTCAGATAGGTCCCTGAGTCATAACCAACCTGAAGGTAGACATAGTTGAAATTTTCCTCGCACACTTTGTTAGGTGGAACCCCTGGTATTTTGTCACACTGATGGTGTGAGACTAAAGTAGGAGACATAAAAACGATATTCTGACTTGAGATTTGTGGGGTGTGACTTGTTTCAATGCTCGTAGTTACGCATTTAGTGAGACCAAAGAGGAACTGGAAGAATGCTCTAGACTTCAGGTGAGGTGGATGTCTGAGTCAGCCATGTGAAACTTAGATGTACCCCTGAGAGACATGCTTCTCATGATGACTCAAAAACATGGTCATCGAAGTGTCTCACCCAGAAGTCCTCTAGATCACACTGATAATTTAGCGTGCGACTAGGTACCTGGCCCAAGCAAGAAGGGTAAAAGGATCCCGTCGTGGGTAAAGCTAACGTTCCATGGATTTGATGCCAAGTCTTTTGAACCTCCTAAGGTCTCTCTCCTAGTGAGACCATGTTCCAGAGAGCTGTAAGGATGCTAATCCTAGGATGCTCATGTCTGGAAAGAGAACTCTCCCTATGATGATCAAATGCAAGATACACAAAAGAAAGATGTCGGGACTCGGCTGATAATGTGTCTGCATGTGTAGGTCCAAGAGTACAATCAACCCCCCAGAACTGTGGCACTTTGCAATAAGTAGTGAGATTTGTAAAATTGCCCACCTTTCATCACGTAGTGTGAAAAAAAATCCATACAACTTTGAGCAAAGACTAGCGCTTAGGAATGAGTAGCGAGTCAAAAGTTATAGCATTAAAACGATTCCCGACAACTGATGGACAAAATGCACTACACACTACAAATGCATTAAAAAGGTGCACGAAATGGGTGCAAAGGGTATCGTGTGGGTACTTGTGGAATACGAAATAAAATCATTTAGGCATAGTTTGACCTTTTGACATATGAGGGGGGATTAGCCTCCTTCCATACTCCGGACCTCACCCTCTGTCTTCGACACAGCGTAGCTTTATAGGTTGATTTAGTATCTAACCATTTTCAACCTACTCTTACCCCCATTCCCACTCAACACTTGCCAATGAATTAATGTACCCAATCCTTAAAACATTAAAGAGTATCATTTTTTTAACCTCCCAACAACAATTATGTAAAAGGGAAATGTGGGGGCGCAACGTTGAAGTCGGGTCCCAGAGCAGCTAGCTGTGGAAGCCTCAATAGATTGGAGAGAGAGAGGCCACACATGCACTGAGTTGCTTGATGTAACTGTCATCCGACCACTTATTACAGGATCGAGACCAGGTTGTAAGGATATTATTTGTATACATCAGAACATATACAGCAAAATAACATGAGAGAAACACCAAAATATAGATAAATGATGGCAATATGCTCATATAATAGCCTTGCCACTTCGAGAGGGCAACCTCCAATACCACTTCGAGGGGATAACCTCCAAACCATACAATAACACTCCAATACTCAATATGATGATTAACTACAACCTTCTAACCCCTATATATACTATTCTAACCTATGGCCAATACTGAGGCCGACCTCCTAAGCATAATAAATCATAAATGAATGATATAATAAGATAAGGGGATGTGTGCCACATGTCGGCATCTCCATCAATACATATACATCATAACATCCTTTCACTAGGTGCATAGCAACGTATGCGTTATGTAACGCGTACGCGTTTTGACATGTTTCATCTTTTCCCAAGCCATGCCTCAAGGTTTTGGGATCCGTGTGTTGTAAATTTCCCCACAGCTTTGAGGTATGGACCTGTATCAAACACAGCAAACAGCGTGATCCTTGCAGATGATACATATGTGAAAAAATGTCATATTCCTCTATGATAAATCAAAATAAAAACAATCGCTCCATTTTCAAAAAATTATACCACGACATAGAGAAGAGTTTCTTCTTTCTAAAAATATAATTTTTCAAATTTTCTGACTAATATAAGGTTTCCATATTATTTATTTTCTAACTATGCCTTTTTATGGCTATTTTTTGAAGTGTAAATATTTCTATATTTCATTGTGTATATTTTTTTTGGGGTGATCGAAATTTTTTAAAAATTATATTAGCCCAAACTAGGCATAATCTCCATGATACATATTCAAAAAAAAACTAATGTTTTGGATATTCCATATGCTTTAGTTGTAGTATCCTCAAGGGGGGCAACCTTTTTCGGAGCTTCCGTTATCTTCTTCAAAACATAAAATTTGATGTACTAGGAAAATCATAAATAGATGAAAAATCATTTGCTAAAAAATCTTTAAAAAAATGGAGCCCAAACTAGATGAATATCCTAGCTTATTCCTTTCTTACCAAAGGGTTTCAAAAATACTAAATGGTGCTCAAAAAATGGTGGGGCACGAAAGTCACTCTATTATGTTGATTTCCATTAAGCCTGATATCTGTAAAGTGACCTTCTTAGTTTTTGTACCAAATCTTCGTAAACTTATTTTTCATATTAATATTAATTATCCCCAATGTCTCTAACCAAGGATACCCAAGAAAAATATCCAAACCATCCATATATAAGGAAAAAAAATCTGAATGTAAAGTATATTTGTCCATAGTAAGTTTTAAATCTTCAAAAACTTGAATTTTCTTACCATTCACTTGAGCTTCTTTGATATTACTTTCTTGAATATGTAATGTTGAGCCATATCCTTGTTGATGAATTTATACATTGCTGTTAGGGTTTATGGAAACATTTATCTTATTCCTTTGAATGCATCCATGAAAGTGAAATATGGTATCTTCCTTCTTGGGAGCTATAATATCTTCTTCTGCATCAATATCTTGTTTTTCTTCCTCTTCTTCATAGTCTTCTTCAACTTCATCTGCGTTTGATTCTTCAATATAGGCTGCACCATCATCTTCCCTTGATTCTTCTTCACCTTCCTCTTCATCTTTTTTCTCTCTTGATTCTTCAATATATTATTTAAAACCCCATCATCTTCCTTTGACTCTTCTTCCTCTTTGTGGTCCCATCTATCCATGGCAAAAAGTTGTTCCATTTCCTCCCAAGACCAATCCTTCATGTCATTTTTTAACTCAAAAAGGGTAAATCCATGTAGGACCACCAAGATAATGTGAAAACCTAGTTTTCCTTGTCATGAAATATGAGAAATAGATATTCTTAAATTTTATCCACCACTCTTTAGCATCCATCTCACCATTTCCATAAAAATTTGTTATCACAGTGATCATGATTAGGGTTTAGGAATTATGAAAATTGTTTGGCAAATGGATAAAAACACAAAGAACAAACCATAACTAAAATTTTAAGATCTTTCCGAAAATATAAATTTTTGCACAAAAATACTACAATTTACTTCCGAAAAGTGAATTTATGAAAAAACCTAAAACACCAATAACATCAGTAAAACAGATCCAATGGAGCTAAATTTTCATATATTTTTACTTAGAGTGTCATCAAAATTATGGAATGAGCAAAAATTGGGAAAAATTTCGATACCCTCTTCAAGATATATTCGAAACAAAAAATTAGGCCATTTTAGCCTTAATTTTGGCCAAAATCGCTGCTCTGATGCCACTTGTAAGGATATTACTTGTATAAATTAGAACATATAAAGTAGAATAGCATGAGAGAACACCAAAATATATATAAATGATGACAATATGCTCATATAATAGCTTTGGCACTTCGAGGGGGCAACCTCCAATACCACTTCGATAAGGTAACCTCCAAACCATACAATAACACTCCAATACTCAATATGATGATTAAATACAACCTTCTAACCCCTATATATACCATTCTAACCTATGGTCAATACTTAGAATGACCTCCTAAGCATAATAAATCATAAATGAATGATATAATAAGATGGAAGGGAGTGTTTGCCACATGTCGACATTTCTTCTCAAAATTCATATACATCATAACATCCTTTCCCTAGGTGCAGAACAGAGAGAGAGAACATCATTATTCCACAATAGAGTCTTCTGAATGATCCCATCCATGACCTCATGAATATGTTGCTCCAATCTTGAAGCCGCATAGTTAAGAAAGATCCAGAGATCTTATTATCATTTTCAGAGAAGCATCATATATATCAAAGCCTAATGACCCATTTGTACCGATTAAACAACATAACATTTTTCCACTACAATGTGAATTCGGTAAATTATGTCCTTGATTAGAGAAATCCACATATAGTGTCGTTATGACCAAATCAAAATCTATTCAAGTACATGAAGGTTTATAAAAGGAAAAGCATAATAATATCTTACTACATCATTTAATACAGAGCCATCATAGCTCCAAACCTTCCCCATGTAAAATGGCCAGTCCCGCGTTGGACTGGTACAATAGTATCCCCCAATATTTAATATTTTCTTTCTCCAAAATTCCGTAAATATTTTTGGAACACTTTTCAATTAACATTACGTGAAAAATAGCTAGCAATGATATATAAACGTCATCTCTATATGTGTCACCATATACATAGTCATATGGTTACAACTTTTGTCTTCGCATGATTTGGTGTGGCAATGTATAAGGATAAATGTGAAATCCTTCCCTCTCCCACAAACTGATCTCATCGTGTTCTTCTCACGTTCATGTGTGAAGAATTTATATCTTCATACTGTATACGGGTATACACACAACATATCATATATGGATATGACGAATCCTTCTGTTATATTTAGCAAGGGAAATGTAATCCATAGATCACAGATCCAATATTAATGCCAAAGATTATATATTATGGTCTGCAGTCAATTAGACAAAGAAATGACTTGAAATATATTGCAAATAAAATATTTTAATGAAATAGATCTGAAAGAAAATAATAAACAAGAATAAGAACACATTACACCATATTTAAGTGGAGAAACCTGAAGGAAAAACTCCACTGTAAAAGGACTTTTTTTATTATGAATCTGATACAATTTTACTCAGCACTTCCACTTCGCTCCTTAGATTTTTTTACACATGTTTAGAGCTATATCCCTTTCTTGTTCAATAGCCAAAGCTTTTTTAAATCAACACATCCTAAAAATAACTCATTTTATTTAATACAATCCTGCATAGCCATTTTAGACAGTCAGATAGTCAATCCCAAAAGGGATTGCCCAATAAATTAGGTGGGTGAATCAATTAGACCACTTCACTCTTTGAGTGTGAAAGAATTCACACATTAAAGTTTGATTAGAAAAACTGTAAGCATGTTGGGGCATGCTGAAGTGGTCAATCCCACTTGACATTATCACCCCAACACTCCACCTTAATGTTAGGTGGGAGAAGACAATCAGACATACCAAGTTTCTGACCCATGAATCAACAACAGTGATTCAGGCTTAGCATGTTAATGAGGGAAATCCACATATCTTCCCAAAAAAAGATTCATAAGACCAATGCTTTATAATATGAATACTTATAGCAGACTATGGAGCCAAAGGCATACCCATTATTGAAGCTTTATTGGGATTTACAAGTAACTTCACAAAATAGTGACACATTTACTTATTACAATTGGAGGACATATTGGAAGTTTAAATAGGCTGCTAAGAGGTGGAATTTTCATGCACACTCCCCCTTAAGGGTAACTCTGACAGGCCTAAAAAGGCACAAAACTTACAAAAATTGATAGAACACAATGGTTTTGTGAAGATATCTGCAACCTGATCCTTAATTGGATAGAACTAGAGAATAATATCACCATTAAGGAATTTTTCTCGAATGAAATGCATATGAACTTCAATATGCTTTGTCCTTTGATGTTGAACTGTATTCTTTGCAAGATAAATGTAGCTGTGATTGTCACATAAAAGAGTAGTACTCCCTTTGACATCCATGTGTAACTCATCCAACAACAATTTCAGCCACATAGCTTCTCTAGCAGCTTCCATGGCACTCCTATACTTTGCCTCAGTAGAAGCGATAGACATTTTTGGTTTTCTTTTGATACTCCAAGTGATAGCACTTGTACCAAGCTTGACAAGATATCCAAAAGTAGACTTTCTATCTACAACATCACCAACATGATCAAAATCACAATAACTAAATAATTGTGCATCATTAGAATAATAATAAACAAGACCAAAATTGATTGTGCCTTTGATATATTTCAAAAAAAATGTTTCCATTTTCCAATGATCCTCATAAGGTTCTTGCATAAATATTGACACTAATCCTACTGCATAAGAAATATCATGTCTATTAATAGTCAAATAGATCAAACTTAACACCAACTTCAATAGGAATGGAAGCAGGCCTACAATTAAACATGTTAAATCTCTTAAGAAGATTAATAGCATACTGAGATTGAGATGCAACAATAATTTTATGATCTTGAATGATAATCATGCCAATAAAATGATTTAATAAACCCAAATCAATCATTTCAAAGCATTTTTTTAATCTTTGTTTGATTCTAACAATTAGACTTTTATCACTGCTAGTGATCAAAAGATCATTAACATACAAGACAATAATGACAATATAATTGATCTCAATTTTAAAAAAACAAATCATTATCAAAACAACATTTAGTAAAGCCAATATCTTGAAAGAAACATTTAAAATCAACATACCAAGCTATAGGATCTTGTTTAAGACCATACAAATACTTTTTAGGCTTACAGACATAAAATTCATTTCTAGGAGCCTCAAAGCCTTTGGGATAACTCATATAGATTTCTTCTTTTAACCTGTCATTTAAAAATGCATTTTTGATATCCATTTTATGAATCTCCTAACCATATTGGGTGGCCAATGCAAGAATAACTCTTACATTGCTCATCTTAGTAGTAGGAGAAAAAGTCTCAACATAGTCAATTCCTGGTTTCTGAGTGAAACAATGAGGTACTAGCCTTACTTTGAAATTTTCAATCTCTCCTAGAGAGTTGTATTTGATTTTGTATAATCACCTAAATCCTACAATGATTCTCTTATAATGAGGAGGGACTAGCTCTTAAGTGTCATTTTTTATTAAAGCATTGTATTAATTCTTCATACCTTGAAGCAATGTATCATCTTGAGATGCTTTTTCAAAGGATTTTGATTCTACCTCATAATGGGTCATCAAGGCATGATAGGTATGTTGACTTCTAGTTAGTTTTATAAGATTATCATGCTGAGAGTTTTGAACAATATTTTTAGCCCATCTAGGAATCTTAGGTTGCAAGACATGTTGGGATAACTCCCCCTTAATTTCCATCATACCTAGATTAGGATAATCAGCCTCTTGAACTTATATTTCCATAATTTTAGTAGGGGGATTATCGAGATCTATCTCTAGAGAAGTAGAGGATGGTTCATTAGGATCAATAGAAAAATTTCTTTCTAATACTTGAACATTTCCATTTTCAACAATATCATGCTTGAATGGGTCATAGACTCTCAAACCTTTAGTTTTACATCCATAGAAAAAAAAATACAAGCAAAGGAGGTTAGATTAATCTTATTCCTTTTTTCTTTTGGAATGAAGATGGAAGCAAGACTACCAAATATTCTTAGATGAGAGATATTTGGTTTCTGTTGTGTCCATACTTCATAAGGGGTAGCTTGATGAAGAGGTTTTGTAGGTATTCTATTTAAAATATAGACATCAGTGTTCATAGATTCAACCCATAAGAACTTAGGCACATTGGAAGGATGAATCCTAGCCCTAACCATTTCTAAGACAATCTTATTTTTTCTTTTTACAATGCCATTTTGCTGAGGGGAATAGGGAGTGGTCAATTCTCTTTGAATTCCACATGACACAAAAAATTCATCAAAGGATTTGATGACATTTTCTCCTCCATTATCAGTCCTAATTCTCTTAAGTTTCAGATTTGAATCATTCTAAACTAGAGCTTTAAATTCCTTAAATTTAGATAGGACATAAGACTTCTTCTTAATAAAATAAGACCAAGTCATTATAGAATAATCATCAATAAAGCAAACAACATACAATGCTCCACTAAAAGAGGGAACCTCAAAAGGACCTCTTACATCACTATGGATCAGTTATAATAACTGAAAGGAATTTGGATAATGATTTTTGTGAAATGGTCGAGCATGTTGCTTACCATGTAGGCAACTTTAACAAGTTTCATGTTATGATTTTATCTTAGGAAGACCAACAACAAGATTTAGTCTAGACATATCATACAAATTCTTGAAATTTACATGATGAAGTATTTCATGCCATAGCTGAATATAATTCTTAGAAGAGTAAGTAAAACAAGATTCAAAGACAAAACCATCAAAGATATACAAGCCATTCTTTTGGATCCCAGAAGCAATGATATTTTTAAACTAATCTTTGACATACCATTTTTCTTGTAGAAAAACAACTTTATAGTTTTCTTTAGTTAGCTAAGAGCAAGAAAAAATATTCTTTTGTAGGTTAGGGACATACAAGACATTCCTAATTACACCATTTGATAGCTTAACATTGCCAAAACCTTTAACTCTAATGATAGAGTTATCTCCTAGATAGTTATTCTCTTCACATTTGACCATATCTGAAAGGATATTAGGAATGCAAGTCATGTGCCTAGAGGCACCACTATCAAGAATCTATTCATTTTCATTTGAAGCTGAGAGGGCAGTATATAATGCAATAGATTTCTCAGCTTCATTTGCTTACTTTTGCTTATGATTTTTCTTGAAATTATTAGGCTTGTTCTTCTTAGCATTCTTGATTGATTTATTAATGTGGAATCTACAATCAGACTCTTTGTGTCCAAATTTTCCACATTTATTACAAGTTCCATTAAATTTTACTTTGAATGGCTTATTTCTTTTAAGAGATTTAGTCTTAGGATTAGTTTTAAATATGGATTTAATACTAGATTTCTAATTTAGATTGAAATGTCTAGTATGAGAGGGCTTATGAGAAGGCTTATGATTTTGAGATGATAGATCTTGAGAAGAAGTCTCTTTTGAATCAAATTTCTCCATGGTTCTCTCTTCTTGAATCAACAAACAAGACAAAATGTCTAGATCGGGTAGATCATTCTCATTTTGATACTTAGAATTGAGGAGTGAGATGTAATGTCTAAACTTTTGATGAATATTGATTTGAATTATGAAATACAATAGATTTTCTTGAAACAATTCACAATTGCAAACATCTAGTTGAGATTTAATGTTTTTAATTTTAGCTAGATACTTTACAATTTTCCCATCCCCTTTCATGGGTGTTGTAAATAGTTTTAGAACAAGCTTGATGATATTAGACAACCCACTTCCTTCATGCATGATCTCTAATTACTTCCATACAGCTGAAGGTGAGTCTAAATGGCCTACATGCATCAAGAACTCATTTCTAATGCTTTGCAACAAAATGGATAGAGCTTCTTAAGATCTTTAAGAAAATGAGTTATTACTTTCAGGGGTAGCTTGTCTTCCCATGGGACAGTTTTCAATACTAGTCACTAGATACTAGAGATTTCTAGCCATAAAAAAAGATTTCAAATGCACTTTCCAGATGCTATAGTTAGTTGAATTTAAGAGCTAAGACTTATCTATTGAAAAAATAGTAGAACTACCTATTTTAGATTCTCAGAGGGTAAATGAAGATAGATATAACTAGAAAATGACTCAAAAAAGCTAAATAAAGACAAAGAACTAGCTACAGATCTTTTAATTTGTTATACCAATATAAATAGCTCAAATTTAATTAAATATTAGTTTGAATTGGTCAAGTTGTAGATCAATTTAATAAGGCTAGGTCGTGTTCTAGTTATAGACTATTTAAACAAAAAAATAGCTAATTAATTAATTAATTAATTATGAGCTTAAGATCATAGCATAGTTCATTAAATTTCAAAAAATAGCTAAATTTGGTCTAAAATAGCTTAAATTGGTCGATTTAAGATCAAATTTATAGAACAAAGTCGAGTTTGAGTTACACGAGTTAGGTGAACTCTTTAGCAACTCGGCTCAACAAGCTAAAGGAAGAGATGCACGAGCTAAAAATGACATGAGACGGGGTCTAATTTGGAATCTGCAAACCAAAGAAAAATTGGAAGTTGTGGTACAAAGACAAGTTAGAAAACTCATAAGATAAAGAAAGCTCAACAAATTAACAAATAAAATAAGTTAAATAAAATCGCATACGGGGTCGACACTTAGCACATATCAAAAATACAAAGTGAGGCATGTGTTAGCTTCAAAATAGATCCTCGAGCGGATGTGACACTTTAAAAAATTAAAGTTAAAGCCTCTTCGGGTCTGAAACCGATTAAAAAAATGTGACAAAAGATAAAAAACACGCGTCAATATGCGTAGCTTTAAAATAAAGAAAATACACTTTTCATTTTTCAATTAGCTTGCATTTTGCAAATGCTGCTAATAAGATAGACTGACAATTAATTAAAAGACATAACTTTATACATGTGTCTTCAATTAATTGGATCGCATTTTGCATTATGACATAATGCGATAACAAATTCAAAGTCAAACAAGCCACTTCTTGAAAATTTAATGGCTTTAAACAATTTATAAACCAAACTTGAAATAAAGTTTGGGTCAGGAAAAAAATCAGACAAGTGTCATGATTTTACTAGTAGAGTCGAAGTATGGACTGACACCATGACACAATTATAATACGTGTCAAACAACAAATAGATCACATTTTGCAAGTCTGAAAAAGTCTAACAAGTGTGAAAAAAAGACTAAGTGTCGATTTCTAATTAGCTTAGACTTCGTAGTTCACAAACTTAAAAAATCTGCAGAATGAAGAAAAATAGAGGTTCTGCAGTACAAAGGAAAGTTAAAAAACCCATGAAACAAAAAATTTAACACCATGAAAAAATTCTAAGACATGTGTCACTTTTCTATTAGCTCACACTCTATCAAAAACTAAGAGATATATATTTGTCTAAATGCTATTGGATAGAACTTTGCAATCAAATCAAAAAGACTAAGTCAAACAAGATACGTGGAGCCTTTTAAATGGCTCGCATTTCAAAAATATGACAAATGTAATAGAAAAGATACTTGGAGCAATTTTTTTGGCTCAAGTTTCGTAAATGTCAAAGATAGTTAGTACAAGTCTAAAAAAATATGACACATGTAAATCCCTTATTGGCTCATGAATTTTAACTAAAAATTAGATTAATAATATTATAACAACATGAAGCAAGATGGAGCAATTTGATTGGCTCGGGCTTCCCAGTCAAAGAAAGTCAAATGGTGTAAAAATGAAAATACAAATCCAAATGGCATAAAACAATTGGCCAAAGCTTCGTAAAGACAAAAATGGTGAAAAAACAAAGATTTTACAGCCAGGATGGACTTCAAAGTCCCGAATAAACAAGATCTAACTAGATATTTTGGATCCACATTCAAAAAATGACTGTAACAGCTATTTAAAGAGGGAAAACTAAAAAACATACAGACGACATATTCAAGCCGTAAATGACTAAAATGAAAGCAGAAGAAAATATTTAATCATACAAAATTTTAAACATGGTCTAAGTAGCCATTTAGCCCATTTTAATCAATATTTCAAGCAATATTAGGTGGAAATTGGAATTTTAAACCTGTTTAGCTTGAACACGACTGTGGAACTTTTGGGTCTTGTAGATATGTCAATAAACTTAAAGTTTCTTTTCTCTTTCAAATCAAAAGACTTATAGATCGATTCTGCACACACACAATCATCACACTCTGATACCATGTTAGATTTAGCAAGGGAAATGTAATCGATAGATCATATATCCACCATTAATGCTAAGGATTATAGATTATGGTCTGCAGTCGATTAGACAAAGAAATAACTTGAAATAGATTGCAAATAATAGATTTTAATAAACTAGAGATGAAAGTAAATAATAAACAAGAACTATAACACATTACACTAGATTTAAGTGGAGAAACCCAAAGGAAAATGTCCACTATAAAATCACTATCTTTTATTATGAATCTGATACAATTTTACCCAGCACTTCCACTTCACTCCTTAACTATTTTTTACACATTTTCCAAGCTATACCCCTTTCTTGTTCAATATCCAATACTTTTGTTAAGTAGTAAGTCTTACAGACAGCTCGTAGTATTTAATACAATCCTGCATAGCTATTGTATAAAGTCAGATAGTTAATCCCAAAAGGGATCACCCAATAAATTGTGTGGTTAAATCAGTCAAACCACTTCACTCTTTGAGTGTGAAAGACTTCACACATTAAGGTTTGATCAAATTAACTGTAATCATGTTGGGGCATTCCCAAGTGGCTAATCCCACTTGACATTATCACCCCAACACCTTCACCATGGCTTGCAAGATTGAACCCTCAAGCAGGGCCATTTAAAAATGAAATCAAATAAACCCAAACATGAATTTACTAAATCACCCACACCAAATGATAAATTAAAGGTAACGTCTAATGTTGTGTTCGTTAAATCATCTCCCCCATCTACATCTAACACGTGGAATCAACAACAAGTCACTCAACCAATGCCTAACTACACTCCTCTCAGGGAGTCATATAATACAATATTTGACAAATAGATGGCAGTAAATCTTATCACACTTCCTCCTATCTGACCAGTTGATGAGTCAAGATTGAAACATGTGTGGTATTGCGAAGACCATTACTACAAGTACCACCAAGTCTAAGGCCATGACATAGAAATATGTCGAAATTTTAAGGATTTTGTTCAAAGACTCAACAATGAGGGTGATCTTCAAGTGTACAATCCAAACGCTTAACCCAATCAGCCACTTGATAACTGTAAACAACCTTTCCCAAATCATACACCAACAATCCAAGCCACCACTTCAACTACAACCCAAACACCCAATACTCACACTATAAATACTATTAACGCCATATATCAAGAACCTATCCCATCCACAACTTCCTCTTCTTCACCGGTGATCACATCCATCCCTTTTGATATCATTTCTACATCTATCCCGACATCCGCTCCCACATTTACAACTACTAGAACCCCATTTTCAAATATATCGTTTATGCCCCTAGAGACATTCATGAAGTAACCATTCCAACCTATTTCCACATATGGCGTTAGTCCTTCATTAACTCCCTCACCTATCATAAATGTCTTGTCATCTACTCTAGTAGGATTGATCACCCCACCTATAACCATTCCACCCTTTCCTATCATACCATCCTTGGAACCTAAGCCACTTCCTCCTCCCATGCTTTTATCCACGTCAAATACTATAACTACGTCCATGATACCTTCTTCCTTCAAACCAATTTCATCATTTAAAGAGTTTGTGAAATTATTTCAGCTTACAATGACTTCAAATATTCCCTCCATCTCATCAACACAGTCCAACAAATTTCCACCTTCTGTAGTCATTCTAGATGGGTGCTCTTTCCTATACCCAAACTGGCCATAACATCATCATTTGACTCCCCAATTAAGGTTGTCATCACTCCTCCCAAGGATGCATCTTTAAATATGAAATCTATGACCCCTCCTAAGGTTAACCCATCCAATCCAAAATTGTCTGTTTCAAGACCGTGAATATTTTAACCCAACATTCCAAAACCACTTAAACAAAAACACCAATCAACACCAAAATTGAAATCAAATCACCAAAACATCAATATAATTGGGTTTTACCCCAAACTTCCAAAGTATCTCATGAGGAATCTTCTATCACATCAATAGGATCATATATAAAAATCTTCCAACACTTACTACAAACCTCTGTAATCACGCTTCCACCTATCAAGGTATTTGACCCGAGAGGAAAGAAAACTTTATGGTTCAATTCCAACCTTATGTGTGCCTTCTATTATACCCTTAGGCTGTAGAGTGCTCTAGGACATTATCCATAACCTTATTGAAGAGGATATAATTCTTCTTGGACCAAGCTAGTCCCTTCCTTCCATATCTAGTCCAACGTCTGCCATTTTTCCTTCAGAAGATGACTCTTCCAAGGAAAATACTCCTTTGTTCATTAATTTTATTCAAGTAACCACGTAATCTAGTTCACATGATCCAAAACTAACCTCTAAGCCAAAAGCCAAGAACTTCATCACCATTTCTCCTCCTAAGTATTTAATCACATCATTGAAACTAAAGGTTTTTATTTTAGTAGCTCCTAAAGCCATTGAACAAAGTATCATTAGACAAATTCATCAAGCCCCAGTCAAGATGTCACTTTACAAGCTTATCAAAAGCTCATCAGATTATAGATAGGCTCTTACTGAAGCCTTAAATCATAATCCAACATCCATTGATGAGGCTCAGCCATTCACATCACTCTTAGGAGCACTGACGGCTTATACTACTACCATCTCATTTGATGATGTTGAAATTCTAGATATCCCACCAGAAGAACATGACCTTCCCCTCTTATCTTTATTACGGCCAAGATCAATGATACATTCATTTAGCAATCGATGATTGAAAGTGGGGAAAAAATTAATATCATTCCATCGTATACTTTCAATCAACTCAAGATCCAAAAGGAATCTGTTGCCCAAATTCTCATGGTCCTTCATGCTCTCAATGATGTCATCACTCCCATCTTACGAACAATCATTCTTCCTATCCATGTTGGAGAGAATCTCATCCATGAGATATTCTACATAATTGAGGGGAAATTTCAATATAATGTTCTTCTTAGATGACCATGGATCCATTCCATGCATTGTGTCCCCTATACACTTCATCATTCCCTTAAATATGAACATGAGGGGAAAATTATTATGCTTCCTAGGGATGCTCCTCCCTTTCAAGCATGTAACATGACATATAGACCGAATGATGTACTCATTCCTAAGAATGATCCATCCACACCATCTACCAACTCATCCATTCCTTTTTCCAAGCTTCCTAACAATGATTCCCTGGATAACATAATGGATAAAATTATTATTCAGGAGTATCGACTTCTCACAGTCAACACCCTTCCCACTCCTCACTGTATTGGTAAACTTGATAAGGTATCTATGTACCAACCTGACATCAGGGACATTGTTCCCTTTTTTCCACCACATCTTCATACCAATTTTATCTATGGTGGTTTTGATACCCCCTCTTCCCACATTAACGATATTCTACATGCTAAACTTGACACAGGATGTTTTGGCTTCCTTAACCAGCCATATTTTCCCTACACCTATCTCCATCGATGTGCATGGAAAGGGTTTGGCATGAGACGTTATGAGCATGGGCCACATGGCCTTATTATTGATTAGGGTCACAAACCCCATGAAATTTCAAATTAGGGTACTGGGAGGAAGTCCCCTGACCCCATTCCACCATCTGAGATACCCATGGACATGCCCTCTCCATCTTTTCTGGCCTTTGATGACATGGTCATACCTTCTCTTTTGATTCCCGAGGACATGAACATACCTTCCCTACCATATCTTGAAGACATGGAACTTGACGACACCATTTCCATTGTTTCTAACCTTTTTCTAGTCTCCTTCATAACTTTAGAACAAGTCACCTATTAGTGTTAAAATCAGACTAGGTCCTAGCCTCTTTTTTATCCATCAATAATAGAATAATATCATCCTATTATTGACATCCTTCAATGTGTTGAAAATGACGCCATACTCACCCACATGGGGGTAGGGGATTCTTATCTTCAAACTACCTTACCATCCGATACACCTACTCTTGTAAATGAAGCCACCATTGATGTCAATATCAGGACTCCTCAAGAGCCTCATATTCTCAAAGTGGGCCAATCTCTTGATCCACACGAGATTGAATCATTCACTAGCTTCATTTCTTGTCATAATCAGGAATTCGTATGGTCTTATTAAGACATGTCAAGTCTTAACCCTTCTATCCTCATCCACAATATCGTTACCTGTCCCAATGCTAAACCGGTAAAGCATAAGCTTCACCGCATGCATCTGTCCTACTTATTAAAGAAGAATCGCAATGCCTTATTTTTTCCAATTTCATTATTCCCATTGACTACTATGAATGGGTTTCTAACATTGTTCCCATCTCCAACGTGTCGGGGAAGCTTCGTAAATGTACTGATTTTTGAGATATCAATCTCATCTACCCCAAAGATGAATTCCCTCTTCTAAACATTGATCAACTTGTGGATCTTACCACAAGCCATGAAATTATTTTCCTCATGGATGGTTTCTCTCATTACAATCAAAATCTCATTGCACTAGAATATTAACACAAAACCTCCTTCATTACTCCTTGGGGGCCTTTTTCTATCATGTCATTCCCTTTGGTTTAAAGAATTTCGGTGCCACCTATCAGTGGGCCATGACTTATATATTTCATGATATCATCCAAAAAATCATAGACGATTATGTCGATGATATTTTAGGAAAATCTAAACATCGACGTGACCACCTTTCCATTCTCAAAATCCTCTTCAAGTGCATTATTCATTTATGTCTTCGTCTTAATATAGCCAAGTGTGTATTTAGGGTATTAATGGGAAAAATCCTTGGCTTTATCATTTCTATTAGGGGAATTTAAGTTGACCCCACAAAAATTAAGGAAATTATTGAAATTCCTCCTCCATCCAATATTAAACAACTTCTCAGCCTTCAAGGTCACCTCCAATCGGTCCGCTGTATCATCTCGTAACTCTCCGATCATTGTCAGCCCTTTCATCACCTCCTTTAGAAGGACATAGAATTTAAATTGGGATCATGAATTCCATAAGGCCTTCGATGATATTAAACAACACATTCTCTCTCCATCAACACTTACACCTCCATGCTAGGGGGATCCCTTCTATCTATACGTCTCTGCTACTAATCACACTATATGATCCATAATAGCACATCGTGATGACCAAGGTCATGAGAAGGTTGTTTATTACATCAGATGCACTCTTTATGACTATGAAACCTATGATAATGAAGTTGAAAGGTTGTGTTTTTCTCTCTTCTTCACTACATATAAGATTCAACATTATCTTCTCAATCACAAGAGTTATGTTGTTACTAGCTTTCATCTTCTTAAGACATTGCATTATAAGCCTTATCATAGTGATTGCATTCTTGTATGGCACATGCTCATGACAGAGTTTGACCTCGATTTTATTTCTTGAAAGTATGTTAAGGGCCAAGCTATCGTAGATCAATTATTGGAAGTTCCTCTTCCCAGTTTGCATCTTCCTCATGAGAAATTCCCAAATGAATCAATCAATTAATTTCATCATGAGTATAGCACTCATAAATTCACTCTCTTCTTTGACGGCTCTAAGTGTCAGCAAGGGGAAGGTGTTGGTGTTTTCCTTATTCCTCTTTGGGATACTCCCATTCCCCTCACAAATAAACTCAAATTCAAGTTCAAGAACAACATGGAAGAATACCAAGCACTCATCATAGGTCTTGAAATCACTGCTTCCTAGGTGTTCAAGTAATTGATATATATGGAGACTCAAAACTTATCATCAAAAAATTGACAGGAGAGTATCAATGTAAAAATGAAAACCTCCAAAAATATCGTGACATTTTTCATCTCCTTCTTGAATATTTTGATTCCTACACCATCCAAGTTGTTCCTAGATCGACTAATTGTTTAGCTGATATGATGACATCCCTAACAACTCTTGTTCCTTGGACAATAAAGGATTCCAAGCTTTTTGTCAATGTTAATTACTGTGATAGACCTTTTCATGAGCTATCCCAGGTTAATCATGTTGAATCTAATTCATGACCTTTGGTATTATCAAATCTTTGATTATCTATATCAATCCATCCTTCCTCTTGATCTATCTGAGAAACACTAAGATGTGTTTTCTTCAACGTGTTAACCGCTATGTGATCCTTTGCGGAATTATTTTTAAATGTGTATTTGACGATGTTCTTCTCTGATGTCTTAAATACCATGAAGCCTCTCGAGCCATCTAAGAAGTCCACAACGATATTTTTGGATGGAAGCGTATTCTCCATCTTGGCTATTACTAGCCTTCCCTCAATCATGATTATTTTTTAATATGTTAAGAAATGTGAAAAATGTCAGCAACATTCCAATCTCATTTTTATTCCTATTCAAGCTTTGTATCTTTCTCAAAACCTTTGGCCTTTCTCAAAATGGGGTCTCAATCTTATCAGTCTTATTAATCCTTGTTCTTCATAGCAACATCATTCTATCATCACTGCAACCGAATATTTCACTAAATGGGTGGAGGCAATCCCACTCACCTCAACCAAATCTGGTCCAATCATTAATTTTATTTATCAACACATTATCTACCACTTCAGCATCCCCCAAAAACTTTTCATGGACAACAGAAATTCCTTTAAAAACAAAGATCTTAAGAAAAATTGTGACAAATTTAACATTCAACTCATCTTTTCTTCTCTGTATTACCCGCAAGCTAATGGATAAGCTAAATCTCCCAATAAAACTCTTTAGAATATCCTTACTAAGGTTGTTGATCAAGCAGGTCAGAATTGGCATCCCCATCTTCCTTTTTCCCTTTAGTTCTATTGCACTAGCTTCCATACCTCCACAGGGGATAGGCCCTTTTTGCTTGCATACAGTTCTAAAGTTATCCTTCCTCTTGTAGTTTAGATTCCATCTTTGCATGTGTCCCTTCATGACTTCATCTCTGATGAAGACTATCTCCAAGCACAGCTAGCACAACTCAAGTTGTTATATGAAGGCCACCTCCTTGCTCTTGAACACCATTATGTTTATCAGGAGTGCATTAAACATGTTTACAATAAGTACCTCAAGGAATGCAAATTTAATGTCAGTGACCTTGTCCTTAAAAATAATTAGAATGTCACTACTCTATAAAGGAGCCAACGTGGAAAATTTTCCCCTAATTAGATTGGACCATATATTATTACACACAAGTATGGGTCAGGAGCCTATCATTTTTCCTCCCTTGACAGTAAACCAGAAGTGGAATCCCTTAATGCATTGCAGTTGCAACTATTCTAATTTTATCATGTCTATGATTTCTCTTATATATCCTTGGATATTTCCTCCATCTTAGCCTCTTCCATTTCTCATTGTGATTATTTGGAATTATGTGGTCTTCCTTCACTAGCTAGATGTGACTTTAAATATGGGCATCATGGCTCTACCCATAGCATATTTCTTATGGATAGGTTCTCTCCTTTGGTGAGAACTTCAAAATCATTACATCCATCACCCTCTTATTCACCTATTGGAACCTTGTAAATGGTCCAGGGGTGTCTCTTATACATTCTTCATCCCCTCCTAAGTGGTCCACTTAAATATTCCCATCTCTCCCCCATGTAAATTAAAAATTATGGATGCTCAAAAAAGGCATGCAAATAAAAGAAAAAAACAAATCAAAAGAAATAGACCAATCCCTCAAAGGATGACTATCATATTATTCTTTCTATCTATATATTGTATAAAATATACCATACCCTTGAAGTATGGATAATCCTTATGGCATTTGAAGGCTTCCCGCATTGATCATCCTTCCATTTTAGCATCCTAAGAAAGCTTCACACATTGATCAAATTTCTTCTAGCATACTTCATGTATTTATTAGTTTGTTATTTCCCCTTCCCAAAGCTGGGGCATAGTTTTAGGGAACACCAATTTTGGATAGCTCTCATCCCTTGTACAAGTTACATCTAAAAATCATTTTTTCATGTTGACATTGGGTTTATGAGCTCTTTTCATCATGGCATTCAAATCAAAGACAAAAACACATCAAAATAAATAGATTGCTCCCTGAAAGGATGGCTATTAGATTATTCTTTCCATCTATATATTGTATAAAGTGGATCATACCGTCAAAGGATGGATACTCATTATGGCATTTGAATGCTTCCCACATTGATCAACCTTCCATTTTAGCATCCTAAATAAGATTCTTACATTGATCAGTTTTCTTCTAGCAGACTTCTTGTATTGATCAATTTGCTCTTTTACCTTCCTAGATCCGGGGCATAGTTTTAGGGAACACCATTTTTGGATAGCCCTCTTCCCTTCTATAAGTTACATCTCAAAATCCTTTTTTCATGTTGACATTAGGTTTATGAGCTCTTTTCATCCATTGTTTCCTTATGATATTTGAAATGACTAACTATTGTTGGTCACTTGTTAACATCAGTTCTAGTTACATGTGCTTTGCATTATTCAGATCCTCCTTCTGTTTACCTCCAATGTGATTGGAGACATAATTTTCTCACATGTTTCTTGATATCACGTAGAGACATTTAGACCCAGAGGTTGCTATCATTAAGGTTATGTCTTATCCTTCTCCTCATCTATTGTTATCCCCTCTTTTTCATCCAAATTCCCACTAGACCATACATATTTCCCCTTTAGGGACACTCCTCTTAACCACACATTTATTTAAGCCCATATTCATGGCCATACTCATATTTCCCCCATGGGAATTCTATTCTAATATTTGAATTATCCCTTTTTGGAGCATACATTCTTTTTCCAAAGTCTACATTTGTGGCCATATTCTATGTTTTCCCTTTAGGGAATTCGGTTTCCATATTCTAAATTCTCTCCTTCTCATTTCGAATTCCACTTCTATGACCTTATTTATTCTCTTTCTTCGGGCATTTTATTTCATATTTTTATTCGATTTGTTCATAAAATCCACCTTTGTGGCCATGTTTTCCCCACTTGGTGATTTTTTTTCACTTTTTACCTTCACAGCCATATCTTCCCCTTTGGGGAATACCTTTTTTCCTTTCGTATTTTCCATTTTCCTTTCAGGCCATATTTGTGTCCCATTTGGGGCATCATACCCTATCATACTCGTACCTTGTGGATGCATACCTTTTCACTCGATTCCTCATGTACGAAGGATTTCACATAATTTTCACATATAGTTGTGCATATTTTGATGAATTTCCTATGACCCATTAGTCATTCTGGCTTGAATCCATACTGAAGTGATCTTCATCCACTGAATGGTTTGTACAACATTATAGCCCATCTCCATTGAGACCGCAATTTTCCTCTACCAATGTGATATTTGAGTCATCACCATGGTTTTCATGGATTTTGCAATCTCTTTTTTCCTGGGGAATCTTTCCTTCGTTATGCTTTCACCCATGTTTTCTTCACCCTCCTGCCCTTAATCAACTATTTTTTTTCAAATACGTCATCAATTTCCCTTGGCATCATCGATCCCCCATTTGAGGGGAAGCTCATTATCTACCTTTCCTCAATCCTCATCCAACTCTCATTATTTTTGTCTTCCGGCCTGCTTTCATAAACCACTCAACAAAAAGGGGTAAAATGTAGACACCTAAAATTGGTATCTATACCCTTGTTCACCTGTGTGCACATATTCATTTATTTCATCCCCCTTATTTAATTAAAATGCCCACTTTACTATCAACCACCTTTAATTCACATTAATTAATTAAGTTTAAATTAATTAATTAATTAATTAATCAATATCCTATCCCTTACCCAAATAGAATTTATATTTCCCATCCCTATGCTTTTTCTAACCTATCTCCATTGCCAAACCACCTACACCTCATCCCTAAACAACCTATTCATGCCTAATGCTTTAAATAATTCAGCCAACTCTTAAAACAAGCCAAAATCATGATCAACGTAGGAAAATCCTCCTAATGGGGAAACTTTCCCTATAGTTGGTGGTGACCCCGCCTAGTCATCATTGAACTTATAAATCCAAGGTTAAATCCCTCTAAAACACATTAAAATACATCTACATGTATTTTCTAGCTTCCTTGCAAATTGAGTATCCTCCCTCGTGCATGTGCATTCCAGAAAAAATTACAAACCTCTCAGATCTCTTTGGAGTGAGTTCGCATCTCTCATGATCATCCCTCATGAGCGTATCATTATCTACAAATTACTCTATTTTAGTATATTCATTTTATCATTTCTTTGTTGGTATCTAACCCTTTTGCAGAAATAAATCATCCGCAACAACGCTCGCAACCTTGTCATCAACATCCTTTTCCAATTCCATCCTTGCAGGTTCCTTTTTTTTCTTGCCTTTCATCAGATTTATCTAACTCTATCATAATCATCATCGACCTTGATAGGTCGTCGTCAACTTGTCTATTTATAACTCTTCCTTTCTGTTCTAGAGCCTTTTCCCACCTTTGCATAAGTTGATTGTTTACCTTATATTTCCAATATCTGTTCTAATCCCTCTATGGAATTAAAATCATCTTCTCTATATCTCTTAGCCATTGCCTTTTTCAGTTTCCTAGCCTCTGCTTCCTCAGATTATTTTCTGTAGGTCCATCAAAAAATTTATCAGTTTCATTTGTATTCAGATTACATCTAGATCCCATAGGATCTACATATTTCATTTATTTATCCAAATCTACCCTCCACATCATCATCGACCTACCTCTGCACAGATTGGGTCATCGTCGACCAAGACTAGGTATTTTTAATTTTCTTTTATCTCAATCGGGTCAATATTAAATTAATCATATTTACTTTCAAATTATGTAAATCCTTCAGTTTCTACATACTTTTAGTTTATCTTTAATTTGTGTCAATCTTATTTAACAACGAGGTTTTACATTCACCGAGGAAGTTAATGCTTCTCAGGTAACCCCCACCTAAATCATCTAATCAATATATTTTTAGTCTTATTTACAGGTTTTATCTGATTTGCAGCAATAGGATTCCATCATCATCTAAGATTCGTATCACATCACATCCTTCACATCTTTTGTTAAGGAAAATATTGTTTCTTCTTGACTTAACCTCTTCACATCATGCCTATAACACGTTTGGACCTTACTTACAACCCTATTTCTTATTTTACCTTTCCATTAGTTTGAATCATTTTAATGGGCATGCTCAGTCTTCAAATCCTAGTTTCTTCATTGTGAAATGGAATGAGACTTATGAATGGTGAATAATATACCTTCTGATAATTAATTCGTCTTGCATAGGCTTCAAAAGATTAAAACCTCTTTAAATTACTTCATGTTTCTACATTTAAGCCTCTCATGTAACCTTATCACTTGACAACCTTGAATGATTAAAATAGAATCATTATAGACCTTAACATTACAATTTCACACACTTTAAGGGAACTCAGAACCTTTTAAGTGACTTCATGAGTGTTTTAGACTTATTGCACAAAATTTTGTGAACTGAGACACACTTGATAAATCATTTCCTTTTGATGGCCACTTTAGCATTGATAACTGTTATCCAAAATTCACCCCCCAAGGGTAATTTTGATAACATGCATCAGAATATTCAAGTCCCAGGCAGGTAGATCGATTCAAGGCCCAAAATCATGTTTTTTGGGGCTCCCTCTGCTTCTTTCTAACTCTCCTATCCAAGAAGGAATCCCAACAGGTCGAGAAAATGGAAGAAATGCAGAAAACTAGGCTTGGGGCAGAAAAATTGAAGAAAATTGGCTAAGTCCTAGTGCAGGCGGTCCTTGGGACAGTTCGGACGTCGGGGTGCGAATCAGCCGAAAAACCTTCAGGTGGTCCACGCAATAAAGGGACATCTGGGCCGTGAGGACGCGAAGGACGCGAAAAGGTGAAGCGGCCAAGAGCAAAGGCAGCCCATTTCGGGTGGTTTGGAAGAATTTGTCCCAGACAGTCCGGGACAGTTGGAACAAATGTACGCGTAGGACACGAACTGCCCGGTTTGGCTGAAATAAGAAAATTTTGTCTGGGACAGTTGGGACAAAGGGACGTGTGGGACATGAAAAGCTGAAGGAGCTGAGAGCCAATCAAATCTCGCCACGTGTCTTCACTTCAAAGAGGGACAGGGAAGCCCAAATTGGGTGGATCAGAGAAATTTGTCCCAGATGGTTTGGGACATCCGGGCCAAAAATACGCATAGGATGGGAAAACCCGGAAAAGCCACCGACGAATCAGAGCATGCCACATGTCTTTGTGGATCAGAGTGGCAGAGGAGAGGGTGATATTTTTACTTGATGTTTTGCCGAGTTTCCAAGGGTGAAGTTTGGAGGTTTGACCCGAGCCAATAGACACAGGACACATGTCCTAAGGCAGGGGAAGTGCGGAGCTCAGGGAGGATTTAGAAAATTTGGCAAAAGATTTGGCCAAAAAGCTAAAAGGTAAAAGATGCCCCGCACCCTTGTCAACCAACCAAAGCATGCCATGTGTCCCAAGTGGCGGGGACGTGGGGAAAAAATGGAAAATTCTCCAAAGTGATAAAAACGTCAAATTTCAAAGGGAAACCCACGGAAAGGTGGAGGAGAGAGAATTACGTAGCCATTCAGATCCCGAAACATGTCATCCAAGTGGCAGAGCGCGGGACAAAAAATTCAAAATCCATTTTTGAGCCATTTTTTGCACTAATTCTTCAGACCCCCATATCTTTTGATCCAGAGCTTAGATTTTCACGTTCTTTATATCATTGGAAAGATTATGAAATTATCTACATGATTCTAGGGTCAATCTTGAATTTTGGTTCAATTTGGAGAGAGAAAATTCAAGAAACAGCTCTGATGCGTGTTCATGGTCAGAAGCGACATTTCAGCGACCAAATTTAATTCAGAATGGGTCACACTCTCCTCCCATTTGGTCAAAATGACAAGGTATGGGTTTATAAGGTCCTCCATGCTGATTTAATGCATTTGTAGTTAAGGAGGAATGGGCTCCCACGTTTTTGTATGTTTTCTCTCTCATGGGCTCGACCCATGCAATGTAAAAGCTAGATTTGGCTAATGTTTATAGGTGGTTCATCTTTTCTGCTCTGCACTCCCTTCTTTTCTTCTCTAGGGTTGAAAATGGAGTTTGAACCTCCCCCCTTACTCTGTAATGGTGTTTTTTCCCTTTTACTATTGAAATGATGTTCTGTGCAAACTTCTGAAGCAATAAAAACATGTTTTGTGATGCATTTGTCCATCCTTGCTCGTTTTTCGCTTGTTTTCTTCTTGCCTCTCTTCATTGCAGGTATTTGTGCAAGTTTGAATGTTTATTGCAGGTCTAGAGCTGCGTTCATGGCGTTTTGGGACATTTTCTGTGTGAAATCTATCCTTGGGCCTATGATGCATCTGTCCATCCTTCCCATTGCTCACCTCTCCTTGTTCCATGGTAGTTTTGATAGATGTTCAACGTTCTCCTTCTCTGGTGTATCACCGTTTTAGTGTAGGATTTTGGTGTTTTTCCCTTTTCTCTCTCTCTCTGTCTCCTTGGCATGGTTAGATTAGGTTTATATTAGTTTTCCTGCACTAGAATAGCTTGTGGCAGGTAGTTTAGGAAGAGGAACCAGCCTTCTCTGGAGATTCCTTTCTCATTTGTACGAGTCCCACACTCAAGAAAGGATTCAATGTTGTGCAATCACATTGGATGCCTAAAACATCAACCTAGAAGCTTGATGTGCATCCAGGGGTGCTGTGATTTTGCACTAACAGTTTTGGCATGCCCGGTGGGACCTTAGAGGTCTTTCACTTCATCTTTTGCAGGTTCATGTGTTCCTGTGAAGATTTTAGCCTTTGGAGGCACTTGCAAACACATCTGGCAACTCCATCTTATCAGCAACCCATTCCTGAATTTACAGACCTGTTTTTCATCCATTTTCATCCATATTTATTTACATCCCTTTCATTCTTTTCCATTCCATGAAGTTGTGCAATCATGAATTCATTTCCATCATGGAACTCACATTTACAGCAGTATATTCCACCTCCAACACGTTTTGCAAATCCTCCAAATCAGCATTTTGAACAAACTCAAAATCAGCATGCATACCCATATGAGCAGCAAGGCCAAAATCAATTTGGCTATGGAGCTTTCCAAGAGCAAGAGTATGCATACAATGAAGACAATCAGATGCAAGATGCTGGTCTATTGGAGAAAATCCAAAAGATGGAGGTAAAGATGGTGCAGTCCAAAGCAACAGCTCAAATGACAGCTTTCAGAATTTGTTGCAGGGCTCCTTGTCCATGGGGAGGCCCTTTTCCAAGACACTTCAGCCCTCAGGAGAAGCTGGACTTCATGATGAAGATGCTTCCCCAACTTGCACAATGGATAGTAGAAATAGAGGCCTTTACACTTGTTGTTGAACAACCTTGTCAATGGGTAAGTTCTACACCATCATCTAATTTTTCTCTTCCCATTACTCAAGCAGCATCATCTCATTTGGAATTGCAAATTCTAAATTCCCCATCTGCTGTCTCAAGTGTTGAATCCATTTCTCCACCTCTCAATCTTCCACCCCACCTCAATTCTTCTTTCCTTTTTCCTTCCAAACAGTCATCCACTCCACAAGACCTAACAGAAATACCCCCTCCTCCAAGGAAACAAGAGTTTCTACCTCCACCACCAAAAAATTTTTCCAAATCAATTGAGTTACAACCCATCCCTCCTCTTGCATTCCCAATTCCATGTGGGGAAGAAGAAGTTGCAAAAATCAGTCATCAAGGACAGCAAGAGGAGGAGCCCAACAGAAAAGAAACGACAAACAACTTGAGGGTTTGGGCTGCCAAATTTGGGATGACAAAGATCCCCTTGATGGTCAAACCTGCAGAAGAGGCTAAGGTTGAACAAATGGTGGTCAGGAATGATTTTGTGGCAGCAGAAGAAGAGAAAAAAGAAGAAGCAGATCAGCAGCTAGTTTTCTCAGAAAGTAGTGTCCTTGTTGGCACTCTATTTGAAGGGAATTCTGATTCAATTCAAGTTGTACAATCAGCCATAAATGAAGAAGTCTCAGAAGAAGTTCTTGCACTCCCAACTCGTCCTCTAGAGCAGCAGATTGAAGAGTTTGACTTAACAAACTTCATGCTGGAGGAAGTGTTCAATCAAGAGCAAGAATGTCTTCAAACATTGGAGGAAGGAGAAGCTGCTCCAAATCCAAAAGAAGAGGAGCACATCCTAGCTGTGGAGGAGAAAAGTGCAGATCCAAGGGCTTTGAGCACAAAGTAGGCTACAGGAGAACCTTCAGTTCTTCTTTCTATTTCACCTCTCTCAAGTTCTAGTACTGAAGAGGAGTTTGATCTCTGAAACTCAATGTTGAAGGGTGAAAGAAACCATGGTGGTCAAGTTACAGATCAAGAAGACACCATGGAGGAAGTGGAGCATTTGCAGTAGGACAATCATGAGGTAGTTTATCTATCAGATTTGGAGGATTGTTTTGATGGAGAAGAGCCGGTTGAGTTTCCACCATTCTCTCTTTCATCATCCACATTCCAAACACTTGAGTCTACTGTCATGGAGGAGAACATTCATTTTCAGCATCCTGCATCTTATAGCAGCTCTTTGGAACCAAGATTAGAAGATTTAAATATTTCATGTTCTTCATTAGAGGAAGAGAAAGGACAGAAGAATTTCACCATCGCTTCCACACCATCCATTCAGGAGGGTCTACAAGAAGACTCCATTCTTGGAGTTGAAAATCAGAGCTATGGGCATATCAAACGGATCAAACCTTGCCCAATCAGGTATTTGGCTTCATTGGAGCCAAAGGAGAAGTCACAACCAGTCATGCTTGCTTCTGGGCATGAGGGTGAGCTACAAAGTTCCAAGGATCAGCTGTCATACCTCTTCAATCCAAATGCAGAGCAACTAAAAGAGGTATTGGATTCACCTTCAGCTGATACCTTGATGATTTGGGTGGAAGACCAGCTTCTTGTTGATTTTCCACTCATCCTAACAGCCATGATCAGCTCCAAATCAATTGCATGGCGGCCACTTTTGAGAAAGGGAAGCTATTTCTCACAACCAATTGCAGGGTTTGTTTAGCTTGCCTTTGCTCCAGTTAAACTAGAGTAGGTAGATTTGCTTTCAGCAGAAGAAGTGCTTGTGCACACTCTACATGTTCCATTTGGAGCATGTATGATTTTCAGTTCTGTACATAGTTTTTGTGGTGCTGGTTTTACTCTTGCACAGTCCATTTCAGTGGCATTTTGGGTGAGAACGACTACATATTAGTAGGTTTCCAAGTGGCTCAGAGAGGAGGTTTTCAAAGTTCAGATCAGTTGCAGGCTACTACTCATGACTCCATGCCCAATGGATTACTTCAGGCTACTGATCATTCATCTAGCAGGTAGATGACCCCGCTGAGTCATCAAAACTGTTATCCAAAATTCACCCCCAAGGTAATTTTGATAACATGCATTAGAATATTCAAGTCCCAGGCAGGTAGATCGATTCAAGGCCCAAAATCATGTTTTTTAGGGCTCCCTCTACTTCTTTCTAACTCTCCTGTCCAAGAAGGAATCACAACAGGTTGAGAAAATGGAAGAAATGCAGAAAACTAGGCTTGGGGCAGAAAAATTGAAGAAAATTGGCTAAGTCCTAGTGCAGGCGGTCCTTGGGACAGTTGGGACGTTGGGGCACGAATCGGCCAAAAAACCTCCAGGCGGTCCGCGCAGCAAAGGGACATCTGGGCAGTGAGGATGTGAAGGACGCAAAAAGGTGAAGCGGCCGAGAGCAAAGGCAGCCCATTTCGGGTGATTCAGAAGAATTTGTCCTAGACAGTCCGGGACAGTTGGAACAAATGTACACATAGGATGCGAACCACTCGGTTCGGCTGAAACAAGAAACTTTTGTCTGGGACAGTTGGGACAAAGGGACGCGTGGGATGTAAAAATCCAAAGGAGCCGAGAGCCAATCAAATCTCACCACGTGTCTTCACTTCAAAGAGGGACAGGGAAGCCCAAATCGGACGGATCGGAGAAATTTGTCCTAGACGGTTTTAGACATCCAAGCCAAAAATACACGTAGGATGTGAAAACTTAGAAAAGCTGCCGATAAATCAGAGCGTGCCACATTTCTTCGTGGATTAGAGCGGCAGAGGAGAGGGCGAGATTTTTACTTGATGTTTTGCCGAGTTTCCAAGGGCAAAGTTTGGAGGTTTGGCCTAAGCCAATAGACACAGGACATGTGTCCTAAGGCGGGGGAAGTGCGGAGCTTGGGGAGGATTTAGAAAATTTGGCAAAATTTTTGGCCAAAAAGCTAAAAGGTAAAATATGCCCCGCACCCCTGTCAACCAACCAAAGCATGCCACGTGTCCCAAGTGGCGAGGACACGGGGAAAAAATGGAAAATTCTCCAAAGTGATAAAAACATCAAATTTCAAAGGGAAACCAGTGGATAGGTGGAGGAGAGAGATTTGTGCAGCCATTCAGAGCCCAACACGTGTCATCCAAGTGGCAGAGCATGGGAAAAAAATTCAAAATCCGTTTTTGAGCCGTTTTTTGCCCTAATTCTTCAAACCCCCATATCTTTTGATCCAGAGCTCAGATTTTCACGTTCTTTATATCATTGGAAAGATTATGAAATTATCTACATGATTCTAGGGTCAATCTTGCATTTTGGTTCAGTTTAGAGAGAGAAAATTCAAGAAACAGCTCTGACGCGTGTTCATGGCCAGAAGCGACATTTTAGCGACCAGATTTAATTCAGAATGGGTCGCACTCTCCTCCCATTTGGTCAAAATGATAGGGTATGGGTTTGTAAGGTCCTCCATGCTGATTTAATGCATTTGCAGTCAAGGAGGAATGGGCTCCCACGTTTTTGTATGTTTTCTCTCTCATGGGCTCGACCCATGCAATGTAAAATCCAGATTTGGCTAATGATTACAGGTGGTTCATCTTTTCTTCTCTGCCCTCCCTTCTTTTCTTATCTAGGGTTGAAAATGGAGTTCAAACCTCCTCCCTTGCTTTGCAATGGTGTTTTTTCCCTTTTACTATTGAAATGATGTTCTATGCAAACTTCTGAAGCAACAAAAACACGTTTTGTGATGCATCTGTCCATCCTTGCTTGTTTTTCGCTTGTTTTCTTCTTGCCTCTCTTCATTGTAGGTATTTGTGCAAGTTTGAATGTTCATTGCAGGTCTGGAGCTGTGTTCATGGAGTTTTGGGACATTTTTTGTGTGAAATCTATCCTTGGGCCTGTGATGCATCTGTCCATCCTTCCCATTGCTCACCTCTCCTTGTTCCATGGCAGTTTTGATAGATGTTCAACGTTCTCCTTCTCTGGTGTATCACTGTTTTAGTGTAGGATTTTGCTGTCTTTCCCTTTTCTCTCTCTCTCTCTCTCTCTCTCTCTCTGTCTCCTTGGCATGGTTAGATTAGGTTTATATTAGCTTGCTTGCACTAGAATAGCTTGTGGCAGGTAGTTTAGGAAGAGGAACCAACCTTCTCTAAAGATTCCTTTCTCATTTGTACGAGTCCCACACTCAAGAAAGGATTCAATGTTGTGCAATCACATTGGATGCCTGAAACATCAAACTAGAAGCTTGATGTGCATCCAGGGGTGCTGTGATTTTGCGCTAACAATAACTAAACACATTTGAAACTTTGACACTCTCATGACAGGGATGCATTCTCTTTGTGACTCAACATTTGAATCCTATACTTACTTGATATATCATTTATTTTGGGGACTACATTGAAAAATATTCATCATAGCTAAGATCAACCTTATAGGGAAAATTTTAGTGGCTAATATTCATAATTTGGCTAAAATTAGGAATTTTGGAATATGAATTTGGCTATTTTTATGACCGTGGCAGTGAACACATTTCACCCAAAAATTCCACAAACAATAATTTGTCCCATGTGAATAGCTAGTGGATATCCAATCCCAACCTATATTTTTTATTGAATCCCCATGTGATAGATGGGTTGGGGTTTTAAAACATTCTTGGATCGCCAAGAAATCTATGGAACCTTTCTATTCATTTGGTCTCATTTTCTGACATGTTGAGATTTTTTTTAAAATTTGATTACACACACACACACACACACACACACACACACACACACACACACACACACACACACACACACACACACACACACACACACACACAAAGAGACAGATTAGAATTTGTTTAACCTTTATAAGACTTGACGAGTTTAAAATAATCCACTAATTACCTAGGAAGTTGATAAACCTTTTGATAAGCCTTGGCACATGAGGAGTGGCCATGTGTCACCCATTTTGGGAACCTGAGCTTAAAGGTATGAAAAAGTATCCCCAACATTCAAAATTTTATATTGGGAGGACATGTGGTGGGATTATGGGAATCCTCAAGGGAAATTCATTCCATGGACTCCAAGTCTGCATAATGAATCAATTCAATAAAGTTTCAGGTCCACGATTAGGTGAAGTAGAGTACTAGTCAGGAAACATGTGGCAAACGTCCATTTGGATTTAAAATGTGTTTTGAACAAGAAATAACCTTCATGCCAATGAATTATCCTTAATTCACCAATTCATCTAGAATTTCCTTCAAAATATATATTGTATTTCTCCAATTCCATGAACGGTCATTTTAGATAATTTTCCAACCCAATGAGTATGGTTCCAACCATATTCTCCATGATTTCTATAAGTTTATTTTAGGTGGGTTCCTTAAAATTTTCCCTACAACCTTAAAACTCAAACCAAATAGGCTACAGTTCATGATAATAAACTTGAAAGATTATGCAAGGACACAACGACACTTGTTTTCACTTGGAAATTCAAGGATGACCTTAATATCTCTTGAGGACTTATCACACCCTCTATGCAAACTACAAAAGATGACACTTAGGAGCCAAACTCTAGTGATAACAACATAGATCTTGGTGCTTGACACACACATTTTCCTTTACATGGTTTGTCAACTAGGACCTTATACAAACTGATTATGCATGAGAAATTCATATAGGAATAAATGGACATACCTTTTGATTCTTCATGACATTTGAATTCTTGACACACCAAGAGGGATGACTCCTTGATAAAGAAGACCTTTTTACTCTTTTAATGCTAGCTACATTTTGAAATCTTAGGTCAACACCTATTGATGATGACTCTACCTCAACCACACCAATTCTTGTACCAAGTATCATATGCATTATATAAGCCTAGAGAAGTAATATTATGCCTTTTAGATCACCTTAAAATAGTAAGTAGTTGTCAAAGAAATATGATGACTCTATCCTTTCTTTTCTTGCCCTCTAAGCCTTGTCTACCTTCTTATATGTACTGCTAGATGTGATAATTCCATAGACTAAGTCTTCATCACCTAATTGAATGCTTGTAAAATATGTATGATGTATTTCATTCCCTTTTCTTCTCCTAACTATGACATGACTAGCACTTGGATTTCTTTCAACTTTCTCAATCTGATAACCACTTTCTGATACCTTTCTTGATATGGCCTCTCCCATGAATTTCTCTAACTCACTCTTAGGATTGGATCTTACCTTGAATACCTTCTTAATCTTCTATTTGACTTTATGATTTCTGATGCTATGCCTAGGAAGTTGATTTTGATAAAAATGCTTTGCAAAGTGTCCAATTATATGACAATTGAAACACCTAACTTGATTATCTCTTCTATATGGGTATAGACTGAGATTCCAACCATAATTAGCACCTTCATGACCATAATTCTAACTGGTGACATGTCCAATCCTGTTACAGTTGAGGAAAAATATCTTATTCATACCTCTTGAGTTCTATGTTCTCTAAAACTGATTGTTTAATTCTTCAAGGCAATATTGAGCTATATGGCCTCTCTTATTACAATTGAAGCATAATTTATTCTTTTTTCTCTCATCTCTTCTATCCCTCCATGGATGATCATTCATGACATGCTTCCTGCATTCCTTATCTCTTTTTCCAAAATTGTGATATGAAAAAAATAACCATTAAAGGTTCTTTCATACCTGAATGCATTTTGTTGCCTAACTAATTTAGGCCTTCTTGAATTTTTCATCTCAGTAATCCTCACATTATTCTATCTTCTTGAACTAGATTTTTCATCCTCACACCTCTACATGGGCTCATCTATGAAGCCTAGTCCTGTATTTTCACTTGATGCTCTTTGACTATCCGAAATTCCATCTAGAGATTCAGAGCTCTTCTCCAAATTTCCACACATCTGAAGTATTTATTTTGCTTCTTCTATTTCAACTCTCAAGGATATTAATTCTTCTTCATGTCTCATGCAAGTTTCTTCTTTGACCTTTAGGGATTTTGTCACTTTTTCAACTTGATACTTCAACTTTGTATTGAGTTTGAGGTACTCATATTCATTTCGTTTGAGAGAGGTTGAGATCAAATCCAATTGGGATTCAAGTTATTTGATTCCATTTTTACCTTATTTACTGTTATGATTATGCATTTCTTTAATTGATTTTATCTTCATACTCTTTCACCATTATATTTAATTTGTGGTTCTTTGTTCTTTTGTGTTTTAATTCTTCAAGGGAACTTATCAAAAAAAAATTAAAGATTCGCTTTAGCCTCATCTTCATCTAGCATTCCATATTTATTGAGATACTTATCTCTTGAGCTGCTTCCAGAAACTATTTCTACAACCATGCTTGTGTTTCAAGAGGACCACCTCTAAGTTATTATACTTGATTCAAGAGAACTAGGATCTAATACTAATTGTTGGAAATTCTAGGCACTAAGAGGGGGATGAATTGGTGATTTTTAAATTGTGACATATAATTCAATTTCCTTATCTTAGTTATTATGGAAAAAAAAATCATTCACAAGTCATAAAAAAAATAACACACATAAAGAGCCCTCTTAAACATCAAATATTCTATCTCTATAACTAGGAAATTATGCTTAATGTTAGAAACCCTTCGGAATAAAAACCCACTGAAACCTAAGAGCTATTTTGGACAATAATTTCATGTAAATGTTACCACTGGCTTCACAGTTGAGAGTCAACTCAACATGGATTAAAATAACAATCCTTACAACAACATTTGATTATGTACAACTAATTATGATTACTTATTCAACTCAAATCCTCTTCTCACTAAAATGTACCTCTTCATGCCCTCTCAAACATCAACTCTTCTATCTCTATAACTACTGCAAAAAACTTAGTCTTACATGAATTAGATTATTCTCTTATTTTTCATCACCTTTTCTATGTCATCAATTTCACATTCAACAACAACAATCACATGTACACACTCATATGTTTTAAATATTTATTTTAGACCTCTTAAAGGTCTCCTCCCATTAATATTACCTCAAGAACTCTACATATTCACATATCAAATGGAATTAGGAGATCAACCAACTATAAAAGAAAATGTCTTCAAAAACTAATTATGATCACTTATTCAACTCAACTCCTCTTCTCAATCTTCTTCATCTACTACAGGTTCTCACTCAAATCTACCTCTTCATGCCCTCTCAAACATCAACTCTTTTATCTCTATAACTACTGCGAAAAATGTAGTCTTACATGAATTAGATTATTCTCTTATTTTTCATCACATTTTCTATGTCATCAATTTCACATTCAACAACAACAATCACATGCACACACTCATATGTTTTAAATCTTTAGTTTAGACCTCTTGAAGGTCTCTTCCACTTCACCTTACCTCAAGAACTCTACATATTCACATATCAAATGGAATTAGGAGATCAACCAACTACAAAAGAAAATGTCATTTTGTCATAATTCCATGTGCAGTTGACATCAACATTTATGTCAGTTCCAAAAACTGATTTATTATGACCAAACATGAAAAAACTCAAACATAGGAAGGTTAATTAAAAAAAATGTAACTCCTCTTTAGTTTATGACATCTCTAACCTCCTTAAAAACTGACTTGTAATGGTTATTAATAGTTCTAACTTCGTTTTGGTGAGTAGATTTTTCCTATGAATCTTAAGATAAACAACACCAAGTTTCCTCTACATTCACATGCATTTCAAAACTCTCCTAGTGTCTTATAACTTCTCCATAACTTTCCATTTCAAGATTTAAACTCTAGTGAACTCGTGTTTTCAATTAGGAGAAATTGCTTCAAAAGTACATACTTGAACAATGGTGTATGGATCAATCACTCAAATTAGGTTATGAAAAAAATTCCAAGAAATTAAATTCTTCTATAGGACTCCTGAAACATCATGGAATTGTCATGGACAATGTTACTTCATTCAATCTTCTTATTTCAGCAAGGCATACAATCTTAAAAGCTCCTAAGAAGTTGTCATGGATTATCTTCATTTTCCATGAGTATATGCACATTCAAACTATTATAACACTTGAATAATGTCACATAATACCTAAGATTCATCTTCAATGGAAATTCCACACTTTAATAACCTCCATTAATGTAATAAGGCACTGATCTTGGACAAGAAAAATAGGCTTTCAAACTCATAATTTTTTCCTTCGCAAAGTAAGCATTTTCATGCACTCAATCACACATTCATGGATTCTAAAGAAATTATATAGAGATAAATAATTTTTATTCAACTCATCATGCTAAAAACAAGCTTCATCTCAAGTTATAAATGCCATAAACTATTTCATTTCAAAGACACACAAAACTAGTTTCAAAACACCCAAAGACTAGTCTTGATTTTCCTGACTTCAAACACTTCACTTGCACTTTTATGCTCAATAAAAGTATTAAACACTTGTAAAATTAACTTTAATTCACTTTTAAACCATCATTTTCAGGTATTTTGAGGAGAAAAACTCATTTAGTTTTCACACACGAAGACTAGTTTTTTCCTTCATTAAATTCTCAAGCGGTAGAGCTAAAAAACACATGTACCATAAAATTTCTCCAAATAAGTGGTATATATAAATTAATGAACATAAAAAAGCATGTCTCCATAATCCTTAAAAAAATATTTGAGCATGGGTTACTTTGTAATTTTTGTTAGTATACTGAATTTTCCATAAAATTGATGTTTTCTTGTGGGGCCCACCATGTGTTATGAGCTTAAACCACCATAGAAATGTGATTTGAGGAATTATATATAATATCAATTTCATAAATAAGAAAAATATTTCCATTTAAGAACCTAACCATATAAGTTTCTCCATACCGCTTTCAACTAGAGTTTAGGAGGGTTTTGGACAGGTCCACAAAAATGAATAGAAAATTCTTATTTTTCATCCATTTGACCTCATACTTCTTGAAACATATTTGTATCCCTATTATATTCCAATTTTTCTGTTATGATTTATCTGAAGGAGGATCCAAAATTTATCTTGAATGCTAAGAAGTCAAAGTATTAGTTTAGCATAACTTACTTAACCCGATTTTGGTAAAAATGCAATGTTTTACACAAAACTCCTCCTCGGGTCCTGAAATTTTGCCCACACCTTAATGAATACCTCATCCATGATCTATAATGGCAAATTTTTACTGGTTCACACTGAAACTTCCAATCCAATCTCATTTTTTCATGTTAAAATTGTTTTTCCTAAAAGGCAGTCATACCAATGACCCTGAATATGCCTCTAGTTGTTGAATTATCATTAGGAATTATAGGAACTAAGAGGTGGGGGTGAATTAGTTCTCATTCAATTTTTTTTTAAGCAATTTACAATTCTTCAACCATCCAAAATTTAATTATCTTAACCATGATGAAGCATGAACATTCAAACAAGAGAGAGAGAGAGAAATGAACACATAGGGAGACAAGATTTAATGTGGGAAACCCTTCAAGAGAGAAAAAACCACTGAAACCAAATAACTAGCTTGGAAAAATTATCCTACAAAATTACAATGATTTCATAGTTGAGCAAGAACTCAACATGGAGCTACAACTCAAAAATTTAATCAAGCTTCAACTTAATCTTTAGCAAGCTTCTACTTTCATAGAATCTCTAACTCCTAAATTTAGTCAAGAACCCACTCACCTTCTATAAGAAACAAATTACAAGGAAGCTTCAACTCCCTATTTTCCAAGAAACAACTTATATTTTCTCCTGGTTTTGATCACTCTTAATTAGTTGTCTCACACAACATGTTGTAACCACTAAATCAGCTCATTATTATTCTATCTCCACCCTCATAATTCACCTCTCTTATAATCATCTAATCAGTTACAAAGAACTTTTATAACAATCTCATTCCACACACTTGTTCATATCATACATCATTTATTGAATCACTCTAACTAGCACCTGTTATTCTTGTGTTCATCATACTACAATATCTCAGTCATGAAAACATATCTTACTCATCTTGATCCACATGTATTTCATACTCTTAATCTCATTAAAAAACATGATCATAATCAGATCACTCTCATGTACACCCTATTTCACTGAAACTAACATTACGTATTCATTAATAGTCCTATCTGCATCATAAACCATCCATCACTTCAACAACATTTTTAATACTAAAAAATGAGATTTTATAAACAAGCATGATTTATCAACATGACCTTTGACCTTTAAATTTAAAATACTCTTCACCTTACTCCACTAACAACACTTACAATAAGATAATTAGTTTATACACAATATTCCTATGGGAGATATCATTTATTCTTACCTCTTTCAGTTTCTTGCACACCGTTTTTAGGCATGATAAGATTAATTTTATTCTAATGATGAGAAATAATAGGTTCTAAACTATCTAAGTATTTTGATTCACCTTCAATATTCATTTATGTAACTCCCATCTCTGACTTGTCTCAGTGTTTGGCATGTAAACTAGCCTTAGGTATATTAGGACAAAGTGCTAGGTGGAAAAATCATGTAAAAATGTTACCAAAGCCTATAATATTATTTTATAACCTCTTCACAACTCTCAACCTTTGCCATTTTAGTCTTCCACTACATTGGAGCACATAAGAGATACTTAGGTGTTTGTGCTAGTGAGTACTTTTTATCATGAGAAAGGAGAGGACTTGTTAGCAAATTTAAACTATACATTCAAGTAAACCAAGTTTGTAGGAGGACTTCATTAACTCCAAGAGATTGCAAAATAATCAAACAGGGTATGGAGCACTTCATTCACTAGTTCTTCAAACCTTTCATCTTCACAGTCACAGAGGTATGCATATCAATGATAAAGGATCTTGATTAGACAAAAGAAGAAGCTTTTAGGAACATATATGATCTTTGACAAGGTTTTTGATATTTTTCATACATTATTCAACTATCTATAGGAGGAAAATATCATTACTCACTTCATGGAGAATGCTTATGAGGAGGATGATCACTTATTTACATGCACATTGCCATGTCTTCAAGAGTTGATCCAAAATATGCCAAATTGAGATAGCCAAGAGTTTAAATACACATTACAGAGGAGTGATGAGTTTAAAAAACTTACCCAATTTCAATCAGAGATAGATATGAATGAAACTTGATCAAACTTACTTGATCTCTGTAATCTAATTAGTCAAGGTTTTAAACCACCAAACCCTAGTCATATGTTTTGAATCTTTCAACACATAATTCTTCATTTTTGTGTGAATAAATTGACAGGATAAATTAACTAGAGATTCATGCTACAGGTCCACACCTTCTTTTGCATAAAGTGTTAGGATAACTTCATGATTTGAGGTCAGTGGAACTTATCATCTTGACTTTCACAAGAGATCAGACCCAGTCATCAAAATTATATATTCTTATTCTGTAAACCTCTATCCAAAAAATATATGGTACATATATAATAAATCCCTAACATTTTACAACTTACCATACCAAGATCATCCACCATTTCAAGGGGTATAAACATAAAAAAATCATTTCTTAAACTATGTGAGCTTGTTATCAAGCCACCACATGAAAGAATTGAGTTTGAAGTCTTCTCACTAACATACCTTCACTCTCCTTACCATCCATATAAGGATAATTTCAAGACAATCCGATACACCACCTATAATAACTTGAATGTAGAGTTTGTAAGGAGAGGTTTACAATCACAACTCATAAATCAATCTTCTTGATAAGGACTATAGAGGATAGTTGACAAGAAATGATTTTTAAACTTCAAATATCTTCACAAGATCATACCAAGAGCTCCATCAAATCACATATTACAAGTAGAATATTTTCATGATCATTTCTCAACTCAGCATCATGCTTGTTCCCACAAATCTTTCTTCAAGCATAAAAAAGACTCCTATTTTTAAAGGACTGAGTTTTTCCATGTTGGGCATTTGTGAATGACCAATTCTTTCTAGAGTAATTTGAGATCAGCCCAAATCTCACTTGAAATTTTTCATGAATATTAGAGACAAGTCTCATATAGCCTCCTACACCATTGATTCCAACTTCAAATCATATTTACAGAACAAGGTACACAAAATCTTGCAAAACAGAGATGAACTTGTCTGGAACAGTCAGACCTGAAAAGAAAAGATGCCACCATTTTTACCTAGGAGTATCTTTATTAAACTCTTAGAATTTGATTTAACTTGAAAATTTTATTTGGAGACAAATAATCTCATTTTATGCCTATCGCTTCAAGAAGGAGGTTTGGTGAGTGTAAGATCATTGATATAAAAATGAATAGAACTTGTATTCTCCTTAACCATCTGACCTCGTGTCTTTTGAAAAAAAATTAGACTCTAATTTCTCTTCAAAAATTCCTCTTATGATATATCTGAAGAAGTATTGACAATTTTGTTTGAGTGCTAATAATATAGGTCACTATTTTATCCCTTCTCATTTTACTTAGTTTTGGTAAAAATTTAATATGTTTAACAATTCTCCTCAAATATTCATGAAACTTGACATGAATCACTCTAACACCTTTCTAATGATTCGGTTTAGTTTATTTTCAATGATTGGCACAAAATGAAGATTCAAGTTGAAGATGTTACAAAAATTAGTAATGGGGGAGAGATTGAAATTATGAAAGCCAATTATAGTAACCTCTATAATGAGGTGGACCACATCAGAGCTATATTACATAGCTATATGGAATGGAGTGTGGTTAGTGTGAAATAAAATCTACATCATCTTCAAACCCTTGGTTAATTAGCCAATTCTTACAGGATGGTGGATGATTATAAAAATTCCAAGAAAAGAAAAATTGATGATGATGGTTGTGATCTGACGTTGTTGGGTATCAACATTGAATCTTTGTCTAAGGAATGGGTAAATGTGTTGGATGGTCTGGAAAAGGCCAAAAAGTGATGTTTGTAGGTGTGGGTGTTACTATACTATTTACTATGCTATTGGTTTGTCGATGCTTTAATATTTTCTAGTTTTTCCCTTTTTTCTATGTTATTACTTGGACTATATTCTCCTGGAGGAGCCCAGATGTTATTATCAATATATATGTAATGTTATTTACTATTGTGTAATGTCTTATCTACTCTTTTGGAGTTGTGACTTGTAAGGGATAAGGTCCCCTCAACCCTATTTTAAATTTAACAAAAAAAACTATAACACTTCCTCTACATTCTCCATAGCTTTTTTACTCATAAATGAGATTTTACGGTCAAGACAAATCTCATTTGCTGAAGCTTGCACTACTAGTTCTCAATCACAGTTTTAGTTAGATCTAAAAAATTTCCTCTAAGACTTAAAGTATGACATGTAGATGCTCATAAATTCTCTAGGAAGTGTTCCTAGGATCCTATCATGCTTAAATAGGTTTTTCATGGCCTTCTTTGAGATCTTACACCTCATTAGGATCTATAACTAGGCCTAAATGGGCTAATTCCAACTGTGACTTGTAACACCTGACCTGATGATCACCCTAGAAGATCGTGCACATCCTTGAGACATCATGTCAGACCCATGGGACAACTAAGCACATCACACTAAGGATATTAATATCTCTAGTGGGCACCAACCTCACTAACTAACCCTGTAACACCCTGAAACCAACGTGAATGTTTAATAAGACATCAGGAGATCACTCTGTGAACATCAACCAGCATTGAGAAGGAACTACCAATAAATCTTCATGCTCCTGACATATCCTCACTTCACCAAACACACCTTTTCCATCAATTCCACCTTGTCATCATTGAAAACAACAATGCACCATGGTTCAATAATCTCCCCTTTTGTCATTGATAACAACAAACTCATAAACATTGATGGAAAACAAACACACCAAAATCTTTAAAACATTCAATTTATACCTTGTTTTTTTATAGCATTCTCTCTCCCTTTGACATCTATGATAAAGGTTCATACATTCCACAGTATAGAAAACATGCAAATAATCATTGACAAAGCATAACCTTACCTCAAGAAGCTCCCCCTTGGATTAGACTTGTTACCTTGCCATCTATGTATTGAAAAGAGACATGGATTTCTTCACCAATCAACCTCAATGCTCCCCCTAAATATATTATTTTCATTCTCAGATATATCACTTCATCATGCTTAAAAAGCATGCTCAAATCTAGCTTAAGATAGTTGCTTACGCAATTTCAGGCTTAGATCCCTAAACGAAATTTTCAAATCCTTTAAGACCAAATTTATCCATTCATAGAAGCATATGTAGATCATGTAATAATATAAAACAAATCCCCCTAGGATCATTTTATCTTCCTTTATTTATAGCTACAAGAGATCAAAAACTTACCTTGCATTCAAGTCATAGGGATAGGTCACTCAAATCAAATCAGTCCTAAAGGACTTTTTCAGTACTTTCTATTTTCTTTCCTTGATTACCTAAACAATTATATGTATTCAAGCCTATGACACCTTCTTGGTATATAAAAAAATCTTTTCTTGTCTTAAAAATCCTTCATGTATACTGTAAATCCAAATTTTAATAATGATATTACATTAGTAGTGCTCTCAAAAAGACTTATTCCATAGCATTGTGTCTTGACAACTCTAACATCTTAGTTTCCTTGAAGCCTAAAATATTTCTTCTAACCTAAAACCAACTTCTCTTGCTCTGATTACATATTTCTATCTTGTAGGCCATTCTTCTTGAGCCTCCATACACTTACAATTTTGACAAAGCTTTGTTTGAGCATGTTTGCTTATCTGCAAATCCATGAAACTTCTGAAAAAACTCATATCTAACTTGGTTTTCTTAAGATATCCTTCAATATCTCTTAGCAAGTCAGTATACTCCTCTTGAACCTAATGAAGACATGTTCCTATCTCAAAACCACGTTCTCAAGCAATCTACACCATTTATTTATTCTCTTGGCATCATCTTTTCACTTTTCATGTTTTTTCCTCTCTTAGGCTTCTTGATCTTGGGTATGAAAATGTATTTTTAACCATGTATTTTCCTTCCCTTTCCTCATATCATTTCCTCGTCTTGAAAATTTATTAAATTTGACTCCATCTTGGTCTTAATCTTCTCCAAAGATTCTAAAACTCTTTTTTAGCTCACCAAGAAAGGTTGATCATCTTGTAGCCCTTCCTTTAATACCTCTACTTTTTGCTAAGTTTCTTAATTGTCATAAGTTCCCAAGGTTGACTTTGATTACAAAACTTGACTAAGTATTCATTTCCAATCACTATATCCTCTCTTTCAAGCACTAGTTCTTGACAATAAATTCAAACTCAGTCATTTCTAGTCATAGTCTAGTGAGCAAGGATTTCACCATTTTGTTTTGTTATTCATCTCTCTTCATATAAGTCTCTTTACAAATGGGGATACCAATATATACCTTTTACATGATCACATGAGATTTCTTTAAGTTCACTTCATCATCAGACCATATTTATTTTTATTATCCTTCCTTGACCTATCCTATCAACTTTCTCAAGCCCTATATCAACCCATGATTCACACTGGCAGAAAAATTTTCATGATCAAAGCACATTGAGACCATGAATAGATTCATTTTGGTATCCTTAAGGTGTATGTAAAAGATCTTGAACAAAGAATCAAGATGGTCCTTCATTTCTTACCTTTTCTTCATTATCCACAACTACCCCTAGTAGCCCTTTCTTGAAGGTTTATCAGGATTATTTTTTAAAAGGAGAACTTTCCTTGCAATATAATGTCGTATGTGAGTACCCATTATCATGTTTTACCTACAGTTGAAATTTTAGTTACCAAATCACAAGGCAGGTTTCCTTTTTTCATCACATTTTTCTTCACATCAAGTCTTTAGATAGTTTTCATGAATTCACATTAGACTGTTAGGAATTCCAGGTAAATGAGCTCATCTCCAACCATGGTTCCTTTTGATTCTTGATGCATGGTATATGTTAATGGTATGCTATCATTTTTATCCTATTACATCTCCATTTGACTTCTTAAACTCAACAATCCTCTAAACCACTGAACGAGATTTTGATACTCACTCACTTCATCTTGACTCTAGAATGTACATTATTCAACTCTTTCTAGTTTATAAAAATATGATAAGTTCACCATAATCACTTATTTATCTTAAAGCACCTTTTTGCCTTGATATCATGGTTTCTATCATTTGAGAGTGATTTATTTGAGATAACTTGAACCATTCCTATCTCCTTGTGGTAGCCAAAGATGATAAAGACCTTAAAAATAAACATATTCTTCCTTTTGATGAAGAATGTTTTCTAGAAGCTTAGAGAAGACATTTCATGATCTTGAGAGCACTAGAACATTATGAAATCCTCAAAGGAGTCTAATGACTCCAACTTCCTTTCTCTCTTGCAAATTTTCTTGGTTATTCCTTTAGATGGTTGTCTAGGAATGATGATCTCTTGATTTTTTCTTATCAAACACATATGTTTTTCTTCATACATCGGTTTATCATTAACTAGAGAAAACATACCTCTTATAAGGCTTGATGGCTGATTATTCTTTATGGTATTGAATGATCCAAATTCCTCCTTCTAGACTTTGTATATGCAATATGTCACCTTAATTTATCTTTACTCTTCATTTTCTAGTTATGATTCTTCCTTGTTTGTTTCTATAGGAGTGATCTTGACTTCATCATTTCTCTTGTAGATGAACATCCTTATATCCCAATAACTTACAAAGTGACCGGATTTATTGTACTTAAAGCATACAAGATGAATCTTGTCTCTAAGTGTTCCCTTTATCCAATCTTACTTCATAATCTCTTCAAGGAAAAATTTGGCTATGTGAACCCTTTCATGGCAGTTTTAATAAATTCTATTCTTTTCATATACAATCCTACAATATCTCCATGGGTTTTTTTTCTCTATTTTCCTCATACATTCCCTATCTCCATATCAAAAAACATGGCATGAAAAACAAACTCCATGGAACTTACGTGAGAATATCCTTCATTTGGATTCCTAATGGTCTTCTTGTGTTCTTTGATATCCTCCTTGATCTTAGAATTTCCTTGACATGATACATGGATTGACTCGCCCTTTAATTCCTTTTTCCTTACTTGTTCTATTTCCTCCTTTAGAATATTCAAATCTGCAGTTAGTTTATCACATTCTTCAACCTTGGATTTGATAGCTACTTGACATGGCTCGTGACTAGACTTGTGCTTCAATTCATTCTTATTTTCTTCACTTTTGAAAACCAAACCTTATTTTTCACTAGGATTTCTTAAGCTTTCCTCAATTCTTTGATATATCATCAGTTTATTTATGGCTTGTTCTAGCTCATCCTTTAGGGTCTTCATCTATTATTCATGTTTGAAACAAGCCTTTTATTTTTATTTTAGAGAGTTTGACAGATTCTTAAAAAATGATGCCATCTCATTGAGGTTTTTTCCATGAGTATCTTCCATGAGCTTTATTTCCTTGTTTAATTCATTAATTAGGGATTGAGAAATTTCATACTTATTTTTGAGTATTGTTTCAGATAGATTATCCATGTTTTTGCCTAAAGGACCTTGTCTTAACTTGTTAAACATTTTCCAAGAGAACCTTATCTTACAATAATTGTTAGGAATTATAGGCAATGGGGGGTGAATCAGTGCTCATTAAAATCTTTTTGAAGAAATTTACAATTATTCAACCATCCAAAATTAAATTATCTTAACAATGATGAAGCATGAACATGAGAGAGAGAGAGAGAGAGAGAGAGAGAGATGTAAAAAAACATGAACACATAAGGAGACAATATTTAATGTGGGAAACCCTTCAAGGGATAAAAACCCACTGAAACTAAAGAACTAGCTTGGATAAATTGTCCTATAAAGTTACAATGATTTCAAAGTTGAGAAACAACTCAAAAATTTAATCAAGCTTCAACTTGATTTTTAGCAAGCTTATACTTTCATGGAAGCTCCAAATAAAAAATTTAGTCAAGAAACCAATGACCTTCTATAGGTTGCATCTTATAAGGAAGCTTCAACTCCATATTTCTTAAGCAACAACTTATACTTTCTCCTAGTTTTGATCACTCTTAATTGATTGTTTCATACAACATGTGGTGACCACTAAATAAGATCATTATTATTCTCTCTCCACCCTAATTATTAACCTCTCTTGTCATTATCTAATCAAACTTCTATAACAATCTCATTCCACACACTTGTTCATATCATACCTAATTTCTTGAATCACTCTAACAAGAACCTGTTGTTCGTGTGTTCATCTTACTGCAATATATCATTCATGAAAACATATTTTTCTCATCTTTATCTACTTGTATTGCATACTCTTAATCTCCTTCAAAACATTATCATAATCAGCTCACTCTCATACACACCCTCTTTCACTCAAACTAACATTCTTTCTTCATTAGTACTCACATATACATTAGAATCCCTCCATCACTTCAACAACATTCTTCATACTCAAAAATGATATTTTATGAAAAAAAAAAATTCTTATCAACATCACCTTTGAACTTTCAATTTCAAAGACTCTTCACCTTACGCCCTTAACAATTCGTACAAGAGTATAATTAGTTTATACACAAAATCAGCCTATGGGATATATCCTTTCATTTGACCTCTTTTAGTTTATTACACAAATTTGTCAGAATTGACAAGATTCATTTTATTCTAATGATGAAAAATAATATGTTATAAACTATATAAGTATTTTCCTTCACCTTCAATATTCATTTTTCAAATTGCCATCTGTGACTTGTATCAATGTTTGGTAATTAAATTGACCTAAGGCATATTAAGACAAAGTGTTAGGTGAAACAATCATGTAAAATCATTACCAAGGCCTAAAATATTATTGTATAACCTTTTCATATCTCTCAACATTCATCATTTCAATCTTCCACTACATTGGAGCACATATAGGAGATAATTAGGTGTTTTTGCTAGTGAGTACAATTTTGATCATGGGAAAGGAACGAACTTGTTAGAACATATCAGCTTTACATTCAAGTGAACTAGCTTTGCATAAGGAATTCATAAAGTCCAAGATCTTGCAAACTAGCCAAACAGGGCATGTAGCACTTCATTCACTATTCCTCCAAACCCTTCAACTTCACAGTCACATAGGTATGCATATCAATGATAGAGGATCTTGATTGTTCATAATAAGAATTTTTTAGGAACCTATATAATCTTTGATAAGGTGTTTTAGGTTTTTCATACATTATTCAACTATCAAGAGGATGCAGAGATCATTACTCACTTCACTGAGAATGCATTTGAGTAGGATGATCACTTATTTATATGCACAGTACCATGTCTTCAATAGTTGATATAAACTGTGCCAAACTAAGATATCCAAGAATTTAAATGCACATTATAGAGGATTCATGATGTTGAAAAAATTACTCAAGTTAAATCAGAGTTAGATAAGAAGGAAACCAAATCAAACTTAGTTGATCTCTACAATTTGCTTAGTCAGGGTTTTAAACCACCAAACCCTAATCATATGTTTTGAGTCTTTCAACACATAATTATTCATTTTTATGGTAATACATTTAATATATTAATTAATCAAAGCTTCATGATACAGGTCCACACCTTATTTTGCACAAAGTGATAGGAGAACTTCATGATTTGAGGTCAGTGGAAATTATCATCTTGACTCTTATAAGAGATCAGACCTAGTCATTATAATTAGATATTATTCTTGTGTTAACCTATGTCAAAAAAATATAAATTAAATTTATAAGAATCCCCTAAATTTTTTTAACTTACCATACAAAGAACATCCACCATTTCAAGGGGTATAAACATGAAAAAAGAAGCATTTCTCCGGTTGTGTGAACTTGTTCTTAAGCCACCACATGACAGTCTTGAGTTTTTAGTTTTCTCACTAGCATAACTTCAATATCCCAGCCATCCATACAAGGAAAACTTCAAGACAACCCTATACAAAATATCCAATAACTTGAATTCAAATTTTGTAAGGAGAGGATTTCAATAACAATTCATAAATCAATATTCATGATAAGGACTATATGGGATAATTAACAAGAAATGAGTTTTAGAATTCAAATATCTTCATAAGAGCATACTAAGAGCTACATAATATCACATTTTACCTTTATAAGATGTTCATGATCATTTTTCAACTCATCATCATTCTTGTTCACACAACCCTTTCTATAAGCATAAAAGACTCCTATTTCTAAAGGACTGTGTTTTTCCATGTTGGGCATTTGTGAATGACCATTTTTTCTTTGGTAACTTGATATTTACCCAAATATCACTTCAAATTTGTAATTAATATCAAATAAAAGTCTAAAACAACCTCCTACACCACTGATTACAACTTGAAATCATCTTGATAGGAAAAGGTACACAAAATCTTGCAAAACAAAGAGTAACTTGCATAGAACAGTCAAACTTGAAAAGGAAAGATGCCACCATTTTTACCTAGGATGATAATTCTACAACTATGAGAGGTTGGATCAACTTGTAAACTTGATTTCGATACAAATAAGATTATTTTATGCCTATCGATTCAAGAAGGAGGTTTAGTGAGTCTAATATCACTACTAGAAAAATGAATATAACTTTTGGGTTCCTTAACCATTTGACCTTAGGTATTTTGACATATTTTAGTATTGGAGTTATCTTACAAAATTCCTCTTATGATTTATCTGAAGAAGGCTTGACAATTTTATTTAAGTGCTAAGAATATAGGTCCCTATTTTAGTCCTTCTCAATTTACTTGGTTTTGGTAAAACTTGAATATCTTCAACAATTCTCCTTAAATTTTCATGAAACTTGACATAAAGCACTAAAAACCCTTCCTATACATGATCCATAGCTTAGTTTCTCATGAATGATCATGTATGGTAAATAACAATATCTTTTTTCCAAGATTACATAGCTATCTCTCAAGGTCAATTTTAGTGAGATCTACAAATTTTCCTCTAAGAGTTAAATTATGACATGTAGATTCTCATAAATTCTCGAGGCAATGTTCCTATTCTCCTACCATGATTACATAGAATTTTCATGTCCTGATTTGAGTTCTTACACCTCATTAGGCTCTAGGACTAGGCCTAAATGGGCTAGTTCCAATTGTTACTTGAAACACCTGACTTGATGATCACCCTATGAGATCATGTACATCCTTGAGACATCATTTCAGACCTATGGGACACCTAAACACAACACACCAGACATCTCTATACCTCCAGTGGGCACTAAAATCATAGACTAATCCTGCAACACACTGAAACCATCTTGAATGTTCAAGAAGACATCATGATACCACTCTATGAACACTAAAAAAATTTGAGAAGGCACTACCAATAAAAATTCATGCCCCTACATGGTCCTCACATCATTAAACACACATTTTCCATCAACACCACCTTGACATCACCGACAACACCAATGCACCAAGGTTCAACAATTACGACATCTAGCTTCATGAGAGGACTCTTGGAAATGTCCCTACACACTTCCTATGCCTTCATTTGTTTGATACAATTTATTTTTCTTCATACCTTCATGTTTGATGCTTGAAATATGCCAATTTGGGATATTTTACACTACAACTTACCATGACTGCATTATTCTTCACCATGTGGCCCCTTAAACATGTACTATTATGTGTTTTATACCTTTACCATGCTTCACTATCAGCCTCAATCCTTCACTCCACCTTTCTAGGTCACTTTTCTTACTAGGCCTAGGGATTAGGCATTCTTAATTGAGCTAGTCTAAAAAATTCAACTCATGTGACCTTGTAATTATCCTTTTAACCATTTTTCTTCATCATATACATGCTATAAAAAATTTGACATCATCCTGGTGTGCTCACATATCATCACTCTGCATGTACATGTCTCTAGCTACTCAAGAAGTCAATGCTTACTCAGTTATTCTCAATCCTCTGACCTTTTCTACCTTGTATGAATCATTTCAAGCTACCTATACCTATTTTATATCCTAATTTATCATTAATATGCCTTTGACATAAATGAAAACTTAGCATCCACATTCTAAAATACTTCAGTATAGTTCCTTTTCCATCTGTGTTTTTATATAGCTCTATTTAATTATGATTACCTAATGGAATTCTTGTGATATGGATATTTTTCTTAAATATTTGTATATTATCTATTTTCCACTTAAAACTTAGTGATATTTTAATCCTATGTCTTAATGTAGACTAAAACTTGTTATAATTTTTGATGTTGTAATCTAGGAACCTCCACTAATAATGGTTTCGTTGTTAGGATAAAAAAATGTTAAGATGAATACCATACTAAAGTGATGTAGAAATATGGCTAGATAATAATATGGAGAAATTTATTTAAGATGAAGAGGTGGTGACAAAAATCTCAGCTAAACTAATCCATTTGGAACATATCTACAGAGACATTCATGATATTTTCTAGTGAAAACTTCCAGAGTAGCTAGCCACCTAGTTATCTTAGTTATAATTCTAATTTTTTAAATATAAATCCAAAGAGGAATAGGAATGATGGAGGAAAAAGAGGAAACATTGCATAATTTGGATGTTTTGTGGATCAATGTTGGTTATCATTGGATGAAGACTACTACTGACAGGTTTGTAACCTATATTGATATTCAAAATCATTGTTTATTTGGATCTACTAAAGCACACTTTCTATTTGGATTAAGAGGATTTTTTTTATGAAATGATCATTTTGGTCAAAATGTTAGCTATGGACAAGGTCATGGTGTCAATTTCATGTAGTATGGAGTAATCTGATAGCCATTAATGATATGTAATCCTAAAAGAGGAAGATGAAGTGGAAGGGGATATAGCTAAAGATCAATATGGAAGGGTCCAAGAATGATCAAAAGGAAGAAAAGATAATAATGGAAAGGGTGCATAGAGAAATAAGGCTTTTCTATAGATAAGTGGAAATAATTCTGGAGGAAAGGAGAAAACAACTTCAAGTAGGATTAAATTGGGTAGAGTTGTTGAAGGAGAAGGGAAAAGAATACCTAAGAAACCTAAGGAACCATGGAATAAAATAACCAAAGTGAATGAGAGGGTGCACACCGAGGAATGGGCCTTGAGGATGAAATCAACAGAGGAACTGAGGAACCAGAGACCTAAGATAGATGAGAAACTAAGGAAAAGGAAAAGGAAACTACAAACAACTAATTAGAATTAGTTATAAGTATATATAGTAAACAATGGATGTTGAGCCTAGAGACACCTTCATGGAAAACATGGCATTGTGAGAATTAAACAAGCATAAAATATGAGAAAAGAATACAAAAAGATCCTCATATGCCCATAGATGATGATAATACCCTTATTTTAGGATATATATTCCTAGATATTGATATAGAATTGATTACTTATGGTTCTTTAAAACACATAGAATAATTCAAAAATTTAGAAGAGTTGCAAAGAAGGTTAAAACAAAATTCTAAAACACAGTCAATATTAAAATCAAGAGTAGAAGAAATTGGAGTAGGATACATCACAAGAGAAGTATAATTTTCATTACATTGTCCTTCATTACAAAGAATTGTGCTAAGATGAAATTTCAAAAGAAGTGGAGAAGATAGTAATCATAGTTCCATCAGCACAAATTACATGGTAAATTTTCTAGAGTCTGAAGAATTAGAAGAGAAAAACTGAATCTAGCACAACCATTACAAGTATTAGAGTGAACAATTCATAACCCAAAGGATACTTGAGTTCAACATATAATTTCAGCTTTCCAACTACGGAAAGTCATCCAGGATAAAAATTAGGAATAATAATCACAATGACTCGTTATTTTAATCCATATACAATCTTAGAGTTGTATGATGGGAATACAACCCCTAAACATTACTTGTTGACTTGTGACATGTGATGGGATACAAAAGAAGCCACCAATTACAATGCCAAAAATGTGAAACAATAGGTGCACTGCATAGAAGATCTTTGGAATTCATCTACTTAAGAAAATTGATTTTACATACTTTACAGCATGTCTACAAAGCTCTAACTTATCAATTCAAAAGAAACAAGTATTTAGAGGAGACAAGTAAGGATTTGAAAAAAATAAAATAAATACCAAGAGAAATGGTAACAAAATATGGCCTAAGATTTTTATATGTTACGAATAAATAAAATTTCGATTTTGATGAGTCAAATAATTTTGTTTAGTTTCTAGAGGGAATGAACAGTAAAATTTGGTTTGCAATTACACAGAAAATGTTTTTAACCAAAAGAGAATCCATTAAAGTAAATATTGGAGTGAAAAAAATAGAGGACTATGGAGATAGTAGTAACCCTAGTTTCAAAGCAAAATAAAATATCAATGCATTAATGTGAAGGTTGGAGGAACTATAAGAAGGAAAAAACCTAGACTTAGTATATATGGTGTATAAATTGCACAGAAGAGGGACATCATAAGAATGACTGCCAAAACATGAAATTTAGAGGACAAAACAAATTTTTGGATGTTTGTATGCAATTAACAATTTTCATTTGTTACAACACTATGTAAGGAACCCTACAAATGTGGCATGTTCTATTTACAAGACATGACCCATGAAACTAAAGACTTCCAAGAATTGATAGATTTAAAAGAGGGAATTACTAGGATTTTTTTTTTGCAGTACAAGATCAAATGTCACCTAAGGAAAAAAATGGTGTAACTTATAAAGATAAATGGTTTCATCACCAAATCCAATTACATAATAGTTTCTAGCCTCATAGTAAACAAATCCACAATACATCCCACAAAACAACATGGGGTAGACACTTCCTTTTCCTTAGTAATCACCTAGGTGGAATATTCTCTGACCAAAAGTACAATATGGATTATATCAAGGCCAAAATAAAAATTAGAATGCACCACCAAGACCGTATGGAGCATAGAAGGAAGCTACCAGGGTGGGTACTAGAAAAGGAGTACATGACCCAGACTCCAATGACAAGGAGTGATTTGCTAGATTTTTGGTGACCCAAACCACATTGCACAAAATTACCCTTCAAATATTTAATGGTGTGTTTGTTTTTCTTACTACATGGTGCAAGTGTAACACAATATGAATTATTATCTCATATTATAGAAACTATGAAAATAAAAATAATTGCGTAATGTCAAGATGATCAATACGGTACCTAGATAAATTGGGAGAAGTTATTACATGATCACATAGGGAAAAAAATTCTTGGAGCATGAGGAGATTCTTATAGATCCCAACATACGTTGTATGCATAAAGATACCTATACTGACCCAAAAATTAAAATTTCTTGTTGGAAAAAGATAAAAGGTTACTCCAATCAATTCAAAATAGGGAGGGTACTGCGTAAAACATAGGTGTAATAAAATCTCAAATTTATGGCCAAATGATTAGAATATTAAAAATGGAAGGAGTATTTGCAACTTTGCAGGACTTTTTGAATATGGTGAATGTATTGGGCAATGAATATATCTCACAAAAAATATTTAATCTCCTTAGATCTTTATTAGAAAGTATATCAAAGAAAGTCATGTAGGTGAATAAATTAGTCTAGTTTGTAAAAACTAAGAAGCCCTAAGACTTAGACACCTGACTAAATGTAAATTTTGGAGACTTTGAGATAAGAGATGTAGTGTTTGATTTTGGAAGAACCATTAACATGATGCTAAGATCCAACAGGCAAGCAATGTGAGATCCTTCTTTATCATATAGTCACTCATCCTTGTAGACTATGGAAGGGTAGATCCAATTAGATGATTAGAATACATTGAAATATAGGTAGGAGACTTATGTTTGAAAGGATATTTTGAAGTTATAAATATGAAAGAAATGAAACACAATATCCAGTATTGATTAGAAAAAAGTGGGCGTATGATGGTAACATGACGATCAAAATAGATGCCAATCAGATGGAAGCACATATTTATAATTCTATTATTATCATTCTAATGAAAATGAATGAAAAAAAATTCATATACCATTCCTAAAGAACCATTACCTCCATATGTGCATGATTTTGAAACTTGGTTTAAGGTAGGACTTAAATATAAGCCTTACATCATGCGATGCATACAATAAATAAGAAAGGAAGAGTTTCTATAATGGCTAAATCTGATTAAAACCCATACAAAGAATCCATTCATAGGAGAGGAACTAAGCTATAATATTCAGTCCCTAACCAAATCAAATATGTTACGAATCTATAGCTTTCTATGATATGATCAACACTATATAAATCCAAATGGAGAAATTCATATCCCATGATAAATGGAATCCTTGGATAATGGTTACTTGGATGCAAATTTGAACCATTAGATGAGAAGGGAGCATGAGATAAGACAAATACAGATGGAAAATATAACATGTAATACTTTGGAATTTCTAATGTAGATATATTCTTTGGAGAATTGCAAAAACATGTGCCTCAGAAATAACTAAGAATAAGCACATTATATTATGCACTTAAAGGAATAGTTTCATCATGGTGGGTTGTGTATGAGTTAAATATTATAACTTGGAATTAAGTCACTAAAATTTCACAATCAATATTTTCACTAGAATACGTGATCACTCAAAAAAGGCCTAAGTATTGTGTAGAAGAATGCCGGATAGAATTGTATATCCAGGAATGCATCAAAGCTTGGAAAATCCAACAGATAGATCCAAAAAGGTGAGTGCATATATTCCCAAAAACATTGACACCATTTCCTGAAGAATGGTATTTTAATCAAGAAGGAAGAATGGAAACACGCAATTGAGGACATTTGTAACATGATGTTATCCAAACTTTCACTTTTGAAGATAATACTCGTATGGTTGATACTTCTCTTTACAAAATTATAACATTCCTCTACTATTAAAATATTGACTTAGAACGATTAAAATTTTCATAACCTAGAGGAAACAACTAGAAAATTTATGGAAGTTACAAGAAAGAAACTAAAACATAAAATAAAGAAGAATGAAAAGTGAAAAGTTACAATAGAGTGGGGAATAACAACAAATACAATAATGACCAGAAAAATGAAGAGGATAAAAAATTGATTGAAATATTTGAATAGAACACCTTGAACCAATAACAATAGAAAAATAAGTGCACAATAAAGAAGAAGCAAAATTGGTCAATCTAAACATAGAAGAAAAAGAAGGATCCATGATGGTTATAACCTGCAATTAGGGGAAGAATAAAATATATGATAAACTAATCCGTAATAGGGTAGAAGACATCAGACCAGTAGTGACATTAAAACTAGCTACTATTAGTGATTACTGGATGGTAAAGGATATGTCAAAAATATTTCATTTATCGTGATACTATGAAGATGTGTTCCCTACAAAAATTAGTGAAATAAAAATCGTGGATCGATCACTTGGTGAAATATGCATCGAGTTGAATGAAGGAGAAAAACCTATAAAGAAACAACCATACAAATTGAATATGAATATCAAATTAAAAGTAAAAGCTTAATTGGATTAGATAATATAAGTAGGTATAATATACCCAATATAATAATCAGATTGGGTAAGTTTGATAGTCACCCAACCAAATGAAATAGAAGAAATCATAATCTGTGGAGACTATAAGGCTCTGAACGATGCATGTGTTAATGACCCATTTCCAACTCCATTCACAGGTGAAATATTGGAAGCAATAGCGGGAAATGAATTATACTCTTTTATAGATGGATAAAATGGCTACTACTAAATATTGATCCCATAATAAGATCAATTTAAAACCAATTTCATAACCAAGTGGGGAAGCTTTGCATATAGGTTCATGTATTTTAGACTGAAAAATGTACCCACAATCTTTTCCTAAGTTGTCGTTGTGTTCAAATATTTCATTCATGACTTCCTAGAAGTATATCTTGATGATTGGGATGTATTCTCTTTATTTAAAGAACAATTATCCAAGGTAAACTTAATGGTAGAATGATGTAGAAAATTTTGAAATTCATTAAATTTGAAAAAAAGTTTTTTTTTCTTTACACTATTTGGAGTGTTACTTGGACATGTTATATGTAAAGAAGGTATTTTGGTTGATCAAGAAAAAATAAATGTCATAATTGGACTCAAACCACCACCAACACCCTTAGAGCTTCATATATTCTTAGGGGACATAATTTATTATAGAAAAACTATCACAGAATATGAAAATATTGAATGGAAAAATGAATGTCAAAATACATTTAGATAATTAAAGTAAACATGGGTTAATGCACCGGTACTATTATTTCCATATTGGTCAAATATTTTCCATGTACATGTTAATGCATGAGGTAGTGCAATCGGCACAATTCTAGCTCAACCAGGGAAAGGAGGAATAGACCATTAAATCAACTTTGCAAGTAGTAAATTTTCACCCATAGAAGAAACTAAACAACCACATAATGAGGAGATTTATCTATGATTTTTTCACTCCATAAGTTTAGGATATATCTATTATAAAATGAATTTGATTTTTTCATAGATCATTAGGCATTACGATATCTAATGAATAATCCACTCTTGGGAAGAATGATATCAACATGGTTGATATTATTTCAAGAGTACAAGTGTAAAATAAACGTGAATCTGGGAAGAGAATATGTAGGACTAGATCACTTGAGTTACATAAACATAGAATAAGAACTAAAGGAATTAGATGAAGATGTTCTAGGTGCACATTTATTTTGGGTCATCACAATAACCAAACAATTGGAAGATATTGCATAGTTTTCATAGTAAGTATTTTTTCTAAAATACTATATAGAAAAATAAAAGAAACAATTAATTACAAAATCCCTATCATATACTAGCATCAATGGATTTTTATAAAAACTAGGTCAGCATGAAGTATTGTGTAAAGTTCCACTAGAACATGAAAGAGAATTATTACTTCATGAATCTCATGAAGGAATTTTCGAAGGATAGTTTATAGGGGAGCTCATTTTAAAAAATATATTGCATCATATGGAAAAACATTTTGACATCTAGACCCACGAGTGGGAAACCAAATAAAAAAGATGAAATGCCTCTTAATATTTTTTTAGTAATGCAACCATTTGAGAAATGGGGAATAGGCTTCATTAGTCCAACCCAACATCCATCAAGAAGGTCTACAGTAAGATATATAATTACAAAAATTGACTATTTTACAAAATGGTTAGAAGTTACAGCCACACTGAATCAGGCAGTAAGGGATATAACTAGGTTTCTATATTAAAACATAATAACTAGATTTAGATGTCCTCAGAAACTAGTAAGTGATATGGGCACAATTGTTTTGAAAAATACCATCAAAATCCTCACAAAATAATTTATGATTTTGTGCCAAATATCTACATCATATCACCCGCAAGCCAAGGGACAAGCAGAATCTACAAAAAAAGTACTCAAAAAAGTCTTAACAAAGATTTTCAATGTGCAAAGAGATGAATGGGAAGATTGAATAACCATAATTATATGGGCATACATAACCAAATATAAGAAACGTACAAGAGATACACCATTTCAGTTGGTTTATAGAATTGAAGCAATTATGCCAATGGAATTTATTGTACCAAGCCTTTGCATTGCAATAGTTACTTGGTTGGGAGAGAAAGAATCTACTGAAAGTAAATTTTCAGGCTAGATAAAAATGGAGAGGGAAGCAACGCAATGGAGCCATGAGGCACATAAACAGAGCCAATAATCTTGGTATGAATGTAATCTACATAATAAGGAGTTCCAAATAAAACAAATAATGTTGGTGTATGAGAGCAGGGTTAAAGCACACCCAGGTAAACTATGCATAAGATGGAAAGGACCATGTATCATCCATCACATCACAAAATTGGGCACTATAACATTATGGGATCTACAAGAAAATAAATTTCTAGGAAGAATAAATGAAGGTAGGCTATAAGCCTACCATGCATGATTTCAAAAAGTATCAAAGAAGACAATAAGTGCCTCGACACAATGGTTAGAGTAAGGATTTTTTTTAATTTTTAAGTGTGGTATAATAGGTGTTTATGTAATTAATTATTTTTGTGTGAGTGTGTGTAAGATAGTAAGGAATCTAACAAGAAATGTGTAAAACAAGAAGTGGAAAAATGGGGTGAATCGAATAAGTTTGGGAAAACTTCATGGTCAACAAGAAAGTAACATAAGAAAAAATTCAAGTATAATTTTTTTTAAAGATTAAAAGAGGTAATCCCACTAGCAGAATAGAAGACACATAAAAGGCTTATGATCTCAAAGCAAACGAAATATCCAACTGACAAAATAAATTAAGGAGGTAGATCAAATGATCAATTACTCCAAAATGACCACTTAGAATTTACTAGAGGTATAAACATGAAAATAAACTTACTAAGAAGTAATTTTCATGTCAAAGAAAACAAGAAACAAGTAAAAAGTGCTAATATAGATAAATTTCAAAGAAAAATCAAGCAAAGTAATCATATCAATAAATGGATCTCTTAAAGAGACTTGCTAGCACAACAATACAAGGAATGATGTAGGAATAAGGGCTTACATTCCTTTCATTAACAGATATAGAACAAGAAGACATGGGGATTGTTTGATTCTCAGACAGACTAATTAGAGTGATTCATTGCACCATGAACTAGTAGAGTGTGTGCTAGATATTTGTGATGTAGAGAAGCTAAAATTCCAAACAGAAACTTCACAAGGCTAGATAGTGGTAAATTATATGGTTCTATGAAAAATTGTGCACATGCTAACAACAATTTCTTACCTAGGAGACCATCGTGAGATCTTACAAAAATTATGATAAGATAACAAAACAATTCCATCTAATTCTCTACACAGGACTTTATTCCCATTAATGTAACCATAATTACCTAAGTTGCACATCTCCCAAACTGGGGTCTATCTAGCATGTCATATAAAAGCCCCAGATCTCCTGTAAAGACAATAATTTTGACCATCTTTGGTGTTATGCACAAAGGTAGAGACATTCCATTAGGGCCCATCATAAATAAGGCAGTTAGAATCCTGGTAGCGATAATATCTAAACGATATAGGCATGTAATTAGGGGTAGTAACTAAGCATCCCTAAGATTTGTGTACATCAAAAAAATAAGGTGGGACTATGGTACAAATTTTAATTGGTCTGAATTTCTTACACATAAACTCAAAAAAATGCACAAAAAATAATGTAGGCATGTGGCAAATGTTTTATATACTAATGGCTAATCATGTTGTTATGTTTCACACCATGGAAGTCCCCTAAGGGAATAATAGAAGTAGAAAATGAGTACTTCCAACACGAGATATTTACACAATTTATTTCAGTGAATCCATACAAAATTTTTGAAGAAACGAAAGTATTGGGAAACAGGTTACTACAAATTATAGAAAATCTTAGGTAAAGGCCGATATATCTAGGGAGGTAAGAAATTATACATACTCATATGCCAAGATCACATAGTTACATGATGGAGTCATACTGTGATCATGGGCCACTAATGCCAAACATCCAAAACCAATTCCATTTTTCATCAATATGGAGATAGCCATGGCTGAAGTGAGTAGATAGCATGACATGATCCTAACAAGATTGTGACCATTGTGCATACAAGGACCAGAGTAACCAGTGGTAGGAAAATTAAAAATGGGAGTAGCTAAGCAATCTCAAACTGCAGAACAATTTGAAGGATAAGATTCATCGAGGGAGACTAAAGGGAAAAAATGTAAGGAATATACTATTGTACCAACATGAATACAATCACTAAGGGAATAAATAGACCCCATATTACCCAACTAGTTTTTCGATATGGATTTTAAGAAAATTCAAATTGACAAAGAGATAAAACATGCACAATTACAATTATATAAATGGGAACTAAAATGTATCTTCCTAAGGAAAGAGAATGGTACACTTGGAAGTCTATCACAATGGAGGAAGCTAAAAACAAAATGTTTAGGAAAGAAGATATGGTCATACTCCCTCTTATGCAAAATTTTCTCATGATTAGTGTAGGGAAAGAGGATGTGACACAAGCACAATTAGTGTAAAACATAAGTGAGGATATAAAGTACTAGGGGATAGGTGTTGAAAGGAACGATAAGAAGATTGTTCCAAGACGCAATCTCAGATTATAATAGCACACCAACTTAGATTTGCAAAATAAAATAGCTAAAATACCATATATGGAAATCCATCATAATCCATAATGCTCAATACATTACAATACAATGACTTGAATTACTAAATAAGAAATATGTACATATAGGAGGAGGGAAGTGTAACTACTACCTAAATCAGTGGTGAAGAAATTCCACTAACTAATACTGGTAGTTTAGTTAACTCCAAAAGACTAGTAAGATAACTCCACATAACTAAGAAGCTAACTCAACACAACTAGTAAGCTAACTCCACACAACTAGTATACATAAGCAAGCTAACCCAACAAGTGTACAAATTATCCTAATAAATAAATAAATAAAAAGATAAATAATAACCTACACTAATAGATGTAGCCGCATTGAAGGAACATTTCCTATTTTTTCCACCCAAGAAGAAAAAGAATGAAACAAGTCCTTTTATAGTAGTACAAATACGTACAATTGAAGAACCATATATCTCAAGAGGGGTTGTTAGCACACGTAGAAAATCCTCACTTACATAGGATGACATACAACAACATAATACAATTTCTCATTAGGTGAAAGAAGATATTATTGATGACAGGGAGAAAAGAACAAAGAAGATATGGGAATTCAAGGATAGAAAAAGTATTTAAAGCACAATCCCAAAATTTTTAACTCAAAGTATCATGCACACCTTCTCCTCCTCCATCTCTACAAGAGGTTAGTACTCCATCCAAAACTAACACAATAGAAATGTTAAGTGTGGAGGTGATGCAAGAATAATAATTTGTTACACAAACCAGTGCACATCTAGTGGAATAACTATTGAAAACAACCATACAACAAGGGGACGCAACTGCACAACATCACCTGAAGTAGAAGGAAGAAAAAGAGAAGATATTAAAATAACAATATGTAGAGAAATAAATACAAGAGGAAGAGAGAGAGTGCAAATTATAAGAAGAAGAGAAATATAAGATAAAAATTGTGCATGCCAAAGCATAGAAGGCCATGGATATAAAAAGGAAGCAAACAAGTAGAATAAAAGAAGTGTAAATAGATGAAAAATAAAGAGAAGAAGATGAAGCACAAGATAATTAATAATTAGAGGAGAAATCAAAAGAAACATATGAAATTAGAATAAAATAAGCTAGAGGAAGATAAGAGAGCAGTAGAAGAAAAAAATCTACATGAACAAATAGTTGTTGGCCAAGGAAGCATATGAAACAGAAGAGGCCAAGACACTCAACACAACACTGATAGAGGTAGAAGAAGAGGACAAGGGGATGAATTTTTTTTGGGTGGATAAAAAAATCAATGAGACCAACACAAAAATGAAATATAATTCTCCATTCATCCACTATAAGAATTTTAGGTAATATAACACTTCACTAAATTCTAGGCATATAACACCAATTTATGATTCAACAATGTTGGTGTTAGTTGTGTGATAAATGTTGGAAAACACCAATTTTTTTAATGACATATAACACCAAAAATATAACAAAAAAATTGTTGTTTTCTATGTGTGTGTGTGCGCACGCGTGCGCATGTGTGTGGGGTTATATCTTTGATGTTATATGCAATAACCAATTTCAGTGTTAGATTTTAGAGTTATACAACTAACACCAAGGTTGTTAAATCAAAAATTGATGTTTATGCTTGAATTTTAGTGCTTTTATTGTTAATTATCTATTTTTAGTCGCAATTATTGTTATATACTTTTCTATATTTGAATTTTGTGTTTGATTGTAGTGTTACATATAATACAACTTCATAGCCTCATTATTTTAATCTATCATCAATGGAACCAAAGTGAGCTTGTGATTAATATTATAAAACAATAAAAAATGGGCTTAATTTTGTGCCCACAAGTGAGTTCACAATCATTTTATTAATATCAAAATGAGAAAATAAATTAAAAGGGTACCTAGATTTCATTAACCATTACCATATAATGTTACTATAGATGGAAAAAATGCATGATTCAATGACTATACTCTATAAAAGGCCAGATTCCAAATAATTGTATTATAATAATTCTTGTAAGCATATGAATAATTTAGGTGATTGGAAGCCAATATATTCTATAAAACTCAAACATCATGGCCAAAAAAAGTGAATCCTTGTGCAGTTGCTTGTACATATAGAATTGGAAGATTATTTAACTTCATGATATGTAAAAAATACTACCCAAATAGAACTTAACACTTCATAGGTGCATTTTATAAAAATACTACCTAAAACCATTTTAAACATCGAAGGCATCTTTAACAGTTTTAAACATCTAAGATTTTGTTCATTATAGCTACAATCTTTTTCTATTTGCAATCTAGAAGTTCAAAAATCAGCTACAAATTCTTGAATATGGCTACTAGTCAACGATGCTATTGAATAAAACATTATGAATTGGAGGTGGAAGTGCAACATCTACTGGAGATTGAGTAGTGGTATTCTTTGTTAAAGAGGGCAATATCACAACACCATCATGATGTTATTTTGAATTTGTGTTAGGAAAAATAATTCCAATAAATAGTTCTAAACATGTACATTATATTATCAATGATAAGTAATATTTTTCATTTGTTGAAAATCTATCCCTCCTCTAATTTATCAATCAAGAAAATTTTATACCATTGAAAAGATCAAACACAATCTATAAAGAGACCTGTCATGACATCAAACACCTAATTTTGATATATTTTTACAAAATCACCTAAAACTTATCACATGTAAGTGGAGTCATATTAAAAAAATATCAGATGAATAAATGTGATGTTTTAACACTTCAAACCTTTCTTGGAGAGTGATTATAAAAGCTAAGAACAATTGAAAAGGAAATAAAACCATAACCTTTATTTGCACAATCCAATTAACAGATTTTTGGGATTTACAACTTAGTTTGCTGTCACTTGAGGAGCATTCAAAGGTTATAGATGTTGGAAGGATTTTAGTTCAAATTTTCCATCTCATTTAAGCCTTAAAATGTGCATTGAAACCTTGTAAAGGCATAATAAGGCCTTAAATGCTCAAAATTGTTATTGAGGTATAATCTAGAAAAAAAAAGGATTTACTACATTGAGTATGGTTTAAATACTCCTTTTCATTAAAAAGATTATCTTTTAAATATTTATCTAACTCATTGAATCCTAAGATTCGCATATTGACTTTTTTGAAGCACTAAGAAGGGTTCAAACCCTTTGTACTCTATTTTTGTGACAAAGTACAATCAACTTAAGGTTTATGTGTTTCTACCCAACTTTTATCATTTGACCTAATAAATCTACACCTCTAAATCACCGGCATTTGAGAAAGTTAGAAAAAATAGTAAAATGCACAGTGTTAAGGATTAAATATTTGGAAGAATGGTCAAAACAAACTAATAGGAAGATTGAAAAGAAATACATATTTATCCCTACTGTCACCTTCTAACCCGGATTGTATTTCTAATTGCTTCTTCTACTCTCTTCTATATGTAATTAGACATTCACCTCCATCTCCATTACCTTCATATTCATCCTATGATATCCAAATATAAATATCACTACTCAATCATAATAATCTACAACAATCACTTTGGAGGAACTGCAAAAAGTTGTTTTTACTCTTGAAGGGGATAAGGGACCAGGCTCTGATGGTTTTTCTGCTAATTTTTTTCATAATTTTTAAGAAATATGCTCAGATGACTTACTAAGGGTAGTGAATGAGTTCTACATAATTGGTAATCTCTTAAAAGAGCTAAATAACACCCACATTGTGCTTGCTCTAAAAAATGGATGCTAAAGATTTCAAGGACTTCCGCCCAATTAGTCTAGTTAACATTATTTATAGAATGTTTACTAAGATTATTGCTACTAGAATCCAAACTATTCTAAATGATATGATCTCAAAGAAGCACAGTGGATTCATAAAAGGTAGGATAATTCAAGACATAGTGATCATGGTGCATGAGATCATTCATTCTATGGATAATAATAAAAGATCTAGCATGGTTATGAAACTTGGTATGAATAAGGAATTTGAAAAAGTCTCTTAGTATTTCCTTGACAATGTTAAAGCTAAATTTGGTTTTCCTAATAAATTCATCAAGGCATGCATTTCTACTACCAGATTTTTCTGTGGTGGTGAATGGTGAGCTGGTGGGATTCTTTGCTAGTAGCAGGGGATTAAGATAGGGTGATCCTATATCCCCTTTGATCTTCATACTAATGGTGGGCAGTCTCAGCAAATCCATTACAAAATCTGTTAATGAAGGTCTTCTAAAAGAAATTAGGCCTACTTCTACAAACCATAAAAATTCACATCAACAATTTGTGGATGATACAATTCTTCTATTGATGGTCTCTATCCTTGAATCTAAGGCTATTAAGTCTATTCTAAAATTTTATGAGGTTTCCTCGGGGAAAGAGATAAGTTTTGATAAGATTTCCTCTTCTTTTTTAATACTCCTCTAGAAAGACAAAAAAGAATTGCTCAAATTCTGGGGTGCAAAATGAATTCTTTACCCACTACTTACCTGGGTCTTCCTCTTGGAACCAAAAAGTTTCTACCATGGTTTGGAATGGTTTACTTGAAAGATTTCAAAAGAAAATGGATGGTTGGAAAGGGGCCATACTTTCTAATGCTGGAAAATGTCTGCTAATCAAAAGCACTCTTAAAAATCTACCTATGTATATTATGTCTCTATACAACATTCATGTTGTCTTTAGGGATAAAATTGAAAGGATTCAGAAGCATTTCTTATGGCAGGAAACAGAGGAAAGATTTAGATACCACTTGGAATCAAGTGTGTACTCCTAAAATAATCAGTGGGCTAGGCATAATGGATATTAGAAAAATGAATATGGCCTTGATTGCAAAAATGGGCTAGAGAATGCTTACTGAGGAGCAACCTTGGATTGATTTAATTAAGACTAAGTATCTAGCTCAAAAAACTGTTACTTCTTTCCTTCATGATGACCAACTACCTCAAGGTTCTATTTTTTGGAACAATTTGATACAAATCAGGAATTTTATCAAACAAGGTTGTAAATGGAAGGTGGGAAATGAAAGAGATATTCAATTTTGGTGTGATAACTAGACTAGCCTCAGTTTAAATGATAAATTTGGTTTGATAAATTTGGTTTTGTCAAATATATTCTAGAGAAAAAGTATGGAACTAAATTCAAAGACTACATTGAAATGGAGGGTAATAGAAAAATATGGAAGCAACTTAAGGTAGAAAGTGACGAGCTAAATCTCACAATATCCTTATTACAAGTACAGCTAGATAGCATACCCCTAAGTAAAATTAAAGTCAAGGATGAAATTATTTGGAACAAATCAAGTGATGGGGAATACACTGTCAAAGATGGATATAATTACTATTTTTAAAACATCCAATGTGATTTCAAATGGAGAAGGATTTGGATGTCAGAGCTAACTCCTAAAATCAATTTCTTCTTTTGGCTTGTTCTCAGAGGAAGAATACTCACAAATGAAAACCTTATCAAGAGAGGCTTTATAATGCCAAATATGTGTTGCCTATGTAAAAAAGATCTTGAGGACATCAAGCATATTTTCTTACATTGTGAGTATGCTTTAAAGATCTAGAGTTATATTTTTTCAAAATTCAATGTTTGCTGGACAGTGCCAAAGAAATTTCTTCAATATTGGATTCAGTGGGATCCTCCTTTTAAAAATTGTATTGTTCAGAGACTTTGGAAACTAGTAATGCCCCATATTATATGGAGAGTTTGGAAAGACAGAAATGACATAATTGTCAGAAATAATAGGAAACCTTGCTAAAAAAGCTTTACTAAGATTGGTAATGTAATTAAAGATAATATTTAAAGATTTAAACCTCAAAAGAATAAGAAATATCCTGAAGACGAAGAATATATTCTCTCAAATTGGAAGATGGATATTGAAAATGTTCAAAAACAAAGAATTTAAAATATTGACAGGTCTCTAATTCATTGGATCCCTCCTCTAAACTCTTGGTATAAACTTAATTTTGATGGATCCTCTAAGGGATACCCAAGGGCAGTTGTTGGTGGATGAATAATTTGGGATCATAAAGGTTGTTTAGCTATTGCTTATTCTGGAAAAATGGGCAATCAAACCAATCACTATGCAGAAGCTCTATCAACTTTATGGGGTCTAAGAATTGCTAGGGATTACAACATTCAAAACATCATTGTTAAAGGTGATTCCTTAAATATTATAAATCATCTTAATCAGATACACCCTCCATGTTAGACTATTAAATATTTCATTCAAGAATCTATTAATATATCCCATATCTTCAAAAATATTAAAATTGGTCATACTTATAGAGAGGGAAACAAGGTGGCGGATACCTTAGCTAACCATGGTACCAATAATAATTTCACCACTTGGGATAATGAAAAAAAAAACCCCACAAAAGTATAGAATGGTATTACCAAGGATAATTATGTGCATTCACATCCTAGATAGAATCACTAATGAGATTACGTTGGATTTGATGGATAAGAAAGATGGCACATGCAAGAGGAGTTATTCTAATTACCACCATAAACTTTTGCATGCTTCTCGAATTTCCGTTCAGATTCTTAAAAACCGGTATAGGAAAAACAAAATAGCCTTTTCATGGGTGGTTTACAACTAAGTAATCATAGAAATAGTAAAATAAATATGGTGGGAGCTTCATGCCAGTTAGAACCTAGTTGTGATCATGCTTGGAAGAATAACATTGAGCTATGGAATTATCTCTAAATGGGGGGTGTATAAATTTTTTTTGAGAAAATCTAAGGTCATGATCAACACATTTCAGTGTATTTTTCCACAGATTGGAAGGACATGAAGGTTAAATATGGAGGGCACAGGGTGTTGATGAATGAGGAGCTAATTGTTGAGGTTATAAGGCTAGCTTTGGATGACATCCGGTTCTTCAGAAAAAGAGTTGAAAAAAATGCTGAAGAAAAGAAGTTTATTGACGTAGGGGAGGAGATCATCTTTGTTACAAATGAAATTTAGGTAAGCTCCATTCCGGAACCTTTCGATGAAATTACTAGAATGATGGTGTGGTTTATATCCCTTGAAGGTCACTACATTACTTTTCCCACCAGAAACTTGGTCTTCCTTAATCACTTCAGGAGAAATATTGTTGTTTACTTCCCGCACTATCTCTTGAATTCTTTGGAACACTCCATTCATTCATGTTTCCCCTGGTGTTCAGCCCACTCCCTCTCACATCACACCCAATCCCAACCTAACCAACTCTTCCAATATCAAGAATGTTAAGGCTAAGAACTGTGTACCCCACAAAGCGACCCCACCTACCCCTAGCCATGTCCTTCAGAGTAACAAGGATATGGATATGGTTCACAATATCTTGCATATCAGTAATGTAGAGTAGGATAAAGCTTCCTAGTAGGAGAGGAATAATATTCTCCCTAGAATGGAAACGCTGGAAAATGAGGTAGAAAATATCAAGAAAGAGATACATCAGCTCAACAAGAAAAAGGGAAAAAGAAAGATAAATGATGATGCGGGTTTTGGCACATATCAGAATGAAGAAATTTATAGAAAATTGAACTCACTGGATAATAGAATGGGGAGAAATAAGGATAGAAATGACCACAATATGGCCATATTCAAAGCAATCAGTGAGTTTCTTGAACAACATGTTAGAAGCATCACATTGTTGAGTGGAGTCCCTGAGGATATTTGGGGTATTGAAAAGGAGAGAAATCAGGTCATCTTATCACTAGACATTAATGACCCAATACATATCACCACTCTGGCACTTTTTACCTCCGTGTAGATGATCAATTCAAGGATTGAAAGGGCCTTGAAGAAATACTACCTTCTGGGCAGGCTGGAGGAGTTCAAGTTGTTGTTTTGTTTCTGATAGTTTGTTGTTTTTTTACTATTTAGTTGCAGTTATGTCCATTTTTTGCTTTTTATTAGTAGCTTCTTTTTTTACTATTATTGGACTTATCATAATATATGGATTCAAATCCTATTTTGATGCATTTTCATGTTGATCTGGTTGTTGAGCCTTTGTTGTAAGAGGGTATAGTCCCTTCAAAACTATTTTCCTTTAATAAAAAAAATTCAATACATTAATCAATGTCATTTTACTTTTTAAGTGATAAGAAAAAAATGATATGAAACAAAATTCAATAAATATTTCTATAGTATGCAGGGTTCTAGGACTAAATCTTAGTCTTGTTGGGCTCTTTCACGATAAATTTAGCAAAATAAAACTAAACTTATTGAATTAAAAAATGATTTTTGTCTGAGCATACTCCATTCACTCTCAATTACTTCATAACTTCTATAAAACTAATCCCCTGGTTATTTATGTAGAATTAGGATGAAAAATATACAATATAATTCTTAAAAAAATCCAAAAGATACTAATAATCCATAAGACACAACTAAAAATTATAAAAATACATAATATAATAGAAAAAGAGAGAGGTGAGATCAATTATATTTTATTTCAAGGCTAAAATCATGTGTTACAATCTTCAAAAGAGAAAACAATTCTATACCAAAGTATAGGGTTTCCTTTTTCCTTTTTTATAGTCGTGTGTATATATATATATATATATATATATCAGTAGATAAAATAGAAAATATATATTGATATCTCTTCAATGCATATAACAATAAAGAGAGAAATAAGGAGAGGAAATGGGGCTAGTCATCAGGTCTCTTCAATGTTTAAAAGTTTCTTCCTTGACCAAAACAACTCACCTATTTCTAAAATCAAGGGAATACCCATATATAACTTCCTTATGTTCGTAGATTACATGTTGTATATATTTAGGAGAATCAAACTCACCATTACTTATCTATCATACATGTTTACTCAACATAATGGGGAGTTAACACATTTCACTTAGTCAAAATCATTATGGTAGTTTCTTTGTAGAAAGTTTCTTCATGGAAGTTTTGACTTCTAGAAAGCATTTGAGGTTCAAGATGAATGAATTAAGACCTTAAAATTGGAATATGTCATATTATATATTTTATTAAACTATAGAAAATTTTAGGATCCTTTGAGAGGTTAGTAAGCTTTATATATTTATGACATTTTAAAAACTACCCACAAACTAAAATGTTGACCAGTATTGAATTCTATCATGATTTTGATTCCCAAGAGAACCTTGGTTAGCTCAAAAAATTATTAGAAACCTTATGTTGTGTCTTAATATCATGTGGAAGAAAGTAGGTACCATGTAAGTGATCAGAAGGGCATGAATTTCATGACAATCCTCCTCGCTACCATGTTTTCACCTGTTGTTGGATATGATACTTTTTTAAGTTTATTTTCTTTAAAATGCCCAAGAGGACTGAGTTACCACTTAAAACTTGGAAGATATCATATTTTGGGTCTTAAAAATATACCAAAACTTGGAGGATCCTTGGAGAGTATACAAAGAGTAATGTTTTTATGATAATTCTAAAACTAGTTTGTTTCTGCTTGTGAAATCTCATTGGTCCCATATGGTCTTATTAATGCATTGAATGGATTCAAATCATGTGGATATATTGAAAACATGATATATTTACCTTTAAAGACACCTATTCATTATTTTTTTTACCTTTTTGGGAGTCCTTTTGATCACTTTAGATGCACCTTTGAGTCCTTACAACTTTTAAATATCAACCTTATTAAAAGTGAGCCCTCATGAATTTAGAGGTGCCCTTATTTGATATTCAAACCTTTGAAACATAAAACATTACTAAAGAAAGGATCAACATTTCCCCCTTTTGATCTCTATATTTTATAATAAGAGCACTATAATTTTTCATAGAATCATCAAATTTTATTACAAAAGTGTCAGAATTTATTATAGAAGTTGTTAGCATAGGTTATTATTTATCCTTTTATTTAATTATTATGATAATTCTTACACTTGTGTTATCCCTACACTTATTGGGTTAGCTTGTTTAGGTGTGCTAGTTGTGTGGAGTTAGCTTACTAGTTGTGTTGAGTTAGCTTCTTAGTTATGTAGAGTTAGCTTACTAGTCTTCTGGAGTTAACTTAACTACCAGTATTAGTTAGTGGGAGTTATTCACCACTGATTTAGGTAGTAGTTTCACTTCCCTCCTCCTATATGTACATATTTATTATTGAGTAAATCAAGTCATTGTATTGTAATGTATTGAACATTATGGATTATGATGGATTTCCATATATTGTATTTTAGCTCTTCTATTTTGCAAATCTAATGTGGTTTGCTATTATCATCTGAGATTGTGGCTTGGAACAATATTCTTATAATTCCTTTCATGGTATTAGAGTGATAGATGATTTAGACATCCATTTGTAATTTTTTCTTTGCAAGCAAAGGTTTATTATTTTCATGTACTCGGAATTTGTTAGCACTTTTCTGCAACATGCATTTTTATGCAAAATGGAGTGTGTCATTGGATTTAGAAGGTGTCAAAACCCTAAAATAAACTTTAAACTTGACCATGTTTTGAGATAGTCAAATTTGGACGCAGATTTTTACCCTCTAGGTGCATTCTTTTATCCATTGGATATAAGCATTTACCTTCTAGATGCATTCTTTTACCCTCTGGATATTTCTATTTGGGATGCATTATTTTATCCACTAGATGCAGATCTATACCCTCTAGGTGCATTCTTTTATCCATTAGATATAAGTGTTTACCTTCTGGATGCATTCTTTTACCCTCTAGATATTTATGTTTTGGATGCAGTCTTCTATCCACTAGATGCATATTTGTACCCTCTAGGTGCATTCTTGTATCCATTGGATATAAACATGTACCTTCTGGATGCATTCTTTTACCCTCTAGATATTTCTGTTTTGGGTGTAATCTTTTGTCCACTGGATGCAGATTTGTACCCTCTCGGTGCATTATTTTATCCATTGGATATAAGTGTGCACCTTTGAGTCCTTACAACTTGTAAATATCAACCTTATTAAAAGTGATTCCTCATGGCTTTAGAGACGCCCTTATTCAATATTAAAATCTTTGAAACATTAAATATTACCAAAGAAAGGATTAACATGGCCCCCTTTTGATCTCTATATTTTATAATAAGAGCACTATAATTTTTCATAGAATCGTCAGAGTTTATCATAGAAGTGTCATAATTTATTATAAAAGTTGTTATTGTAGGTTATTATTTACCCTTTCTTTTAATTATTAGGATAATTCTTACACTTGTGTTAGCCCTACACTTGTTGGGTTAACTTGCTTAGGTGTACTTGTTGTGTGTAGTTAGCTTACTAGTTGTGTCAAGTTAGCTTCTCAGCTATGTGGAGTTAGCTTACTAGTCTTTTGGAGTTAACTTAACTACTAGTATCAGTTAGTGGGAATTCTTCACCATTGATTTAGGTAGTAGTTGCACTTCCCTCCTCCTATATGTACATCTTTCTTATTGAGTAATTTAAGTCATTGTATTGTAATGTATTGAACATTATGGATTATGATGGATTGGTATTTTAGATCTTCTATTTTGAAAATCTAATGTGGTGTGCTATTATCATCTGATATCACAACTTGGAAGCATCTTCTTATCGTTTGTTTCAGAAGTGTCAGATTTTATAATAGACGCACTAGATTTAATCAGAGAAGCACCATAGTTGTTATCATCAAATAAATATGGGATGATATAATTAATCTGATCCTATTTAGGTTTTATGATCCATGAAATAGGATAAGGGATGAAAATGATAACAAGTAAGTTCTCTATTTTCTTATTCAAATTCGGTGCAAAATTGTCTCTTAAGAACCCATTTTTTTCAATAGTGGAATGTCATGCACCATTTTTATTTGAAAATTTTTGAGAGGACCTCACCAAGTCTGTAATTATATAATTGTATCCAAGATTATTATTACCAATTTTTTAAGTGATTGGATCAGGTAAGTTATAATTTCACAAACAGGGACAGAAGCATGCATAATTTTATTAATGTGCAATCAATCATTTTCACAGGTGCAGGCTGTAATATGTATGTATGTATGGATGTATGTATTAGAAAATTGGTTACAAACAAAATAGAGTGGTTACACAGGTACAACTGTGAAAAATACAGGCAATAGTATTGTTAAAACTATACAATAACTCCCGAATGATATAATAAAACAAAATAGATGGTTATAATATAACCATATAACATTTAATGAATAAAATAACTAACTATGCAATACAAAATTAATTAAGGTAATATATTTACCCTAACAATCCCCCCTTTAATTTTGCATTATCTTAAGGTCTCAAGGGATGAGGAGAGGAACTCTCAGAACAACTCAAAATTTTCATGTGCAAGTGACTTCATGAAGATATATGCTCATTGTTCAGTTGTTGCATAGAACTAAACTTATATATTGTGCTTCAAGACATGCTCATGTATGAAATATACCTGTACCTCAATGTGTTTTGTTCTTTCATGAAAAACTAGATTGCAAAAAATTTTGAGAACACCTTCATTGTCAACGTAGATGGTGGTCGGTTTATCCTATGGTATTCCAAGTCCTTTGAGTATATGACATAGCCAAATCACTTCACAAACAACTTCTCCTACATAATGATACTTGGATTTTGTGGAAGAATGAAAAACAAAGTATTGTTTCTTATTTTCCCATGATATTGGTGTAGATCCCATAAAGAATACAAACCCTAAAGTGAATTTTTTGTCGTCAATGTTTCCTACATGATTTGAATCCAAATATTCTAACAAGAAGTTTTCATTCTTCTTGTATTCTAGACCAAGATCCACTGATCCTTTGAGATATCTCAAGATGCACCTTGTTGCTTTCTAATGGCAAAATTTTGGTTCGTGCATGAACCTGTTGGTCTGAAAATCTGTGTCTGCAATCCTAATGCAAAAGAACTCGGAGGATGTTGAATCCCCGATTGCATTCATGAGTTCTCCCCTCAAGCCCCACGAGTTGAAGATGACTCAATTAGAAAAGCACGCCTTTGCCGTTGTCAAAGCGGTGAAGAATTTCAGGTATTACATTCTGAACTCACATACGGTGGTGCTGGTTCCCGACACCGCGGTGAAATCAATTCTAACTCAGCAGGAGTTAGGAAGCTTGAGAGGGAATTGGATCGCAAAGGTCCAGGAATATGACCTAGATATTAAACCCACCAAGCTGGTGAGGGGCAAAGGCCTGTGTCAGCTAATGGCTGAAAATGAAGATTCAGAGAACCTTAAAGGGAAAGAGGGTTGTACCAATGAAGAGCAAACTCCTCTAGAAGGGCCCGATTCTCTGCCTCTGGTTCTATTTGTGGCAACTAGCGACGAATGGTACTCCGACATTGCTTTCTTCCTCACCTACGGCGAATGCCCGATGCACCTAACTGTAAAGGAGAAGCGTACTGTAAAGCTCAGGGCAGCTAAGTATGTCATCTGGGATGACGGTTTATATAAGCGCGGGATAGACGGTGTCTTCCTGCGATGTGTTGACAAGCCCCAGCAAGTAAAACTGCTGGAAAGTTTTCACAATTCAGCCTGTGGAGGCCATTTTTCTTCTTCCGTGACAGCACACAAGATCATTCGAGCCAGGTACTACTGGCCGACGCTCTTTCAAGATGTGGCTACCTGGGTGGCAAAGTGTGAACCCTGTCAACAATTCGTCGGCAAGCCCAAGTTGGCTGCCCTCCCCCTAAGGCCGGTCATTATCAATGAACCATTCAGGCAATGGGGAATTGATTTTATTGGTGCACTCAATCCTCAATCGAGTGCTGGACATAGCTATGTCCTCACGGCAACAGATTACTTCACTAAATGGGTGGAGGCCATACCTGTCAAGCATGCCACTTCTGAGGTGGTTTGCAGTTTTATCAAGGAAAATATCATTGTCAGGTTTGGCATTCCAAATAAAATCGTTGCTGATAATGCTTCTAACTTCTCTTCCCGGGAAGTTATTAGTTTTTGCTATGAATATGGGATAACTTTAGCACATGCCTCGGATTATTACCCTCAGGGAAATGGTCAGGCGGAATCCAGTAATAAGAACTTGGTAACCATCATACGGAAATTAGTAGATGAAAATCAGCGGATGTGGCACAAGTCTTTGTACGATGCTTTGTGGGCGGACCGCATTACACCCAAGAGATCCCTCGGCATGTCACCTTTTCAAGTGTTATATGGCACTGATGCCGAACTTCCCATTTCTATGGAACTTCCTGCTCTACGCTTGGCACGAGCAATCGAAGATGAAACTTTTCAGAGTTCTCTGGAAATGAGAATCATGTACCTTGCGGAACTTGAAGAAAAGAGAGTAAGGGTGGTCGACAGGATCACTGAACATCAGAATCAAGTGAAGAAGCTTTTTGACAAGAAGGCCAAGCAGAGAGATTTTCTAGTGGGAGATCTCGTCCTTCTTTGGGACAAGCGAAGAGAACCCAAGGGCATGCACGGAAAATTTGATTCCCTATGGAGAGGACCCTTCAAAATCAAGCAGCTCAATGGAGAGAATAGTTTCTATCTCTAATATCTGGATGGAGCTGAACTCCCGCTTCCCTATAGCGGGCAACATCTCAAGATCTTCAGGAAATAGAGCTTGCTCTCTTCTTTGTACAGTTTGCTTTTGTTGTGTGTTTGCTTTCGGTTTGTTGTGTGTTTTCTTTGTTCTCCCTCCGGTCCCCCTTGTTTTTGATTCCTTGCCCAATGGATAGGCACATGTGATCTGGGATTCTCTACCCCCGAGTTTGCTCAGGGATAGTCCCCAGAAAGAGCCAGCTGTTATCCCGTAAAATTGACAAGGGCAATTTTACCGATAACCGTACCGAAAATTTTGTCTTGATCCCTCGATAGGGATCCCTCGCGTTCGAAACGATTTAAAATTCCTTCTCGGGAAATTTAGCTTTCGAACTTAGTCTTTTTTGAGCCTTTTTGGCTGGGCGCATGTATTTGTCTTGCAACATCGTGTTTTGGTGCGCCAAAGGGCGCACATTTCCCCATGTCGACATCCCTTTGGGCGCGCCAAAGGCGCACCTATGCTCCTGTTGTCATTCCTTTTCGCGCGCCAAAGGGCGCACGCTTTTTCCTGTCGACAACAGTTTTCCGTGCGCCTTTTCAAATGGTGGTTGGCGCATTAATGACAAATTTTGTTATATATACCTGTGCGCGCCATGTCATTTTCATTGCATTTTGTCAAGGCACGTGGTTGCTCTGGGTGTGTCAGCTCTGCTCTGTCAATTGTCATTCGCTCTGTGGACCCGCTTTCCAAACCGTCGTTATACATTCGAAGGTAAGAGGTCCATCCTCTTTTTCATTTTTGTGCTTTGGTGTGCTCGGTCTGGTTTTCGTTTGATGGCCTGTTTTAAATGTCGTTTTGCATTGGGCTGGTTCTTCCCCTATCCCGCATATTTTAACTTCTTCATCCTCTCCCTCCCTCATTTCCAGTTTGTAGGGGGAGTTGGTTTGATTAGGCTTGGTGTGGTTGAAACCCTTTTTTTTTTTAGGCCTAGTTCCACCAAGCCTCCTTTGTGAGTGTTAGAATGAAGAATGTTTAAATGTTTAAGTGTTTTGGTATTTCCCGTGGAGCGCTGTCGCGTCATGTTACACCTTAGACAGTCGCGCCCCTCGGCGCGTCTATCCCCCATGCTGCAGTCAAGAATCATGCGCCCCTAAGCGCACCCTTTCGGCCCGTAACACGCTCAAAACCCGTGCCTCCTTATATCCCTTTGGCGCATCTTTTACCCCTGTTGCATCCCTCTTCTATGCGCTAAAGGGCGCGCCCAGCTTCCATGCAACGCAAGAGTTATTTGCGCAAGTGTAAAGCCTCCAAGGCGCGGGCGCACCTTCCGTTGCAAGTACATGATGTTGTGTAGACCCTCCATGCGCCGCGCCATATACCTTTGGCGCGCCTTTTTTCCATGTTGCACAATCTGCCCATGCGCCAAAGGGCGCACCAAATCTCAATGTAACATGCATTTCCTGTGCGCCCTTCTATATAATGCAGTCTGCTTCATCCATGCGCCATGCGCCTTTGGCGCCAACTTAACCTCTGTTGCACCCTTTTCCTGTGCGCCTTGACTATTCAGCCTGTTATATACATTTTTCATGCGCCCTGCGTCCCGAACCTTAAAAGTTCTAACTCTTTCTTCTGCTAGTATTCCAATGGAAGATCAAATGACTAATTCAAGCTTCTTGGATTGGGTTTCGCTCCTTCTACGTGCAGATCATCAGATAAGCCTTGAAGAACACATGTCTACGTCAAGCAAGAGACCCACCAAACCAAGAGGGAAGGCAAAGCTAACAGAAGAAGAAATGAAATACAAATATCAGAGGGTCAGGATGCCCGAATCACAGGCAGAGTGTAATATGGATGTCAGGGATTCTGAACTGGGCCACATTGACATAGAGGAATTCTGGGTAAGGACTCAGAAAGTGACAAGGAGTCCATGGATGGATAAATTGATAGGCAGCGCCCTGCACTTCGCCGGTGGGATTCCTGTCAGTGCTGTTAATAACGAATTCATGATGGTTGTTGCACAATCCTTCAACAAAGACACAAGATGTGTCGAGAATAGCAAGGGCGAGGTAGTTATAAACCTTACTGCCCGTCGCTTTGAGTTAATGCTTGGCATCCCTCATCACCGGAACTATGTGGCTATTAGCCAGCAAGAATGCATCAAGGCTTGGGAGGACAACGAGGACCAGTGCATGCAGTTAATGAATGAGGTCTACCTTAAGAATAAGAAGGTAGTGACCCGGTGGCCTCAAACTATCCACCGGAGTGATTTCTCAGAGGAACTCAGTGATACAATCACCTTCCTGAGCAGAGTCTTCGGTCTTTCAGATGCTCACTACTTCCATAAGTGGATGCTGCGGTACCTGGAAACAATGAATAAGAATCTGCCCGATCAGCGTTTCTGCTGGGGGGAGATAATAAGCAGCACAATATCCGAGCAACTGCAACAGTTCGCTACGACAGGAGTATTCCACATGAACTCCTACGTCGTCTATGCTGCCGCAGCTGAAAGAGATTATCCAGGGCTGCACCGAAGTGGAACTTGGCCTCAGGCCAAAATATATGAATACTATCAAGAGCTGAAGCTGGAGAACAGCATCCAACACTTCGCTAAGATCAATGATGTTTTCTTCTACCACATCATGTGCATGTTGCGCCCGAACTTAGCTCATGGCCGCACGACCAAGAACATAGTGGCAGTCACAGAGAAATGGGGGGCCTTGTTCACCCAGTTTCCCACGTTCACCTATCTAAGGGCGGTCAACTTTTTGGGCGAACCAACCAGGTTGCCAAGGTATGCTGGACCAAAGCTGATTTTATTGGAACTGTCAAGACAGCTCGTCACATACCATGAAAAGTGCCTCAAGAGAAAGAAGGGCGGAACTCCTTTCCCCCTCACAGTAGGCCGTTACACATGCTCCAGCTATCACAAGGCGAAGGAGATGTTTGCTGAGCTAGAATTGCTCAACCTAAAGCATGATTTCCCAGCAAGGCCTACATTCGACCCTAGGGGCTGTCTACCAAGGGCTAAGCTTGATCCGATACATGTCCCTCAGATTGAGGATATCTACATTGACGTTCTCCATGAGGTAGAACTCAGAAGAAAGGATCACTCTCGCTTGGCATTAACGGAAATCATCCCATTACGGAGTGGCCATTGTCCCAAAAGGCTTCCAAACCACCGGAAGACGAAGTAGACAAAGTGTATAATGACACAGAAGGGGATGATTGGCCCTTCCCGGACATTGACAGAAGCAAGGCTCCTCAGACAATCGAGGAGAGGGTCAAGGAGGACTATGCGGAGAACAGAGCATTGGTGCCGTATGAATGGGTTAATCTACCTCGGTGTAGATTTTACAACTTCTCCTTTAGGTAATGCACCTCCAAGGTCAAAGAAGCAGCTAAAAGGCAAAGCTGCGGAAGGTGAGCCTAGCACCATTCAGGAGGAAGCCCCTGAAAGTCCTCTTCCTTCAGAGCCTGAACAAGTAATAACCCTGGATTCGCCAGAGAAGGAATTGACAGAGGATAGTCCTATACGCCCATCCACCCAGGATGTCGGCATCGCTACAACTACAGAGGTCCCTTCTATCCCTTCTTCTTCTTTTCCTCCCCTTCCTCAGATGTCGGCAACCACTCCTTTGGTTGTGTCCTCTCCTTCTTCTTCTACTCTCTCCCCTGCCTCTTCGTCCATCTTCTCCTCTCTCGCTGATTTGTCTTCCTCCATTTCTTCCCTCATTTCCGGGCTCCCTTCCCTTCCCATGTCTTCTACAGCTGCGGTTTCCCTTCCTCCCGTGGGCATGTCTTCGGCTATTCTTTCAATGCCGCCGCCGCGTGTCTCCACGTTCTTCCCCTCTTCTACCGTTGCTGCCTCCCCCTCTGTCTCTGGTCCTTCTTCAATAGGACCAGCTTGGATCTCTCAGCAGCTGAGCCAACCAAAGAGGAAAGTCCCCATCGCTCCGATGGACTTTTCAGTCATTCCGGCTAAAGGAGCAAAGAAGCACAAGCCGGTTACACGCTTCTCCAAGAGCGCTGCAGGTGAGAGGGTTATGGAAATTGCCTACCCCGATCCCACCAAAGAGAAAGAAGATCTGTCTTCGGCAGATTTCACAGTGACCCAAGTCACAATGGGGACATCCTCTGAAAGTCTCCAGGGGGAAGCTCTTTCCGCAGTTGATGCACTCTGCGAAAAGCTTCAAGAAACAAAGGAAGAAAAGAGGCTACTGAAGGAGCAGAATAAATACCTGCTTCAAGCCCTACAGAAGATGGGAAGTGCACCTCCCACAACTGCCCGCCGAGACTCCTGAGCTGCTCAGTCAGGAGAAGATCAATGAATATTCAAAGATCGGCGAGCAGGGTATGGCTGTTTCTGCTTGGAGGAGCCAAATCCTTAAGGATAGTGAAAAGGTGATCGCCGAGTATATCAGTTTATACCTGAACATCGAGAAGGCGAATAAGGAACTCCAAACATTAGCAAGTCCAGTATCAGAAGAGCTCGAAAACGCCAGACTCCAACACGAGGCCTTCCAACAAATGTTCGACTGTTCAGTCGAAGATTTGGTCAAGTTTGGAGTATTCGGTCATCCAAGGACCCTCAACAAGACCATGTCCACTCTGGACTATCGGATAGATCAGCTCGAATTTGTGTTAGAGAAGATAGACAAGGTGAAGGAAGAGGCCCTGGATGCGATGCATCAAATGGAGAAGATTGTTCTATCTATGACTCCAGGGTTGCTCACTCCTTCCCTCACCTTGAGATCAGCTGACGATACTATCCGAATTTTCAAGGAGTTAGCTTCTCAAGGGACAGGGCCAGAAGTCACGTTTGACATCGAATCCATCAATAACCTACTGGCCTGTAGGGACTTCATCGGATCCCTAATCGAGGCGGGTAAAGATTATTCCAAACTCCCGGAAAAGCTCATTGATGAGCGGGAAACTTGCGAAGCAATCAGTGAAAGGCACAAGGATCCATCACAGGATCAATTTGCGCCAATGATCAGCAAGTTCTTGGAATACCGCGCTCAGTTCCACATCTCATCTCCTGATCAGCATCAGAAACAGGCGACCCCTTTTAGGCCACAGGATGATGATGATGAATAGCTTCTTCTTCTTCTTCTTCTTCTTCTTCTCCTCTCTATTCTCCGACTTTCTCTTCGAAATATCTGAAGTGTGTTGGCACAAACGATGACATCATCCATGTTGCATCATGGGATGATGTCATCCATCCAAGTTGTCAAAGTCAACATGACTTTTGGATATTTTGTAAATATCTTGTGAATAAGTGGTTGGCTCCATTTTGCCTTCTCTCTCCCTCACTTTCTATAAATACTAGAATACTTGTTGTATTCGAGGGGTGAACATTTTTCAGATAGAAATAGAAGTGAGGAGAGAAAGACTTTGAGCTTTCTTGTAACAGATAAAAACAATTAATACAATTATTCAGACTTTGTGCTCAATAACTGTGTTATACATTAAAGATCTTTCTTATGTTAGATCTGCATGTGTCTTACCTGTTGAATTCATATCTACTTTTCCGTCACTTGTTTATCAGTATTGCTTTGTTTATTTATGCAAGTAGGTTTGGCTCTGTTTACTACCAAGCCCAAAGCATAGATCTTCTGACCCTTCCGCTTTGGAACTCATTTCTTTTCTTCCTTCGGATCTGTTCTTTCTCTTCTCCTTCTTTTATTCCTTTCTCTTCGCAGCCTAGAACACTCTACTGGGATGAGATCCCAACCCCCGAAGGCAGAATCTGTGAGACTTGCATAGGTTCCTGCTAGTAGAAGTAGCAATAAACCAGTTTCGCTTTGCTGTCTCAAAGAGGGGCTAAGCCCTGCACACCGTTGGCCCGTCTATCCATAGATCTGTCCACGCGACAGATTTTCAGACCAACAGAACCTAGATTGATAGCTCACTGCCAAGCTGATATTCGGTCTAGTATAGGTAAGGTAAATGAGACTCCAAATCAACTGCCAATAGAGAGTGGCATTTACCTCAGGAGATGGATCTAAATGAGATAACTGAAATCTGTTCTCCATAGGTGTAGTAATTGGTGTGTAATCCATCTTCCTGAATTTCTCAAGTGTTTTCTTGGTATATTTCATCTGAGAAACAAAGATGTGATTCTCTTTCTACCATACTTCCAATCCAAGATAATAGTGAATTAGCTCGAGATTTGTCATGTCAAACAATCGATTAAGATCTTTCTTCATTGCGTCGATCATCCTCACTGAACTTCCAGTGATGAATAGATCGTCAACATAGAAAATTGTCCTTATTACTCCCCATCAATTTAAAGGGTTGATGCCCAGATGATGGTGTTACAAATATATTAGGCATTAAGTGCAGTAGTATTCATGATGATTTTACCCATAAGCACTTCCCAGAGGCAATGTATACACCGAATGCTGCGTATGAGATCTAGGATCTTGTGAGTGTTTTTGAACCAAATTTTATTATTTTTGAGTACAATATTCTTCCATTTTCTGAGTAGTTACAAAATTTTTGGTTGACTATGGAAACCTACAAATTAGTACAATATATTGAAGTATACAAATTACATTAAAAAATTTGGAAAAATTAAATGGCATGCAATTGTTTTTTGTTTTTTGGGCCTTGGTGGCCTTTGGAGCCCAAAATGACCCTCTATGCCAAAAATTGTAAAAAAAATAGCTGAAAATGCAATTTTTGGGGTATACCTCCTTTAGAAAAAGTTTCTCGGAATGAAAAAAAAAGAGGTCTAAGAGAAATTTTCTTTTTTCCCTAAAATAGGATTTTTCTCACAAACCTTTTAGTTGTGGCTTTAGTTATAACTAAGAAGTTTGGAGGAGGTTTTTTCACTATTTTTGCCTATATAGTTGGTGGTTTAGCCAATTTTGTCACTAAAAGTCAATTGTTTAAAATTTTGTGTTAGGGGTGGGGGTCAAACCCCTCATCTACTATCCCCAAATCTTTTCCATTTACCAACTCGGCTCTTATGAGCGCTTATGCTAAAAACCGAAGCATATAATATTTAAATAAGCAAATACTTGTCTTACCTTTTGAAGTAGCTCAATGTGGCTTTGATCTGAGGCTCAACGTGGAAAATGCTATTATTTGAGGAAGTTTTAAGGATCCCTTATGATATTTTCTACATTTAATATGAAATGTGAAATAAGGATATGATATGCCTTTCATCGTTTATTGATTTGCTACCTCTTTTTAGTTGTTTCTTTGTGTAGGTCACATTGTATAGTTTCTCACCATTTTATGGTGTTTGTGCTTCATTTTTTGTTTTTGCTTTGTGTAGGTCCATGTTGGAGGGGTCCAGGACAACTCGAATAGAAGGAGGTGGATTCTTGATGGCTCAGCTCTGTGTGCAAAAATGACTCGATGGATGCTAAGTCGATCAGGAGCCCAACAGAGTGATCAAGACAACTCGGCCACTCAAAAAAAATTCAATGAAAAATGCCTAAGTTGATCCACATTTGACACAGCTCAGCTCTCCTTTCTCTTTGACTCAGCTTTGGACAATGAATTTGAATTGGCCTCAACACATTCTAATGTTTGCGAGAGATCAGCTCGATTTGTGAGTGCTTTGACAATTCGTTGTTGTAGGGTCATCGTTCAATGACTCCAAATCACCATTGAATGTAGAAAAGGAGATTGATCAACTCGGCTATCACCATGGCGGAAGGTTTAATAGATATCTTGGCTGAAAATGCAGAGAACTTCAAATAGCTTGGTGTATATCAATTTAAAAATCTTGGTCTTTCAACTCTGTGCAGAGAACCTCCAAATTTTACAGCACATATAATATTATCTGTAACTAAATATTTTAGAGACAAAACCCCTGATGGGGATTTTTTTTTTTTAAATCTTGTATATTTATTAGCCCCATAAACAAATTTTCTTTGTGTAGAGGGCATCAAGGCAAAAAAAATCTTTCCGTTTACCTAGAGATTGCACAAGAGGTTGTGGGACTACAGGGAGTTCTGGGAAGCTATGAGAGGCAACAATGGATCTCCTGTGAAGCAATTTTATTCTCCAAAACTTTTCCTTCCTTTGCAACCTTCTCTAACCTTGCTAGGAGCTTCAACCAGCTCTTGTACCAAATATAATTTCACAAATAGGGATAGAAGCCTGTATAATTTTATTAATGTGAAATCAATCATTTTCATAGGTACAGGCTGCAATATATATATATTGGACAGCCGGTTATAAAAGAATAGAGAGGTTACACAGATACAACCATGAACAAATACAGGCAATAGTATTGTTAAAACAATACAACAACTCCCGAATGATATAATAAAACAAAATTGATGGTTATAATATAACCATATAACTTTTAATGAATAAAATAACTAACTATGCAATACAAAATTAATTAAGGTAATATATTTACCTTAACATAAGTCCTCCAATTTTTTGTTCAAAGTTAGTATAAAATTATCTTCTAGGAACCAATTTTGGTCAATAGTGAACTTTTATGCACCATTTGCATTTTAATCCTTTACATAGGATTCCAAAAAAATATTGAATGATTTAAAGGTGACAAAATTAATTATTACCAAGTTTAGAAGTGATTGGGTTATGTTAAGTCCTTTGTTTTCTTGTTAAAAGTCAGTGTAAAACTGTCCCCTAGAAACTAGTTTTTGTATATACTGATTTTTCATCTTCCATTTACATTTTAGGCCCTTTCAAAAGATTCCAAAAAATATATAATGGTATAAAGGTAACCAAAAATAATAGTAACAAGTTTGGAAGTGATTGGATTAGGTTAAGTCCTCCATGTTCCTATTCAAAGTCAATGCAAAATTGTCTCCTATAAACTAGTTATGGTCAAAAGTGAAATGTCATGCACTATTTGAATTTTAAGCCTTTACATAGGATGCCACAAAATATATAATTATATAAAGGTACAAAATACTATTACCATCAATTTTTTAAGTGATTGTATTAGGGTAAGTCTTCCTTTTTCTTGTTCAAAGTTAGTACAAAATTGTCTCCTAGGAAACTTTTTTGGTCAATAGTGAATTTTCATTCACCATTTACATTTTAATCCTTTAGAGAGAATTCCACCAACTATAGAATGATCTAAAGGTACCCAAAATTATTAGTACCAATTTTGGAAGTGATTGGATTAGGTTAAGTCCTTTTTTTCCTATTCAAATTATGTGTAAAACTTTCTTCTTAAAACCAAATTTGGTATTTATTAAACTATCAGGATACCACAACCTCTATAATAATGTAAATTTACCCAAAATTGTTATTACCAAGTTTTGAAGTGATTGGATTAGAGTAACTCATCATTTTTGTGTGAAAATTCAGTACAAAACTATCTCCTAAGAACCTATTTTGGTCAATAGTGAATTATCATGCACCATTTGCATTTGAGGGCTTTATACAATCTGGTTCTCCTCAAATAGACTCTAGGACTCCTAAAATTAAATATGGAACTTTATATACAATATTTTATGCTAATTTTCCAAAAATTGGAATATTTTTCAGAATCTGACACTCTTTTTCTAGACATTGGTACTTTGTAAGTAGATTATGGCATTCTGCAGCTAGACTCCAACACTTTATAGGAATTCTCCAGAGATGAGTAACTAAATTACAAATATTTTTTAGCTTATCTAAATAAAAATTAAATTACTAAAATGGTGTTTGAGGTTGTTCAATCATGTTTTTTGGAGGTTAAAAGTGTTGATTACAGCCTGAGTTGAGTATAAATGTTGAGCATGTATTTTGGGAGGACTACTAAGATAAAATATAGTCTACAAGATCATTTCTTGAGTGGAAAATCATATCAGTCTAATCTATAAGAAAATATGAACTAATGAGTCTGATTGATATCAAAAATATTATGTCAAAGGCCTCTCATTTATATCTAGAGTTAAAAATCAGATTCAGAGCATGATCTTTCATATCATTTATGAACCAAAATGCACTCTAATGCTCCTCTAATGCACTTCATTACTCCTCAAGAGGACTCTAATACTCATCAAATGCAATCCAACACTCTATAAGAATACTCTAACACTCTTTTTCTAGACTTTGTTGCTCTTTTTCTAGACACCAACGCTCTATTACCAAACTTTGGCTCCGTACAACTAGACTTTGGTGCTTTACAGTATATTTTGGTGCTCTATAGAAAATACCCAAAGATTAATAGCTCAATTCTGAAATTTTTGGAACTTATCTAAAGAAAAATTCAAGTGAAAATTTTTATTTGAGGTGGTTTACTCATGTTTTATGGAGGTTAAAAGTGTTTATTATAACCTAAGTCGAGTATAAATGTTGAGAATGTATTATGAGAGGATTTCCAAGGTAAAAAAAAGTTACAAGCTCTTTTATTGAGTGTGAAACCATATTAGTCTGATCTCTAAGAAAATTTTAACCAATCAGTCTTATTTATATCAAAAATCCATTGTCAAAGGACTCCCATTTAAATCTAGAGTTTAAATATTAGTTTCAAAGTATGATCTACTATATTAAATAAGATCCAAAATGCACTTCAGGGCTCTTCTAATGCACTCTAATGCTCCTCAAATGCATTTCAACACTGTATACAAAGGATTTGGTGCTATTTTTCCACTTTGATGCCTTTTTAGACTTCGGCGTTGTTTTTCCAGACTTTAGAACTTGTAGCTATAATCCAATTATCTGTAGGAAGTATCCATATATGACTAACTCATTTCCAAAGTTAATGGAGATTATCTAGAAAAAAAATTAAGTGCAATTTTTTTTGAGGTGGTTCAGTCATGTTTTTATGGAGGTTATAAGTGTTGATTGTATCCTGAGTTAAGTATAAATGTTGAGCATGTATTCTAGGAGGACTTCCAAGATTAAAAAAAAAATTACAAAATATTTTCTTGAGTGGAAAATCATATCAATATGATCTACAAGAAAATATGAACCAATGAGTTTGATTAATATCAAAAATCTAGTGTCAAAGGTATGTCATTTGGATCTAGACTTTAAATATTAAATTTATAGCATGATCCATCATATCAGTTAAGATCCAAAATACACTTAGACTCTCCTCTAATGAACTTCATCACTCCTCAAATACATTCTGGAACTCTACAAATAGAATTTTATGCTCTTTTGCTAAACTATGGATCTTTATAGCTCACTTAGACACTATACAACTATAATATAGTTCTCTATAGGAAGTATCCATAGATGACTAATGGAATTCCAAACTAGTGGAAATTATCTATATCAAAATTCAAGTGAAAAAAATGGTGTTTGAAGTGGTTTATTCATGTTTTGTGAAGGTGTTGTCTCATGGATCTTACACCTACTTGATCAGTTAGTTGATCCATTGCAATAACGGAAACATCCCCATGGTGTGGGACCCTATCTCCTTGGTATTAACCTCTATATAATACCATATCCTACCTAAAATAAGTGTATCTACTCTAAAATCAGTCTACATGACTATAACATTACTTAACATACTTATTTTAACATTAAATAGGTTTCACTTCATGGAAAAAGGGGGAGAATAAACTAAAAATGCAAGTGGTGATACACCAATAGCTTATAAAGATCCTCAAATTTGTTTTAAAATTACAAGGAAACCTCAATAAATGATGAAAATGTGCACAAATCTCATGAAAAATCATTGTTAAAAGATAGAGCAGAGTAGAGATTCAACTAGAAAATAGATGAAATGTATACAATTCACTTTAAAACATGCCAAAGATATTGATAATCCATAAGACACAACTAAAACTTATAAACATGGACAATATTACATACAATTAGAGAGGAAAAAATAATTCTTTTTTATTTCAAGGTTAAAAGCATGCAGTATAATCTTCAAAAGAGAATAAATTTTCTACACCAAATTAGAGGGCTCTTTCTACCCTTTTAAAAGTTGTATATAATTAAATATCAATAGATCATAAAGAAAAATAAATTGATGTCTCTTTAATGAATTGAAAAATAAAAAGAGAAAGAATAAGAAGAAATTGGTTGGGTTATCAAATCTCATCAATTTTTGAAAGTGTCTTCCTTGACCAAAACAACTCACATGTTCCTAAATTCAAGGGAATGCCCATATATTTCTTCCTTGTGTTCCTAAACTCCTTATTATATGTATTTATGAGTATTCAAATCAACATTCCTTAGTTTTTATACATTTTTACTTAACATAAAAGGGAGTTAACATGTATTACTTAGTAAAAATCATTATGATAGTTTCTTCCTAGTAATTTTATTTATGGTAGTTTTTACTTATGGAAAGATTTTGAGGTTGAAGAAGAATGATTATAGATTTTAAAATTTGAATATATCATCATGGGGGTCATAATACTCTATATAAACTTGGAGGGGCATTATAAATTCTTGGAATCTTGATATATTTGTGACAATTTGAACACTTCCCACAACTTATATGCCAACCAATCCTAAATTATATCATGATTCTAATGCCCAGTATGACCTTGGTTGGCTCCAAAAAAAATTATTAAACTTCCTTTGTGTCTTAATATGATTTATAAAAAATTAGGGCCCATATAATTCACTATAAGGTCTTGATTTTCATGACAATCCTCCTCGTTGCCCTATTTTTGCATATAGCTAAAGTTGGCAATGTTTCCACTCTCCTTGCTTGAAAATCCCTATATGATTGATTTATGACTTGAAACCTTGAATATATCATCTTGGGGGTATTAAAAATCTACAAAACTTAGAGGATCCCTAGAGAGGATAGGAAGAGAAATATTTTTATGACAGTCCTAAAACTGGTCTGTTTCTACTTGTGAAATCTCCTTGGTCCCATGTAGTCTTACTAATGCAATTAATGGATTATAATCATATGGATATAGTATAAAAATGATATTTTACCCTTGAAATCTACATTCTCATTATGTTTTTTATTTTTAGGGAGTCATTTTGATCACTTTAGATGCACTTTTGACTCCATACAATTTGTAAATAATAACCTTGCCAAAAGTGAGTCAAAGTGACTTTGGAGGCACTCTTCTTTAATCTTAAAACCTTTTAAACATAAAGTATGACTAAAGAAAGGATCAACATGGCCCCCCTTTGATCTCTTTATTTTATCATAAGATCATTGGAACTTTTCATAGAAGTATTGGAGTTTATCATATAAGAATCAGGATTTATCACATAATTAGAGTTTGTCATAAAAGCGTCGAATTTCTCCTCACAGAAGAAAAAAGGGATGACACATGAGAAGGGATAAAAAGGGAAACATGAGGTTAAAAGTGTTTATTGCATCTTGAATTGAGTATATATGTTGAGCTTGTATTATGAGAGGACTGCCAAGGTAAAACAAAGTTTACAAAATCTTTTATTGAGTGTAAAATCATATTAGTCTAATCTCTAAGAAAATTTAAACAAGTAATTCTAATTGATAGAATAAATCTAGTGTGAAAGGATCCCATGTAGATATACATTTCAAATATTAGATTCATAACATGATCTTTTATATTATTTAAGAGCCAAAATACTCCAGTGTTCTTGTAATCCATAGTGGCGCTCCTCAAATAGACTATGGAAATCCTAAAATGAACTATGATGCTCTGTATGAAGTATTTGAGAATATTTTTCTAGAATTTATATATCTTTTTTTAGACATCAACACTATTTTTATAGACCTTGATGCTCCTCAAATGGATTTTATCACTCCTCAAATGCACTCTCGCACTTTACAGGCAAACTCCAGCACTCTTTTTCTAGACTCCAGTGCTCATTTTTTATAATTCATTCATATTTTTCCATATCATGGAATCATTTGGGGATGTGTATGGAGGTTTTTGGAGAATCAAGGGTGCAAAAAATTTGAAGTGGAGGTTTTAGGTGAAAGAAACAACCACTCAGGAGGGTTTAGAGGCATGGAAATAGGTGTTTTGTTAAGGCAATTTGATCAACCAAGACCATTCCATGCTAGTGAAGTATTTTATAAGCATAAAAACAATTACAATAGGTAATTAATTATATTTATCAATTATATCTTAACTTCTAAGCATTTTACTCTTATGAAAGAAAAAGGAAAAAAAATTAACATTTCAGATTTTTCCTCTAAGAAACCTGTTTCGGTTGAGTACAAAGCTTATTTTTGTTGGCCATTATGTCTTAGGTTGTCATTAATTTAAAATATAAAGTTCATTGATAGAATTTTTTTTATATGTCATATGAGTCTTATGAGGTGTTAAGAAAGGTCAAATAGGAAGGTGGATTGGTAGTGTCCAATAATGATGTCTTGTTATAGTGTCTTAGAGCATGGTCTAGTGTGCATGGTCATAGTATGAGTTTTGTAGTGGTTTTTGAAGGTTTTTATGAGGTAAAGAAAGGTTATTATGATGTTTTAAAGGTTTATAATTTTTTTAAATATCTTATCGTGGTCATTTCATGTGAAGTATGTGTTGAGTCAGGTCATTCTAGGCCTATTTCTAGACCTAGTCCATGGTGTATGGCATGGTGGCATGATATATGGAGTAGGTAATTATTGTTAAATAATGGTAGAAGTGTTATAATGTCATATATAATGTTTGGAAGGTACCTTAGGCTAGTATTCAGTGGTTTAGTGCACGTATGAAGTCCATTAAAGCAAGTTTTTTTGGAACAAGGCATGATTACATAGGTAAGTATCAGTGGTTGAGATGTTTTAGAGGTGTGTAGAATAAAATAATACTTGGGAAATTTATATGATGCCGTTATGATTCTTCATGTGAATTTTTCATGTCAATATGATGATATTTTCTCAAGATACGAGGTTTTTACCAAAACCGGGTTTTTAAAGGTGTGTTTTTGTGCTAAAAGTTTAATTTCAGATGCTCCTTGTGGGTTGTATTATTTGCATGGGGAACTATTATCCTTGGAATAGTTAATTATTATTATGAATATTTTATAGTAATAATGATGTTTTTTTATTTTCACATTTTTATGAACGATCGTTAAGAAGGTATACATGTTTAAAACCCTCCTAAAACCCTAGGTTAAAAGCAACTTGAAGAAAAATCATTATACATGTCAATATTTGATTCCTTTTACTAGTATGATGATTTTATTATGAAGAGGACTCATCAAAATTTCCATTGATGTATTTTATATCTTGTTGTTGTATGTGGGCCCCACCTAAAAAGGAAAGTTTCTGGAAAGTTTCAGTTTTCACAAATGTTTCTTGCTGAACCTATTAACTAATTTAACATTTATTAAAGAATGGGAGTTTTACTACATTTCAATGATGATTTAATATCCTTTTTTCTCCACTAAAGTGCAGAGTGTGCCCTATTTATAAGGACTAGTTTTTAGGTAGTTTTGGGGTAATTTTGAGAAGTCTGGGAAACGAGCAGTTTTGGAGGTTCCACAGGTGGAGTTATGATTGGTTTAATTTTTTTCATGATGTTGGTTCCAATATATTTCCAATGATATATCACACTTGATTTTTTTCTAAGGTATGAGCAAGATATGACCAATTCTTTTAAGGTCAACTTTCAGGGTGCTAATGATATATCACACTTGAGTTTTTTCTAAGGTATGAGCAAGATATGACCAATTATTTTAAGGGAAAATTTGAGGGTGGTTGGTTGAGCATGGTATCAAGTGAGTTTCATGGTGTGATTCTTGATCTCTATGTGTTCATTTTTTTTGGAGATTTTTTTGAGCTTAGAAAACATGTGAAAGTGTGGTTTATGCCTTGGTGGAGTTTTTTTGGTCTTGTTCACTCCTTGGTTGAAAAGTTTCTTGTTTAGGGGTTTCATGACTTGTTGTGTCCTAGTGGAGTTTTTGGTGAGTCTAAGTGATCTTAGCAACATAATTTGTCATATGGGTGATATTTTTATGATTCTATTATGATGTGGAAATTATTTTTTCACTATGAAGGCCGACTCAGGTGACTTGTGGAAAAGAAACAAGTATAGAAGAAAATTAGACGGCTTATTGTGACTAATTGTTGGAGTGGAAAAAAAAGTACAACCTAGAAGGAAATCTAGAAAATAATTTTTCATCACCCACCTAATTCCTTCTATTTACACACTATTTAGTTAAAACCTATCATTATTCTAAGTCACTTTCCCACCATCTCATAAAATCAATTTTTATACCTTCATAAATTACTATCTACTCATCATAAATTACCTTAATCCCTTTAAAATTACCCAACCATCTCAAAACCACCTCAAACCTATTGTATCCTAATACCCTAACCTCCTTAACTTGAAATTAATCTCATCCCAACCATTTTCCCTCCTAATTTAACCAAAAATCTTGTTTAGGAAGTAGTTTCAACCATTTCCTAAATGTTTTCCTGAAATTTCTAGATTTTTTGGTGATTCTAAAAAATCACCAACGATTATAAAACATAGTTTTTGCTCTTCATTTTAGGATCTTCAGAATTATTTTTCATTCTCTTCCCATTTTTTTGACCTAGAAATGAATATTAATCACTCTAGAGATAATCAAATTCATATATCGACCTCAAAGCTCTTGCAAGAGTTTCATTTGGACAATCTTTTCATCAATCATCTCCTCAGGAAGTTCAACGGCTGGTCTTCAACTTTAATCAATTTCATCTAACATTTGGAGATATTTTGCAACTTATATCAACATCACAAGGTATTCTTCACTTTCATTTCATAAAAGCATCAAAAGTAATCAAATACAACCATTCAGAAACTCTATTTTTAACAACTTATCATTTTTAGGAAAATTGATCCTTTTAACAGTAATCGCTAGCGATTACCTGAATCACCTATGATTCCCTTGATTCACCTGTGATTCTATCAAAGCATCTATGATTCCTCTGAATCTCCTATGATCTATATTAATCAATCAATTTCAATTAAATTATCATTCTAGTATCAATTTTTATCAATATTTTAGATTTAACTTATCTTTTTCAAAGCATGACTCTACTTTAGATGGCAGTGCCTAACCAGTCCCATCCTATGACAAGTATCTACGACCTCCCAGTAGTTCAACATCCTTTCTTATGGGAAAAATATAACATCCTTCATGAAATTACATTGTGTCATTCGGTTCGTGATTGACATCGAATACATTGAGGATTAGATCAAGTTCCTCCACAAGATCCAACAAGAAATAGAGGAATATTGGTATGAATACTTCAAGGCCATTCAGATAGCCTCAACATTAGGCTGGACCACATTTGAAGTTGTATAAGAATTTACTTTTGATCTCAATTTCTATTTTCATTTCTATCATATTATCTATATTTTTCATCATCTGTCATCTTTATCATATTATCGACTCACTTGATTGTTCAAAAATGAGATGAAATCCTCCAAGGAAGCCCCTTTGGATTCCTGGAATCAGCCTTTACCAAGAATATTATCTATCCATCTTATCTAATATTTTCATCTGGTTGTCTTTGATCTGTAGGTTTCTTCTTTGGAGAAAAAATAAGAAGATTCATCTAACAACATCAACATTTATCATCGTGGGTACTAGTAAACCCCGCCATCTTCCGAGGTCAATTTTTTTTTGTTATTTCATTTTATTAAGTTAAATATGGAAATAAAAATTTGTTTAGTAAATTCTAGCACACTCGGTGAGACAAAGTCCCTTTCATTTTCATTAAAATTTAACTTAATATTCATCTTTAGGTATCTTATTTGTAATCATTTGTGATCCATTAAAATCACCTGTGATTTTGGTGAATCACCTGAGATTCCCCCAAATCGCCAACAACCTGTGTAGATTTTTTTCGATTAATCAATTAGTCAACCTTTAACATTTATATTATCTCTATTTTATGTCTTCATCTAACACTTACATGTTCCTTTCTTGGGATATCCTGTTTGCTTCACTATAGGCGTGTTTAAAGTTTTGAAAATCTAAAATCTAAAAAATTAAAAAAAGGAAGCATTTACAAGGTACATCTTCTTCTTTTATTTTATTTTCGAAGAATTGCATTTTTTTAGTTTCCTCATCAAATTCAACACTTTATATTGGGTCTAAAATGAATCCCTCATTCTGTTTGATCACATAGTCTAATTAGGAGGTTAAAAAATCACATTCACTTAATCTCCCCCACACACAACCAAATCACTTTAAACACAACTTGGACAAAAAAATTTCTACCCTAGTGGACTCACTTGGATTTCATTACCAAAGGGATAAGCCAACTCATTGTTCTGGACGAGTATAAATAATTTTTGGGTGGTATATTGGCTAAGAAATTCACTCCCTTATTTTGCAGGACCATGAAGTGAGGGGGTATTCCCTAATACCAAGTTGTGAACTGACACCATCATAGATTCAGGCCTCATGTACCTTTGGGTATATCGAGGAATCCTACCTTTAACATCACCTGGAACCAACCTTATATTTCCATTTCCTAAGACCCCCATTAACCATTTTTCTCATTTCACTTTTCTTTTAATTAATCAAGATAATCAAAATCTCTTGCGTGATTTGTATGTTTCTTTTAACCAACAATATAGATTCATTTTTTTAAATTTTAGGTTATTATTTGTTTTCATAGTTCTTACTAGACAATAATACCATCTCCAAGACTCTGAAAAATATGAATAAAAAATCCCTATGAACTATCAAAAAAATTCTAACCCTCGTTAAGGATGATAAACATTTAAATAATTAACACCGAGCATATCTATCACCTCAAAAACATGATCAAGAACCTTCACATTCCCCTAGCAGTCAATTTACCTCATCTAAAATACCTGATCCACGTAGTCTCTATTTCTTTGATAATGGGGATCCAGTATTTTTTTAAATCTTTGATTCAAACCCCGTTACCCTCAATGTGTATCTTTTTTCTTGGGGTGTTCATCTTCAACAAATCACACCTATACCATGCCCCCTGTATCTAAAACATCATATGACTTCTCTTAGATCATTGATCATAACCATGATCCAGTCATCTAATAGGTGCATCCTTACCCCACTGCTAGTGAGTCAAAAACATCCAATGTTGTATCTTCTCCTCTTGTCATCACTTTTGATCTTAATGTGGTCTCCTAACATGACAGTTTTGATAAAAAATCATTATCTTCATCAAACCATTCATCTATTTCTACTTCATCCCAAAATAATATCAATGTGTTCTTGTCCATGTCAATCCATTTAGTCTCTTATACTATCCAAAATCCTTTAGTGAGTTCAATATCCATCCCATTGATCATACCTCAGCCTATCTCCTCTCAAAAACCCACATCAATTTTCTAAAATTTAGTTATGTCTATCCCAGCATCAATAACACTCATTAATACTTATTTTATTTCTACTATTCACCCCTCTTTACAATAATCATCCACCATCCCTACTTCCTCTCAATCTACACCTCAACAATCTCAACCTTTCATTCACACTTCCATTCCTTTCCCACACATACCTCAACCATCCCATCCTTTCATTCACAACATACCTCAACAACCTCAAACATTCATCTACTCCTCTACTCCTTTCCAATATATATAGCAACCATCTCAACCATTCATCCATACATCAACCCATTTTAAACACATACCTTAACCATCACAACCCCTTATGAATACATCCATGCCCATCCAGTATCAATACATCCAATATTCTCAGCCCTTATTTTCACAATCCATCTATAACATTCCTACGAGTGTTGATCTCTAACATAATATCCCTCTACAATATCATTCATATCAATAACCAAATCAATTCCCATGCAATCGACCTAGTCCTTTATCATCCAACATTCAAAAACCATCAAAAAATGACCCTTTACAGGTTCTAATGAACAAAATATCTAGTCTTGAAGTCATTTCTATGGGTCCTAAGAACATGATATCCTATGAAAAAATATACAATGAACCCATCCACCCATCAGCACCATACAAAACATATCCTCCTTATTGGGAAATTCCTAAGTTCCTCAAGTTCTATAGAAAAAAATACCCTTAAAAATATATTCGGTCCTTTCAACATGCATGTTACCTTATAACACATGACTAGGACCTCATGATAAGGACATTCCCCAGGTTCTTGGTTGGTCTTAGCTTAGATTGGTATAACAACATACCTTAGTACTCACTTTTCTCATTTTCTCAACTCTTCCTTAAACATTTCCCAATCAATATCACATGTAAATTCACTATCACCGACCTATATGCCATCAAAAAATTCAAAGACAAATCCATTACATATTTTGTTGTCCATTAGAGGGGTATCATTAATTAGTTTTCATTTTCCCTCCCATAGACTAAACTAATTGAGTTATTTTCTCCCTCTTATGTGGAACACATTTCATCCACACTAAAAAACCAGTCCTTCTCGACAAATTATGAAGCCTTTAGTATGACTCGCAAACTTTAGATTCGCGCTCTTGAAGATGATAGAGTTAAACTTAGATCAAAGAAACCAAAACCAATTTTTTTTTTGTCTAAATCATCCCCTAGTCACAACAAATCCAAATCATTAGCCAATGCATTCATCATCAAGACCGCCCCTAAATAACATTAGACTTCTGAATGCTTGCATCATCAACACAACTACACTCATATCGGTGAATCTTATAGTGTAGTGTTCGAAAAAAATCCTAGCTTTCAACATAATCAGTCTTCCTTCTATCTGCCCCATCAATACATCTGTCTCAAATCCCTTTTGGTATAGAGATAATGATTATTGAAAATACCATAGGGTTAAGGGCCATGCCATTGAATGGTTTCAATTTTTTTGAAATGTCCTTTAAGATCTCATTGATAAAGGTGACTTTGAATAGATAATCCAAATGTACCTCAAAATTAAAATTTAGATGTTTTCAAACAATTCTTCCCAAATAACTCCCCATCCAATAGCTAACCACAATACAATGTCATCCATGCCTATCACAATATCAACATAGTCAAAGATTAATCACCCGTAACATCTAAAACTTCCATCACATAACCCACATCCTATCCTTTTTATCAATATCCCTCTCACTAAAAAAACAAACAAAACACCCATAGAAACAAGCACATCCACTATTCCTACCATAGAAATGAAAACACTTTCATCCACATCCACTTTATCTTCATCTAGGTTGACTATAATCTCTTCACAAACCTCACATAAGAAACTCATCTTACAAATTTTGAAAATACCATATGATGATCATATTTCCCATCATTACATATGTACCCTTCAAAAGCTTGTCACATGACCACACACCCCTTTGTCTAAAAATCCAACAATCATGACACATCACCATATCACCCCTTCAATTTAAAATCCAATCCCTTTTCCTTCCATTCTATAGAAAAATCCCTCATCCAAATTACCAATCACTATCACATAATCAAATACCATCCCTCAATGCATATCCAAAGAAATCACACCAAAAGTGACCTCTTTAACGCTTATCCAAATGAAATAATTGTCACTCCTTTGACATATACCTCAAAATGATGTTATACACTACTCCTTTAAATTCTTCTTCAATGATCCATCATAACCTTACCCCCTCTTAATCCATCTAGCTCTCAAGGATGGAAGTATTCCTGGTATAACTTTGAATCCTCTTTTAATTATCATCGCACACCAAGACATTCTACATTAGATTGCAAAGTCCTCCATGCGGCTATCAAAATCCTTGAAAATAAAGGCCTATCCATCTAGACCTAGAAACATTGAAAGCACACCAAAAACCATCAATAACCACAGAAAGAGGGGGTTCTTAAAAGAAAATACCTCCACATAAAATTTAATTAGTATGTATCACGACTAGAGCACATAATTAGAAACCTAACACCCCTGATCAAAACAAGTCCAAAAAATTTGTCCCACTTGCCTCTGAGTCATCTTATCCACCACCTCCTATTAATTATAAGGTTTCCATCCTATCTAATCATCCTACACAAGCCACCACTGTAGTAAAAAACATTATTATCAAATAACTTCACCAAGATCCAGTCAATATTTCCTTTTACGAGATGGTGCAAACCTCACCTTCATATGGATAAGACATGATCAAATCCCTCTAATCTATATCAATTCCTTTAGATGATCTACAAAATTTCACAAATTTAGTAGGCATACTAAGAACTTCCATTATTATCTCATTCAATAGTTCAAAATCCCATTGTTACAACCAGAAGACCATGATCTCCCACTTTTCATCTCCACCCAAATTAATGACACCCTGATTAAGAGGGTTATGATTGATAACGAAACTAATATCAACATCATATAATCATATGCCTTCAATTAAATTTTATTACCTAACACCATTGTCACCCAAACACCATCCATACTCTGAGCTTTCAATGATACCATCACGCCCACATTGGGTACATTCATCTTACCTCTTAAAGTTGGCATTAAAACTCTCCTTCAACTCTTCTATCTGGTATAAGGATAGTTATAGTATAACATCCTACTAGGTTAACCTTGGATATGCACTATGTAATGTATCCCATCAACACTCCACCAATGTATCAAATATCTACACGAAGGTAAGACCTTTATGGTTCCTAAAAATCCAAATCCCTCCAAATCCTGTCACATGACATATCGTCCAAATGACATGCTCATTCCCAAATCAAACTCATGCACTTATGACAAATCCTCCACCAGTTCATCTATCCCATCATCTAAATTACCAGATGATACTTCCTCTGATTATGTTATGAAACGTATTTCACTTGGGGATTATTGTAACCTTGCACTCAATTCACTTCCTACACAAAATACTTATGGTAGGCTTGATAAATAACTCATGTACGAACCTAAATGTAGACACCGAAATCATGTCGTAATCACCTTGGTCCCCTAGCGCAACCCTATAATCACTTCCACATCCTCAACACCTTATCACCTACCTCCTGCACCCCACACATTTTAATTTAATTACTTTAATTAAATTAATGCCATTTACCTCCATACATATTAATTTAATTAAGTTAATGACCTTTTACCCACACACACATTAATTTAATTATTTACATTAAATTAAATTATTTCTTAGTTTTCTGAGAAGTACTTGACGAAACAGATAAGGTAAAGGTTGTAAGAGGAATACATGTTTTGGGATGGTTGAAGGTTATAGTGGAGACTACGGGTGTAGCAGAGGTGGAAAATGCAGCGGTCAAAGCTGGCGTGGGACCTAACTGCGACACAACTAGGGATAAAACGGGTGAGGTCACCCTGGTAGGAGGTGGAGCCAAGGTAGAGGCGATCATTAGGGAGGAAAAGGGGGTTTGGTAAATCATGGCGGGTAGCTCAATAGTGACCGATGTCAGTCAACTTGTGGCCGACGTTGGTGGGTAGTGACCAGTATCGGTCACAAGAACAGTGACCGATGCCGGTCAAGGGGAGACCATGGTTAGTCAAGGGATAATCGGGGTCGGTCAACCTAAGGTTCAGTTAGGAAAAAAAAGGGAATAGAGCAAGGGTAGGGTGGGAAAGTAGGGTAGGTGGGGATGGATTAGGTGAGAGAAAAAAGGGTTAAGGGAGATGGGAAGGGTTTAAGGTGGCTTGAGTGAGGTGTAGGGTAGATAGTTTCAGGTGGATGGGTTTGGGTAGGTTTGGGTGAGTTTTAGGGTAGATGGGTTTGGGTAGGTTTGGGTGAGGGTTAGGGTAGATAGGTAGGGTAGATGGGTTTGGGTAGGTTTGGGTGAGGGTTAGGGTAGATAGGTAGGGTAGATGGGTTTGGGTAGGTTTGGGTGAGGGTTAGAGTAGATAAGTAGGGTAGATGGGTTTGGGTAGGTTTGGGTGAGGGTTAGAGTAGATAAGTAGGGTAGATGGGTTTGGGTAGGTTTGGGTGAGGGTTAGGGTAGATAGGTGGGGTAGATGGGTTTGGGTAGGTTGGATGAGTGACACGGCCAATGGGATGGGGGTGGGGAAAGAGATTAGGTCAGGATGTGGGGTGAAATAGGGTAAGTTGGGAAGGTGTACTAATATATTGCTCTTATGGGATGCAGGCCTGAGACAAGTTGTGGATGAGGGCTCAGGTTTCATCCTTATTATTGACAGTACGGGAAAGCATGACACAGGAGTGAGAACATGTTACAGAGGTGGGGTTGATAGGGGTGAGGTGCTACTGACATGTAGTCCAGGAGGAGATTCTGATGGTTTCCCTCATCAATATATGGGACTTGGCGACCAACACCTTCCATATGCCAACAAGTGAGATGACGATCACCCTGGAGGACGTCTATAGGATCCTGCGGTTTCCCATATCTGGGGCCCAGGTTTATTCCATCTCCTCAAAGGCATCTGAGGAGCTACTAGCATCCATTTTTGGTGATGTTCTAGAAGACCTGACGTTCCATAGTGCTAGCATGAGCTATGGAGTGATGTATAGAACTCATCCAGAGGAGATGAGGTTAGTGGTACTTTTGATGGAGGCAGTGTGCTACTTCGCACTGCCAGATTTAGAGGGTGAGAGATTCCCGAGGTCACTAATGGGAGTCCTTCATGACATGGTGATACAGCGGACATGGTTTACATGGGATAGAGAGCTATGGGCCTATGGGTGACTGCGGAGGTTCAACATTTGTTGCACCATACTACTGCATTATTGGGCTTACGAGCACATTGTTTTTGTTTGACTAGTGGGGATGCCCCGAGTAGATGCATTCCCACAGAGAGTTTTGAGAGTTGGGTACAGGTGGTGGGTACTAGCCATTGGAGAGGCTTGAGGTGCTAGAGCTACTCATGATATAGCTTACTATAGGAGGTTGTTGGAGGGGTTGTCCAGGGGTGGACATCATTTGGAGGCCATATGTGGGCATCTTCGCATATAGACAGATGACCACGAAGCTAGATGGGCTATAGCTATATCTGTGGATAGATGGGAAGAGAGTGGGAGAGCATGAGCGGATACCCATAGAGTGGGTTAGGTACCAGTTTGGGTTAGTCAAAGATGTACTACCTCTGTTCCTGTAGTACAAGAGAGATGATGTGGAGAGACCTATGTCTCCACCCTGACCCACCGTGCTGACTAGATAGGAGGAGCAGCCAGTGGATTCACAGATTCATGATGCCAGAGTGGCAGACAGATACAGGCAGTGGTGATCAGCACAACTGAGAGTTGTACCGTCGAGGCTAGGGCAGCCAAACTTAGCCACCATCACAGTGCAGAGGGATGCCCTACAGGGGCAGGTGGCTACTTTGCTGATGCAACTCGAGATTATGTAGGGGCAGCCAGGTACAGAGGCATAGGTTGCCACATTACAGGCCAAGATAGTGACACTATAGGCTCAGGCCAGGTAAGGACAGGTACGTGTATAGGCAGAGGCAGGGGGAGATGGAGATGGAGAGGAGGTAGGCAAAGGGGGAGAGCAAATAGCCACCCTACAGGTGTAGGTACAGGACTTACAGGGCCAATTGGCCACATCGCAGGGAGAGGTTACAGGTCTACAGAGCTAGTTAATAGTAGCGCAGGCACAAATTACTACTTTGTAGGCCCATATTTAGGCACAGGCACAGCTCCTAGGGCCAAGTCAGCCCATGGTATCGATATAGGACACATGGTAGATTCCAAGATAGGGTCATGTGGTACAGGCATCCACATAGGCAGGAAGACCCATGGCACCCCCACAGACATTGACCATTGTTAGATTCTGGGATGCCCTAGCAGAGGCATGATATTATTAGGATCATTTGTTAGCTACCGGGCTATATGTTCCCTCCTATGTTAAGTATAGAGCATTGCAGGCCTCCAGTGAGAGGACTAGATCCCACACTCATAGTGAGGAGAGTACAAGGGGCTGGCAAGCCCAGAGACAAGGTCATGGTGAGGACACTAGTGTATAGAGGCTAGCCCCAGGTGAGGGGCCATCAGTAGGAGGTGAGGTAGGTGTTAGGTACCAGACATGTGTGGCAGAGGGGTCGGGAGAGATAGAGTCATAGGGAGCATTCCCTGACATCAAATGGGGAGATGATTGGATTGCTATGGACTGGCCTACGTGATGAGTCATTTTTGTATGGATTATATATGAGACCGTCCTACGTGCCAAAGATATTTTGTATTTATTATTATTTTTTGTACATGATACCGGCCTATGAGCTGAAGATATTCTTGTACTGGATAGCAGCCCATGAGCTGGCGATGTATGAGAGACACATGTATTTTTGAGATGAGTGTACATTATTGTGATACACAGGTATTTATATGATGAGATGTACAAGGTTCAGATGATTATGTGTTGTGATGTGTATTTTATTTTTACTTTCGTTATGATATGAATGGATTAGGTGAGTTAGGCATGACGGAGTCAGGTCGGTTTAGGCATGGATTGAGTCAGTTCGGTTTAGGCATGGATCGAGTCAAGTCGATTTAGGCATGGATCGAGTTAGGTTAAGTTTAGGCATGGATCGAGTTAGGTTGGTTTAGGCATGGATCGAGTAAATTCATTTTATGCATGGATCGAATCAGGTCAGTTTAGGCATGGATATAGTTAGGTTAATTATAGGCATGGATCGAGTCAGGTTGGTTTAGGCATGGATGTGTATTTCGGTATTTTAGTAATACATGTTAATACAAATGAATGTGAGGGTTTACAATGTTTAAATATGGTTTATAGATGAATATGGAAAATAATGGTAGTGGTAAAAGAGTATGTGAAACATGAGGAGTGTATGTAGGTTGAATGATGTGGATATGGGATAGATTTTTGGGTTTTTGATATGAACAGGAAATCAGGTAAAGATGGGGAAAATGGTTAGTGTAAAGAGTGGCCGCGCTAACCTTTTAGGGCCCCATGCCCTAGAAGTGTTGCCTACATAGTCCCAACAAAAAGGGACCTCAGACCGATGTAGTTCTCCCATAGGCTAGGGAAGAAAATGAGAAGATAGAACAAGACGTAGGTAGGTTGATAGGTACAGTTGAGTCCAGGTAATAGGGATGATTAGGTCAAGGTCAATTAAGTTTGGGTAGAGTATAGGTAGATAGGTAAAGATGATTTTAGGTTGATTGAGGTGGGAGAAGAAAATCCCAAAAGACAGGCGTCGAGGGTCTAGTCCTATATAGGAGATTCAAAAGGTAATGAAGAAGAGAAAAGATAAGAGGTGGCTTTGGATCAAAACGTATGTAACACATCTACAGATAGGCTAGTGATCATAAGACCCTAAAGACATTGCATGATTGATAATTCTAAGAGTGATGAATAGTCACATGATCACCAAATGTCATTGGTTCAGCAGGTCCCTTGAAAGAGACATCCTTTTTGAGAAGGTGATGAAATGGTTAACAACGGTTAGAGCATTGGGAAATAAATTGACGAATAGATTGTAACTTTCCCTGCAAACCACAAAGTTGGAGAAGGTTAGTTGGTGGAGGCATATTGAGAATGGCCTTGACTTTAGTAGGGTCAACCTCCATACAACGTAAAGAAATGATAAATCCCAAGAGCTTTCCTGAGATAACCGCGAAGACACATTTCTTGGGTTGAAGGAAAACACAATACTTGATAAGTCAATCAAAGATTATTTCCAAGATAGTGAGATGTTCAGCCTGATGTTTGGATTTGGTGAGAAGATCATCTACATAATATTCTAATATAAGGTGCATAATGTCATGGAAAATGTAGGTCATATACTACTGATAGGTGGCACCAACGTTTTTAAGGCCAAAAGGCATGACTCGATAGCAGAAGGTCCCCCAAGGGGTAATGAATGCGGTTTTGTGTTGATCCTCTGGAGTGAGAAAGATTTGGTTATAACATGAGAAACCATCCATAAGTGATAGCATCTCATGGCCAGTGGTAAGGTCAACCAACTAGTCAATACCAGGCAGAGGAAAATCATCTTTTGGGTAGGCAAGGTGAAGGTTTCCATACTCTTGTGGAGTAAGGAATGTATTGACATTGTACAAGCGATACTCCCCCATAGTGAGGCATTGAAAAACAACTTCCAAGTGATCATGGTTGATATATTGGTGGTTGGAATGGAGGAAACGTTAGAAGTTAGATCGGAGGAGGTGTCAGTTAGTTTGGAAGTTGATGTGTGACTGGTAGAAGTGACAACAACGGTGGGAATAGAAAATTTGGGTAAAGGTGAGGTTGCAACGGCATTGGTGGATGGGGTCATGTGTGAAGAAGATGTAGGTAGGGAGGTATATGCCTTAACAGGTAAAAGGACATCATTGGGCCAGTAAAGCATGTTATAGGTTTTGAAAGGTGATGGGTCAGCTGGAATGGTATAGGAACGTCCTTCATGTTCGAACTTTACACATCAGTGCAAAGTAGAAGGAACACAACCCATGGCACAAATCCAGAGTCTGCCGAGAAACAAATTGAATTGAAACTCCCCTTCCAAAATGTAGAACAGCTTAGGAATAGTACGGGGACCCACAAGAACATGGAGGATGATAGTGCTGAGTGTAGAGGTGATAACGTCATTGAATGAACACAACATGACTAGATGTTTATGCATGCAGTTATTAGGTATGCTAGCACCCCCATCAATCATAACATGTCAGATGCATATATTAAATGCGTGAGAGGAGATGACATTTGTTCAAATGCGTGAGAGGAGATGATGTTAATGCTAGCACCCCATCAATCATAACATGTCAGATGCATATATTATCAATATGGAAAGAGATGAAAAGTGATTGTGAGACCATATTAATTTTCCTTTTAGCTAGGAGGAACTACCTGAATAAGAACCAAAACAAGAGCACCAAAGAGAGTTAAACAATATATTCAATGGACTACCTAGCATATGCTAGATCTTGGAAGTGCGATACTTCCTAGATGGCTTCCTAGATGGTCAATCCACTTTTTAAAACAATTAAATGCTGAAATAAAGTAAATATTTTCCTACTGTAGTTTAATATGATTTAGGAATCTCATACAAAATGCAATATGCTAGATATAATCTAACAAGCTAGGCTAGAAGGAGATCCAAAGGTCAAGTAGGTTGGTTATAGGTGAATCAGAGCTAACAAGCTAGGTTAGATACATATCTGAAGGTCAAATAGGTGTTCAAGTAGGTATATGTCATAAAAAATGAGGTTAAGTTAGATGTGGGTCACAAACAGGTTGTTATTCTTGCAGAGATCAGGTGACACAGAGACCAACCACGGTTTTATAAAACCGATGATGGTTTTACTGTAACTGGAAACGGTTAGAGAGAACCGATGACGGTTAATTCGGGGGCTGGTGGAATCACACAGTCTAGTTTGTTAGAGTTTTGGGGAAAAAGTGGAGTGGATAGAAGACGGGGATTGATCACAAATGGGGTGTAGATATGTTGCGAAGGTTTGAGACTACTAAGGAGGTCAAATAGGAAATTGGGCCAAGTATTAAGATGATTAGGTATGGAAGGTGGCTACAACTGGACAGAGGGAATGGACAAAGGGTAAAAGACTAGGTTCCTTTACAACAAATACTACAGATGATGATAAGAAAATGAAATAGATGGAAGGAGGATACTTACTCTTTTGTGAGGTACAGGTCTAAAAGAATAATGAAGAAGCTACTGTGTTGGAGGATGCTGGGAAGAAAGTTTCACTATTGTGCTAGCGTATTTGGTTGCCTTTGTTGATCACAAATCAATCTTCATTTTGTTGTCACGTCTAAAGAGATCAAACTTGAGATCAGATGTTTTTCAACCCATATTACAAAGCTGTAGATGGGTCTAAATAGGCCATTTGGTCCATTTTGATATAACCGGCATCGTTTTAGGTGAGATATATCAGGTTGTTCAACAATTGTCTAGGAAGTTGCTTTTCTATTTGATAAGGGTCTCCTCTTGTGCTCGGGGTGAAAAATGACCTTAGGAGGATTTTAAATGTGAGGTGAGGGGATGGGTCTAGTGTTAGGTTTTATTTAGGACATTGGTTTAGGGTTTATGTTAATTGGGTCAAATGATGGGGGTGGTTAGGTGAGGTGCATTTAAAAAAGGCAATTATATTAAATAGGTGTGTGAGGGTAAAAGGTCATTAACTTATAAAATAATTAAATTAATATGTATGGATGTGAATGGCATTAATTTAATTAAAGTAATTAAATTAAAATGTGTGGGGTGTAGGAGGTAGGTGATAAGGTGTTGAGGATGAGGAAGTGATTATAGGGCTACGCTAGGGGACCAAGGTGATTACGACAAGATTTCGGTGTCTACACCAACATCAAATATGTTTATCTCCTATAATCCACTAAACTTGAAACAAAAAAATTTCTACAAAGGGATAAGTCACTCTTCTACACAACCCACCTATCAACATCATGACAAACCATTCATATCCAATATCAAATTTTTGTATAACTAAGTCTTTGCATAAATGTATCTCTATCATTGCACCTAGAAAGGATTTATATTTAGATGTTATGAATAGGGTGTCCATGATTTAATTATCAGAAACCCCCCCCCAAACCACATAAAAAATACGGGCTAGGTATGCACATTTGTTCGAATGCATGAGAGGAGATGATGTTAATGCTAGCACCCCCATCAATCATAACATGTCAGATGCATATATTATCGATATGGACAGAGATGAAAAGTGCAGGATCTGGGTCATCGGTTTGGTGGGGGACAATTTCTTCATCCGAGAAATTGAGGGTGGCAACGTGGTGAGTAGGTGGAGGTGATGAGGTAGATGGAAATTTGGTGAGTGAGGTGACATGATGAGGTGTGATAATAGATGTTATAGGTGTGGGGTCATTAGTAAAAACCTCAATAGATTGAAGGACCTCTGTGAGGGTTTGATGATGTGACTTTGAGGTTTGGATGAGATCGTATAAGGACATTTTGAGAGGAGATTAGTGTAATTGTTTTAGCATCGTGCGATGCATATCCCCATCAGAAATAGGATATGCTGGACCATGGATAGTGACTTTAGGTGCAGGTGCAATTGGTATGTTGGGGACGTGGTTGGCTGATGGATCAGCTATTTTGTCTTTCCCTTTATCTCGCTGACCTCGGGTAACGACGTGAACCATATTAATTTTAGGCAAAGAGGTGGATGGGGTGGGGTTACCATGAAAGGTATACCGGTAGGAGGGACATTTACCAAGAGGTGGATAAGAGCCTTATGCGATGAGTGTCCAACACTGGCATTTAGGAGAAGGTTGACCAATCTCTCAGATGCGGACCATGCTGATTTCAAATTGAGAAGACGGGAAGAAAGGTCATGGCGGTGACGATGGAGGTTGTGGAAAGAAAGGGCATGTCAAAATGTTTCACCTGATTTCTTAGTTTTATGAGAAGTACTTGACGAAACAGATAAGGTAAAGGTGGTAAGAGGAATACCTATTTTGGGATGGTTGAAGGTTATATGCACACGTATTTGAATTCTAAATCAAAGTGATTGTGAGACCTTCCTTTTGGCTAGGAGGAACTACCTGTATAAGAACCAAAACAAGAGCACCAAAGAGAGTTAAAAAATATATGCAATGGACTACCTAGCATATGCTAGATCTTGGAAGTGCGATACTTCCTAGATGGCTGTCAATCCACTGTTTAAAACAATTCAATGCTGAAATAAAGTAAATATTTTCCTATTGTAGTTTAATATGATTTAGGCATCTCATACAAAATGCAATAGGCTAGATATAATCTAACAAGCTAGGCTAGAAGGAGATCCAAAGGTCAAGTAGGTTGGTTATAGGTGAATCAGAGCTAACAGGCTAGGTTAGATACATATCTGAAGGTCAAATAGGTGTTCAAGTAGGTATATGTCAAAAAAAATGAGGTTAAGTTAGATGTGGGTCACAAACAGGTTGCTTATTCTTGCAGAGATCAGGTGACACAGAGACCAACCACGGTTTTATAAAACCGATGATGGTTTTACTGTAACTGGAAACGGTTAGAGAGAACCGATGACGGTTAATTCGGGGGCTGGTGGAATCACACAGTCTAGGTTGTTAGATTTTTGGGGAAAAATTGGAGTGGATAGAAGACGGGGATTGATCACAAATGGGTTGTAGATATGTTGCGAAGGTCTGAGACTACTAAGGAGGTCAAATAGGAAATTGGGCCAAGTATTAAGATGATTAGGTATGGAAGGTGGTTGCAATTGGAGAGAGGGAATGGACAGAGGGTAAAAGACTAGGTTCCTTTACAACAAATACTACAGATGATGATAAGAAAATGAAATAGATGGAAGGAGGATACTTACTCTTCCGTGAGGTACAAGTCTAAAGAATAATGAAGAAGCTACTGTGTTGGAGGATGCTGGGAAGAAATTTTCTGTTGTGCTAGCGTATTTGGTTGCCTTTGTTGATCACAAATCAATCTTCATTTTGTTGTCACGTCTAAAGAGATCAAACTTGAGATCAGATGTTTTTCAACCCATATTACAAAGCTGTAGATGGGTCTAAATAGGCCATTTGGTCCATTTTGATATAACCGGCATCGTTTTAGGTGAGATATATCAGGTTGTTCAACAATTGTCTAGGAAGTTGCTTTTCTATTTGATAAGGGTCTCCTCTTTTGCTCGGGGCGAAAACTGACCTTAGGAGGCTTTTAAATGTGAGGTGATGGGATGGGTCTAGTGTTAGGTTTTATTTAGGCCATTAGTTTAGGGTTTATGTTAATGGGTCAAATGATGGGGGTGGTTAGGTGAGGTGCATTTAATGAAGGTAAATATATTAAATAGGTGTGTGAGGGTAAAAGGTCATTAACTTAATTAAAATAATTAAATTAATATGTATGGAGGTAAATGGCATTAATTTAATTAAAGTAATTAAATTAAAATGTGTGGGGTGTAGGAGGTAGGTGATAAGGTGTTGAGGATGAGGAAGTGATTATAGGGCTACGTTAGGGGACCAAGGTGATTATGACACGATTTCGGTGTCTACACCAACATCAAATATGTTTATCTCCTATAATCCACTACACTTGAAACAAAATTTTTTCTACAAAGGGATCAGTCACTCCTCTACACAACCCACCTATCAACATCATGACAAACAATTCATATCCAATATCAAATTTTTGTATGACCAAGTCTTTGCATAAATGTATCTCTATCATTGCAACTAGAAAGGATTTATATTTGGATGTTATGAATAGGGTGTCCATGATTTAATTATCAGAAACTCCCCCAAACCACATGAAAAATATGGGCTAGGTCACGAGAAACTATCCTCTGAATCCTCAACACATACCACATCCACATCTATCATAGAACCAGAAACATCCTCCTTATCTAAGCATGAAGATCCCATGGATACTGATGACATTCTTTCCATCTCACCTAATTGTTTTTAATATATAATATTACATTAGAACCATCGACTTATCAAACTAATCGTGGTACTAAAATCCTTCTAGTTATATAGCCTTAAATGATAGAAGAATATTCACCCACCATTAACATTATCCAATGCAAGATGCTCAACCTATCCTCTGTCATATGGAGGTAGAGGACCATTTCATTCAGAGAGTCTTACCACCTAACACCTTGACACACGGCAATGAATCTACCATCAACGTTGTTTTGGTGAGAAGTTTTTTGGGTGGAGAATTGATGGTTATCTTACCAACGTCTCTGGGACTGTAGGTCTCATTGCTTGGGTGGTGTATCTCCACTTTATTGTGAATGAACAAAAATGAAAATATATTGTTGGATGAGAGTTTAGGGATCCAACAGGAACACTTCATTGTAACCACGAAAAATACTTACAACTAATTATAAGGGAGAATTTTTTTGAAAGGTGGGGGAAGGGGATTGAGAAATTAGATAGGAGAAATTAACTTTGCAAGTAGAAAATCATATTATTGTCAAAGATAATTAGAAGTTTCATATTCAAAAATTCTAGGAGAGAAACAAATATGCTTAGAACATCAACAACCAAAGGAAACCATGCACACAAATTTGTACACCTTCATAAGTCATGAAAAGAAGCAACCCCTTTCTTTATCAACATCTTAAAGAGTTGTAAAATGCTAGAAAATACAGGAAAATAAGTAGGGAAAGTGGAAGAATAGCTATCTCATTTTCCTTGCTCAAAATCTCTCTCTCTTGAGTGTACAAAATTAACAATCCTTAAGAATGAGGGTGTCATTACATTAAATAGAACTAGAAATGAATCCTCATCTATCCCCCATGGTGCCCTTTCACTTGTCTTTTCCTTATGTGATTTTTGGTATTCCTAGGAAAGAACACTAAGTCCCCTTTCATAAAATAAGGGTGACTTATTACATTATAACACTATAGTCACATTAATGAATAAGACGAAATAGGAATAAGATGAAAGACAAAGTGCACACCCTTAATGAAGAATTATAACGTGGAGGAAGAAGGGGGGAGAAGAGAAGAAGGAAGAAGAGAGAGAGGACTATTCTAAAGATGATCTCACCACTAAAGGACTCCTCAGAAGAAATCTCAGTGAAATATTCATGCCTTTGAGTTATTTGCTGAATTTTGCTACCACTAGTGTCATCTTCTGTTCCAGAGGTATTTGGATGAAACCAAGGGACTTGATACGATTCTCCACAAGGGAGTTGATATTTCTACACTCCGCTTACCAAGTCTGATGATTCTCCGCAATTATGTAAATGGTTTCCCTTATCTCTGCCAAAGATTTCAAGGTTTTTTTGGTGAATGAGAATGGATCTCCAAACTCTCCCTTGACTTGGTCCTTAAATGCTTTCAATAGATCATCTGTTGAAGTATCCAAGTTCATTGTTGGCACCCAAAGCAATGGAATTTGGGCATCAACATCTTTTTACATTTTCTTAACCCACTCTTCATTTGAATCCATCTCATTGATAGCATGACTAATAAAATCATACCATGGGAACATGGTTTGAGCCCATACTTGATATAATTATTCTACTACCGACAAGAACACACTTTTGGTTACCATAAGAGATGAATTAACTTTACCCATTTCCATGACCAATGGATACACCTGATCCCAATGGTATTTCTTGTCCTCAATTACCTCCCTTGTGGTGGTGATACATGTATGTGTACAAAGTCATCATCTTAGGAAACAACACTTTTCTTTTTTTAGGAATCATATTTACCCATTTTTTAGGAATCATATCCAATATCAAATTTTTGTATGACCAAGTCTTTGCATAAATGTATCTCTATCATTGCACCTAGAAAGGATTTATATTTGGATGTTATGAATAGGGTTTCCATGATTTAATTATCAGAAACTCCCCCAAACCACATGAAAAATACGGGCTAGGTCACGAGAAACTATCCTCTGAATCCTCAACACATACCACATCCACATCTATCATAGAACCAGAAACATCCTCCTTATCTAAGCATGAAGATCGCATGGATACTGATGACATTGTTTCCATCTCACCTAATTGTTTTTAATAGATAATATTACATTAGAACCATCGAATTATCAAACTAATCGTGGTACTAAAATCCTTCTAGTTATCTAGCCTTAAATGATAGAAGAATATTCACCCACCATTAACATTATCCAATGCCAAGATGATCAACCTATCCTCTCTCATATGGAGGCAGAGGACCATTTCATTCAGAGAGTCTTACCACCTAACACCTTGACACACGGCAATGAATCTACCATCAACATTGTTTTGGTGAGAATTTTTTTGGGTGGAGAATTGATGGTTATCTTACCAACGTCTCTTGGACTCTAGGTCCCTCTGTTTGGGGGGTGCAACTCCACTTTATTGTGAGTGAAGGCTAGGAGGTCGAGGATCCAATAGGCACAGTCCACTGTACCCGTGGTAAATTCTTACAATGAATTGTAAGGGAGAAATTTGTTTAAAGGTGGGGGAAGGGAAGTGAGAAATTAGATAGGATAAATCAACTTTACAAGTAAAAAATAAGATCTTTTTCAAATCTAAATAGAAGTTTAACATTCACTAATTCTAGCGAGAGAAACAACTATGCTTAAAACATCAACAAACAAAGGAAACCATGCACATAAATTTACACACATTCATGAATCATGAAAAGAAGAAATCCCTTTTCTTTATTTACATCTTAAAAAGTTGTACAATGTTGGAAAATTGAGGAAAATAGGTAGGGAAAGTGGAATAATAGCTATCACCTTTTCCTCGCTCAAAAAATTTCTCTCTTGAGTGTACAAAATTGACAACCCTTAAGAATGAGGGTGTCATTACATTATATAAACCAAGAAATGAATCTTCAGCTAACCCCCACATGACCTTTCATTTGTCCTCACAAAATTTGAATCTTGAAATTCTTAGGACTGAAATTATGTTCCCTTTTATATTAATCAAGGGTAACTTATTATAATGTCTTGTAAAGCCACATTTAAATGAATATGATGAACATCATGATTGCTCGTACTGAATAATTAAAAATGGGGTGGAAGAAGAGGGGAAATAATGAAGAGAAAAAGGAGGAATGCTCCAAAGAATGAGTGGGGATACCTCTTCCTTTGATGAATATCTTTTTTATTATGATCACAACCTCTGCATTGTTAGAGTAGGTATTTACCTTAGCTCATGTTCACCTAGGTACTTTATTTACCTTTATTTTATTTATCTTCACCCACTTATGTGTGTGGATGTTTCTTTTATCTTATTTAGATATCAGGAGATATTATCTAGTTGTTACGTATATTCTTTCCTTGATCTATGGTATTGACTAGATCCTTGATGTCTAGTTCTCTCCTAAATCTATGGTCTTGACTAGTTCTTTGAAAATTTAATTATTTCCTTGATTTATGGCTTGATCTACAACCTTGACTGGTTCTTAGATTGTTATTCTTTTCCTATTTAAGTAAGGCCCATTCTCAATGTATTACATTGAGTTCCATAATAATATATGATATTGTTTCTCATTTGTTTGTAAAGGTTTTATGTAAAGTTATTCTGGTGAATTATTTTCATCTTATTGATCATGGTGTTTGATTAGCATCTGTGTTCTTTGCTTGGTACGATGTGATTATCATTCCTTTCATGGTATCAGAGCTACATGACTTGTCGTCACACCAAAAGCTTGAACTTATGGTGGAGAGGGATCTCATCATGTTAATTAGCTACTATGCCAACACCCTCTCATGGGATGGAGCTGGGTATACACCCAATTAGGCCCAACAGCATAAGGAGGAAGTGACACCAAGAATTTCCTGGGAGGTTACCCATCCCAGAACTACTCTGGGGTAGCACACTTACCTACTTAGTATCAGAGTTGCACGACTTACCGTCACACCAAAAGCTCAAACTGATGGTGGAGAGGGATCTCATCATGTTAATCAGTGAGGATTCACACCTATAGAGTCCTTTCAATGAATGCATATGTCACCTTCACGAGTGATCAGATATCCACCCCAAATCAACACGGATGGATGAATAAGATGCCTGCATATGACTTGGTGTAAAATGCACAATGGGTGTATGCAAAGAAAATCATAATGTGTGTCAGGTTGATCATGTCTGACAACTGAAATCTCATATTTCTCAAGCCTGAGTGAAGATGTAGAACTCATGTGTTTCTCATATCCTTAGAAAGAGTTGAGCGAACAAAAAAAGGAGCTCTGTCAATGTGTGATCCCAATGAAGTATCTGCTCAAAAACCAATGTTGGTTTGTTAGTGTTCGAGTAGTTGTTTTGACAACTCATACATATTTGTAGTGCCGCTCCACCCATTTAGCAGTATGGGAGGGTGTGGTGCTGATCTTGCTTCTTCAGGTTTTGAGTCCTTGCCTTGTTACCTTGGCTTTTCTTGGATTGTGACACTCTATATTTTGTGTCCTTTCCTTGTTGCTTTGGTTATTGTTCTTGGATCATGGCACACCTATTTACAGCACTTGATCAAATTATGTTTGGTGTTTTTTTACACTTTTGACATCACTCCATTGATAGTCTCCTTGTATGGAGCTATTCTGGTGGAGCCCAGTGTCAGTTATTTTTGAGTTTTGTGATCGAGCAGTGGATTCAAACCACTTTGCACAACAAACTTCTTTAGCATTGTACAAGTTTTTTGAGCCTAGCTTCTTGGGATGCCTTGGAGCAGGTCTTTACTCTCTTTACTTTGTTGTTACTGATTTTGGGTACCTTGCGGTGTCCCTTTTTCCCAATTATTGTAAATGAGTTCCTCATCAAGCCTAGTTGTCAGGACTCATACTGTGGACATGCCACATCTATTTTGGCCCCTAGCTTCACTTGAGGGGGGTGTTAGAGTAGGTATTTACCTTAGCTCATGTTCACCTAGGTAATTTATTTACCTTTATTGTATTTATCCTCACCCACTTATGTGTGTGGATGTTTCTTTTATCTTATTTAGATATTAGGAGATATGATCTAGTTGTTACATATAGTTCTTTACTTGATCTATGGTATTGACTAGTTCTTTCCTTGATCTATGGTATTGACTAGATATTTGATGTCTAGCTCTCTCCTAAATCTATGGTCTTGACTAGTTATTTGATAATTAGTTATTTCCTTGTGTTATGGCTTGATCTACGACCTTAACTAGTTATTAGATTGTTATTCCTTGCCTATTTAAGCAAGGCCCATTCTCAATGTATTGCATTGAATTCCATAATAATATATGATATTATTTCTCATTTGTTTGCAAAGGTTTTATGTAAAGTTATTATGGGAAATTACTTTCATCTTATTAATCATGGTGTTTGAATTAGCATTTGTGTTCTTGGCTTGGTACAATCTAGTTATCATTCCTCTCATGCATGATACACAGACACCCTCCACTACAAAATGATTGTTTAGAAACATTGTTTTGACATTTCCCGATATGAGCTCGAGATGAACACATACAATGCCCAATATGATCCTCCTTTAAAATTAGCTAATGAAATGCTTAACTTATTGAAATCACCATGACCAAATCAATTTGACTCACCCATCTCCACAAGTGATGAAGATGGATCCACCCATCGCGACCTATGATGCTCTTCCTTGTTCTTGAATACAATTAATTAAACTCACGATGATGTTTCCATGACCTCTTTGAATTTATCGCTCCTCTATTTTACCCATGAAAATTTTTTGCAACACTATGAAGAGAAAAAAAAGTTAGAAATATGAGTGAAAATGAATCTATTTGTAACTTTCTGCACTTGAAACTGAAAAATTACTATTTTTAGAAACTAGGTCGCAGGAGCTAATATTATTGGGCAGGGTTGTTTTCTTTCCTTGTTGTTTGAATTATGGTGTTTACTTCACATTCCAAGAAGGTTCATATATGTTTTGGGGCCCAATTTTAAGCAATTTCTATTTTTATAAAGTTGTTTATTTTCTTTTTTGACCCGCATGCCCTAGTTTTTAGTTTGTATGATTTTCAATGTTTTCTCTTTTGAAGGGTTTTGCTATTTTAGGAAAATTACTAAAAATGGAAAGTGAAAATTATTAGAACTTACTATTTTTTGAATATTAACATCCTCATTTTATTTGGATGAAAAATAACCTTCGATTTTCTGGGTTTTCAATTTTGGTTCTCTGTACAAAATTTCATCTTAAACCGCTTCCTAGATTGATGGAAAATACTGAAGGAAGAGACTAAGACAAAAAAATTTAGTTGGTTTCCATTAAAAATTGGTTAAATTTCTCATATTTCTATTTTATGTAGCTTTAAGGCACCCGGGGAGAGGTTAAAATTCCCAAAAAATTGCTGATATTTGATCACCAGTTTGAAAGTTATGAATAGATCTTTGTTGTTCACCACAAGGGTTTCTAGCAGCACTCAGACATGGTTCTAACTTGAAAATATATTTTTTTGTATTGAATTAGTTAAGGAGGATATAAAATTTATACTTAAGGTAATATAAAATGTATGGTAGTAGCAGCAATGGAGGAGAAGAATCATTTCTGGTAGTAGAAACTTTCCTATGCTTGCGTGAGAGAAGAAGTAGAAGCAGCTGGAAGCAACAAAGAAAATGAAAAATTTACATATTTTAATAGGTTGAGAAGGATCGTACTTTCTTTTCCCAACCATCCAAAAGGTTTGGGACGGTTGGTGCAAAAAAAAAATCCCCTTCCTATTGGCCAAGTGTCGTATCATGATTTGCAGTTGGGAAGGAGATGGGGGCTAGAAAAAACACTTTAAGCACCTATCGGGGGTCATGTGGGTGACTGAGGGATAGAATGGGATGGGGTGAATTTTCTAACACCATCTGTCGCAAAGGTTCAGGATAGTTTATTTACAAAATTTCACCCCTTCCCCATTGGTCTAAGGGGCACAATATGACTGGAAAGAGTTAGGGGTTAGGAAATGGAGCACGAGGGATTAAATTACAAAAAGGGTCTTAAAATTGGTCACATTTAGGTCCAAGGGATTAACTGGGAGAGAGGAGAATTTTCTTGCACCATCCATCCCAAATCCTTGTGAAGTTTTGTGTACAAACTTGTGCCACCTTCCCATTGGCTCAAATTCCAAGGTAAAATTTTGACTAACTCCTTAAGTCGTGCCTTAGGGAGAAACTTGTTGAAATCATAACTTGAGTTCCCATAGGAATTTTTTGATGATTATTTATATTAAATTACATGAAAATGTACTTATTAACATAATGGTGGAGGCTCATTCCTTGATTCTTCCTCAAACCCCCTAAAAATAGGTTTTTTCTCTAAAATCAAAGGTTGTGCATGCTTAAAACATGTTGTAAACATAACATCCTAAGTTTTGTGGAAAAAGTGAGACCACCATCCTCAAGGGATCTGAACTTATGGAGCTCCCATTCCTATGATGTTTCATTTGACTCCTAACTCCTCTTTTGCTGAAACTTCTCCAAAAATTATGAAACTTCCCATATTCTTCCAAAACTAATTTCACAACATTATAATCTCTCTGACATGCCTCCATGATGAGTTTGAGTCCTTCGTTCTCCTCTGGGGTGTGTACTAGCCTCAAGAATACTAGAGAAAATCTTTTCCTAAAGCTTTCTAAATATCCTGCCTTAATGAGTCATGTCTTGGGAGTACCTGAAATGACTGGGATACCCATAAATCACCTATGAGCACACTGACATGACACATTGGAATGCTCATATAGATGGGATAGGGACTGACTCAAGGATTAGGGTGATATTAAGGAAGGCTAATAATGACCTTTGAGAAAAAATTTTCAGGTAGGGGTATGATTGTTCATGCTTGAAAAGGTGTTGAATTTTCTCCCTTCCAACATTTGCATGACAACAACTGGATCTAGCTTGGGTGAACATTTTATGGATCGAGTGCACAACAAGGACATCACATGAGAACTCCAGATATGTCATGTACATAACATTTGACTAGTGTTTTATCCATTGGTGCCTTATAGAACACACGCAACTTGCAAGAGATAGACATAAAAGGTAGACAAGAAACACAAACACACAAATGAAGGGAAAACACTCCACACAACCTGGAAAAGGGGAAAAAATTTTGAAAGTCACCTATAATATAATTACAAGGGACAACCCTAATTTCACTAATGGGACACTTGTTTCAAATATTTCCCACTGTGCGAGGAAAATCCAATGGTATTCCATCCATATATGATAGAAGGAATTACATTTTCTTTGAAAGCCTCGCTGGATTTGGAATGGGCCAAACCAAAGGGAATCAAAATTCTCATGGATTCCTTTTAGCTCCCTTCTCTTATTCCAAATTAGGAACAAGATCTCCAAATTTGAATTCTATGGCCTTAGATCTTCTTTTGAAATATATTATTCACTTTCAACTAATGTTCTTTAATGTGATCCGCCACTCTAAGCCTGTTTTCTTCCATCTTCTCAAGAAACAAGATTCTCTTGTTAATTGAATCCTAATACTATTCATCTTCTACTCCCTAGAGAAACTTGAGAGTTGGCATATTGATCGTGAGTGGTATCTCAGCTTCAATGCCATAGAGAAATTGGAATGGTGACATGCTAATTATTTTCTTTGGTGTTATCATGTCTGCCCACAAAGCATCATAAAGCTTCTTGTGCAAATTTCTCTAATTTTTATCCACAAGCTTTCGTAATATGGTCATAAGGTTCTCATTGCTTTATTCAGCTTGACCATTCCCTTGCAGGTAATAGTCAACTAAGTGAGATAGGGAAATCTCATAACCATAGAAAAATTTGGTTATCTCTCTTTAAGAAAAATAGGTGGTACTAGCTACCACAATCTTTTACGGGACTCCGAAATGAAAATGATATTATCCTTGACAAAATTACATATTATTTTGGTATTATCTTGTTTGGTTTGGATGGATTCCACCCACTTTGTGAAGTAATACATTATTTGTGAGCATGTATGTGTGGACTTGCTACTTGAGTGGGGGTTCAAAAAACCAATGAAGTCCAGTCCCCACTACTGAAATGATTCTTTAATTACAACTGGCCTGAGGGGAAGTGCTATGAGCTTCGTGGTCTTCCAAACAAATTATTGACATGACTTGCACTTGGAAACCCATTCTTGAGTATCTTCAAAAGAGTGTAGGCCAATAGTACCTTCCCTGAAGAATATTATGAGTGGTGACCATCACTTAAAAGTTTCCTCATCACAGGCTTGGTCATGGTATGATTTTAACAAGTTCTTTTCTTGTTCTTTGTCCACGTACATATGAGAAAGCACCCATCAAGACCTCTATTTTAGAGAGCATGATTCCAAATGAAAATTTTTTGTTTTGCCCTTAGTTTGAGTCTTCATCCTTTGCTTGTAATCGAGATGAGTAGAATGCACTCGGCCATAGGTCAAGTAGTAAGAAATGTCCACATACCACTTGTCAGTGGTGTTTACCAAAAGAAATTATGGCATATCTTTGAAACATTTTGGGAAAAGGACATTCTTTCTCACCATGTTGGGCTTTGAGAGATTCATCTTTAGTTATCAATCTTGCACAAACCATTTCCTCAGACCAGATTGAAAGGTTGTATCTCCAGATCATACTTATTGAATTTTTGTAACCCAATTTCCCCTCTATACTCCAAGGTCTTGCTGAGTTAGAATGGACTTGATTTCCATCCTTGGGACCATCACTATGGTGTGAGATTTGAGAATTTACAATCTGAAATTTTTCATGGCTTTGACCACCACATAGGCATGTTTCTCCAACTACCTATAGTTCAAATCATGGTTCTTCAATGGGAAGTTCATGAAAGTAATAGGCACTTCTATTCCTTCATCATTATTTTGGACCAAAATGTCAGATAACATGTTCTCAGAGGCATAGAAATACATAATGAAATATTTATAGAAATTGAGACATACCAGGGTCTGAGCTTTGGCAATGGATCTCTTAATTTCTTCAAATGTTTCTTTGTCATCATCACTCCATTTGAAGCTTTCCTATGGATTCATCATGGATGTGATGTGTTTAGTCAACTTTGCAAATTAAGGGACACAAGCACCAGAGGAAGTTGAATTTGCCAAAGAAGGAATGAACTCCCTTCTTACTTGTGGGTAGGGATAATGCTTGAATTTCTTTCACTCTTTTTGGATCAATACTTGCCCCTTGCTTGTTTACAATGTGTGCTAGAAGTATCCCTTCAGTGACACAAAAATACACTTCTTGGGATTCAAATATATACCATGTTTTTGGCATCAGATGAGAACCTGTCTCCTAAGTGCTCGAAGTGGATCTCTTTTCCTTTTTGAGAATATTGTCAAGTCATCAAGATAGATGACATATGCAATGTTTTAGATATTTGAATGCTAAATCCATTGCCCTCTGGAATGTTTCATCTGGACATTGATCAAACCAAAATAAATTATTCTATATGCAAAAGTGCCCCATGGAGTGGTGAAGGCTGTCTTGGTCCTATCTTCTTCAGCCTGCTTCTGATCTGGTTGTATCCTGAGAAACCATCAAGTAGTGAAATCATTTCAGATCCGTGACTTCTTGCAAGAATGTGATCCATGATTAGAAGTGGATAATTTTCCTTTAGGGAAGCTTGGTTCAAGTTGTGGAAGTCTACACAAATTCTTGTCTCTCTGTTCTTCTTCTGTACAAGGAATAATATTTGCTACCCACATAGAGTGGTGGATAGGGAATATGATTTTGGCATTGAGCATCTTCAAGACCTCTTCTTTAATTGTATCAATTTTTTTTTGGATTATATGGCATTTTACTGCTTCTTCCTAAAAGGATTGGCATTTGGCTTCAACGGGGTTGAATAATGCATTTACTTTGGTCAGAAGGAATTAAGCTCATTATAAGAATATGCCAAAGACATACCAGAATACTTTTTCAACAATGAATCAAACCTTCTCTTTTCCTCTAGATGAGACAGCACTTTCCAATGTTGACCATCCTCGGTTGTTCCATGTTGTACCAATGTTTTCTTTCTCATGAATTCAGCCATGTACACCATGAAGGTTGCTTAGATCTTTATCCTTGAATGAGATCAATCGTGTTTTTCGAATAGATCTTCGAGATGACACCAAGATCTCTTGGGACCTTGTTTCCTTTAAGCTTGAGCACTCCCTATTCATTGATTCCTTCAATTCCTTCTTTATCTTCTTTAGACTACTGAACTCCCTATGTGGGTTCTCACTCCCTTCAAAGAATATGCTATTGAAATTATCTATCTATCTCTAAGAATGTCTAGGATCTGATTGCCATTCATTGAAGACCTACCAATGGTTCATATTATCGAGCACAATGGGTCTAAAAAACATCTCTATGGTCACCTTATCCTAGCCAAAGGAAGGATGTGGTGTCATTAAGGAAGATGACATTGCGAGGGAGTCTAGAATTTTCATTATACTCTTTTGGAAACGATTTGAATTACAAAATCATCAGAAGGAATCAATACAATCCCAAACTCTATTTTTATAATGCCCGAGCCTTAGATTTTTCACATGATATTGATCCTCTTACTTACTTCACTATCACTTTAGCATCACCCAAAAATTTCAACTTACTTGATTCCCATATCTTCAACAACACTCATTCCTATAAGAATAGCTTCGTAATCCATTATATTATTTGTATTATCAAACTACATCTTATATGAAAATGGGTATAACTCACCTGAAGGGGAATTTGGTATGATGCCTGCTTTGGATCTGGTCGCTGGAGTGGCTTCCATTAAACTCAATTATCCATAATTGATCTTATCTTCATCCTTCCGTAACAAGATGTAACTTGTCATCCCTTTATTATGTGAAGAAGTAATTGTCTAGTCCCACTATCTTGAAACACGATGTTTTTTCTAGGATCCTCTGAATTTCTAGACTATGTTTATTTCATCTTTTGTACCGGTAACTAATTATTCATATCTCCATTCATTAGAATGGTCACAGAGGACCAATCCATCTTGATATTTCACCACCCAGGTCCCTAAAAAAGCTTCTATCTCAATAGCATCTTGAAAGAAGTTGAGATGTCCACCACTAGAATGGTAAGAAATATTTTATTCTCAAGAAAATCAGCCAAGGCCACTTGAGCATATTTTATCCTACCCACCAACATGGTACTTCTTTAGATTCCATGGAGTAGCAAGACCCATTTGCACATAGGTCAAGGTAAGTCCTAAGGAATTAGCTACATTGATGGGCATGACATTATCATAGGTTCTAGAGTCTATAATACAATTATTAAGTTGGTAGCCTTTGAAAAGAATGGACAGGTATAAAGGTTCTACTTTTTTGGTCTTTGATGCACTAAAGGCCACACATGTTCTGTGAGGAAGGTGTGGATGGTGTAAGGGGATTATACCTTTAGTATCTGGGATTAACAACATTGAGGCTTTAGGGTACCTCTCCACATGGTGTTAACAAACCTCTCAAATTGAGTTGGGTGTGTTTGCAAATATTCTATTTTGGTGATTTGAACTTTGTTTCTATTTATATGTTCAACATATTCAAATGAAGATGTGGGGAGTGGGGAAGATGATTTTTTGGGAATGGTAGACAGCTTTGCATGGTGAGGATGATGCTACTTTTAGAGTTTGGGTCACTTTAGGTGGAATGTAGTAGATAGGTTTGAGAAGGAGAAGGCAGTGGCTAGTTTTAACTGAGCTTTAGTAGGGTTTAGCCAGAATTAGCATTAGGTGAAGGGACTGAATTTAGAAACAAATTTTGAATTATGAATAGATACCAGAGGACTTACTTGACACAATGGTAACAAGATTATTTCTTGTCTATTGGGTCTGGTTTCTCCTTGGATGAGTCCATTGATGGTTAGTCATGGTGCCCCTCTTATTGATGATCTTTTTTATGTGGAATTCATCGCTGGAGGGTCTTCCTTTTTCATCTTTGCTGCATCCGCGGAGGATGAAGCTCCTTTATTTAGATTGAGAATGAGGTGAGACAAAACACATGAGAATCTTGGTACTTCTTCATCATAATTCATCTTCATCTCCCTCGACGTATTCAATGAGGCCATTTTGAGTAATACCATCAACCTCTTCGAACTTTATAGATAATTTCCATCATCACCTTCTTCTAATTCTTCTGGTTCTTCTAACTCTACTTCCTCGTCTAGTTCTTTAGCTTCACATGTATTGGTGGTCAGTTTGAGTACAAGCCTGTAGCCGGTGAGGCGGAAAACCTATCCTTGGCCTAGTTTGGAGGGTTGGGCTTCCTTAGTGTACATTCAACATGGTGATCTTTGAGAGCCGCTTCTTCATAACAATCATGTCATTTATCCATATTCTAAATCATTGGATCAGTGGGAAGTTGAGTCTGAACTCTTGAATTTTTTTTTTTGCACTAGGATTCATTGAATTTACCAGACTAGATTAGGTCATCTTCCATCTCAATTGCATAATCTTTTACTTATTTTAAAGCACTGAGTTGAGATATTCTGAGGAAGAACCCAACTTCTGGTTATAAGGCACTAATAAATAATCTCTTCAAGTTATTGTCTGAAGGCACAACATCTTCAGGGATCCTTCTGATTATCTAACTATACTTGGCTATGAAATCTCTCATAGACTCGGTAAGCTCCTTCTTCATTTGCACCAATTGGGCCAAGAGATCCTAACAACCTTATGTGGTTTTGAATCTACTACTCAAATTTGGTTTTTATATCTCTACCAGTACAAGTGATAGATCTTGTCTGGTAACATATAAAACCATTCGACCCTCCTTTTCCTGTAATGATTTTATGAATAATCAGATGGACATGTCCTTTATGTTCGAACACCCAACACTCTGCAAAAGAGGTTATGGAGGCTACTACATGTTCTCTTCGAGGATTTGGGAGCCGTCTCCTCTATATTTTGGAAAGATTCTTCCTTGATCCTCATGGTAGTTCATGGAGCTGTTGTGGAAGTACAAGTGGGCTAGTATTTCTGCCCCATGGTACAGTTGGTCTTCATTATGGATCTATCTTCCATTTCATTCCTTGATCTTGGATTTTAACTCTTGCTAGGGCCACTGCTTAGGTTGTTGCTGTTGTGTTTGCTTCTTCTTGAGCTCTTTCAATTTCTTCAATTTCAGCTCTTATCTCAGCCTCAAATCTTTCTTCTCTTGACTTGAGCTTCTTAGTTTAGTCACAGCGCCAGTGAAATATACAATATTCTCATCTATGTATGGAAACTCGACATCCAGCTGGATTGAACAACATTTGGGATTCTAGATGGGAGCAGTTTGCTAGATGAAAGGGAGACCTTGGATTTTTTAGTAGCTCTTGTATCTTCACTGGAGTTTCTTCAAAATCTGGGTCTATTATGTCCACCTTGCCTTTGTGACCATGTGTGTACCTTCTATCTAGCCAGTTTGGAAATTCTGAAATGAACTCAAGCTCTTCATTGAGCTTACGCTTGAATCTATCTCACTCTTTCCAAATATGTAGCAACACTGTTCTTCTTCGAGGTCCAAAATTCTCATGGCAATGAAGTATTGATGTGAAACTCTCTCTATTGTGCCAAATAGCCTCCCTGAAATTATGAAGTAATATCCTCTTGAATATGGAACAATAACTCAGGTCTTTCAACATGATGGTTTCCCATGAATAGCCATAGATATCCAAGACATGGGACTCTCACGAATCTTCAAATTCTATAATATTTTTATTTTTTGAATTTTTGTATTTTGTTATATTTTGGTGAGTTCGTATTTTGGTTGTAGATAGCTGCCAAGTTTGCCCCACAGTGGGTGTCAAAAAAAAGATGGTGAGAAAATTCGTTCGCATGTAAAAATTGGTGGAATATCTCGCCAATGTATATGTGACTCTAAGTCCCTCCACTTGGGTGGTGCAACTAAAATTTATTGTGAATTAACAAAACCATGAAAATTTTTTGTTGGCAAAGAGGTCAGGGAATCGAATGATGCACACTCCATTGTACCCCGTAGTAAATGCTTACATCAGGTAGTGTAAGGGAAGAATTCACTGAAAGGATGGGGGAAGGGAAGTGAGAAATTAGAAAAGGAGGCATTAACTCTACAAATATTAAAGAATATTCTTGCCAAATTTACTTAGAAGTTTCATATTAACAACTTTTAGGAAAGAAACAAGTATTGCTTAGAATATTAATGACCAGAGGGAACTATGCACACAAAGTTGCACACATTCATGAGTCATGAAAAAAAGAAATCCTTTCTTTATTGACATCTTAACAAGTTGTATAATGTTGGAAAATAGAGGAAAATAGGTGGTGAAAGTGGAAGAATAGATATCTCCTTTTCCTTGCTAAAAAAATCTATCTTGAGTGTAAAAAAATGACAACCCTTAATAATGAGGGGTTCATTACATTATATAGAACTAGAAACGACTCTTCATCTACCCCCAATGGCACCCTTTCACTTTCCTTTTTCTAATGTGACTTTTGGTATTCCTAGGAAAGAACATTAAGTCCCCTTTTATAGAATAAGGGTGAATTACTAAATTATAAGACTATAGTCACATTAATCAATAAGACAAAATAGGAATAAGATGAAAGAAACAATGCACACCCTTAATGAAGAATTAGAACATGGAGGAAGAATGGGGAGGGGAGAGAAGAGAAGAAGGAAGAAGAGAGAGATCACTATTATGAAGAAAATCCCACCACTGAAGGACTCCTGGGAATCAATGTCAGTGAATTCTCCACGTCTTTGAATGTTTCTCTAAATATTACTTCCACTAGTGTCACCTTTTGTTCCTAAGGGATTTAGACGAAACTAAGGGACTTGATCTAATTCTCTGCAATTGAGTTGATGTTTCTGCACTCTAAGTACCAAGTCTGATGATTATCTACGGTGATAGAAATGATTTACCTTATGTCAACCAGAGATTACAAGGTGTTTTTGATGAATGAGAATGGATCTCTAGCCTCTCCCTTGACTCATTCCTCAAATTATTTCAACAGATCTTATATTGAAGTATCCAAGTTCATTGTTGGCACCCCAAATTATGAATCTAGGCATCAACATTTTTTCCATTTTCTCAACATTCTCTTCATATGAGTCCAGCTCATTGATAGCATACTTAATTAACTCATACCGTGTGAACTAAGTCCAAGCTCATACTTGAGACAAGTCTTCTGCTACTGATTAGAACACAGTTTTGGTTACCATAAGAGATGACATGACTTTTCTCATTTTCATGACCAATGGATGCACTTGATCCTAGTGGTCTTTATCAGCCTCAATCCCTTTTGGTGGTTATCTTCATGACTGTGCCATCCATGTACGCGTACAAAGTCATAAACTAGGGCATGAACACTTTTCCTTTATCAAGAATCATATTTTCCCATTTTTTGTTTTCCTTTCCTTTCATGGTGAATCCCTGAGTCTTCCTGATGGAATCAGGGTCAAATATACTTACTAGAGTGACCTCTTTAGTCAGGATGGTAAAGGCAACACTTGGATCTAGGAGCACTCAGACATAGGAGGTAAGAATTCATATGTGGTCATCCACTTGATCGATCTTTTCCTTATACTCCCTAATTCTCATGCTGAGGCGAGTGGATAACTCATGGAAAAAGTGTAGATCACCTCCATGTGTTTCCATTCCTAAGGAGATGGTGCTCATCTGGTAATCATCTAGGGTCATTTCTTTAATAGGATTGATGACCTTCATCTTGAATACCTCAATGTATTGGTTCCCTGAGGCTCCACTGTAGAATCTAGAAGCCGCATGAACCAATTTACCTTTCTTTCATTTTACCATTGAATTGATATCCAAGAAGTCAGGGACATATACCTATTATATATTACAAGTATCCATAGTGATTATATCTTGCACCCACTGGAAGATCTCGCTAATCTCAAACTCAGAACTTTTCATCATTTTAGCTCCATGTTCCTCATGAGGAGGTGAATCTTGCGTAGGAGGGGTTGGTGCAGTAGCAGGAGATAGAGGATTTAGTGATTGTTGTGGGGAAAGGAGTTTAACTAGGTCAATTTATCCTTACTCTAGATCCACCATGGGTATTTCTTATTTCCTCACTCTCTTACAAAGTATCCTATAGTAATGAGCCTCAATTTCCTCTCCTTTCCTCTTCAATTTTTCTCCTGAATGTGTTGATCTGGAAGCCTTATCTTTAGTCATGGATGAGGAGTGATAGGACACTTATCTCTAAATAAATGGGAAATTTCTTGATGAAATAAGACTATCCCTCCTTCTTCTGAACCACTACTTGGATCTATTGATTTCTTCCTCTGTGTGTTCTTTGATGTCGTTGGACTCATGCAAACTCCAAGCCACCAAATGGATAGGGTAATCCTTGACTACATATTATTCAAGATCAAAAATCTCTTAGCCATCTTCTAGTACACCATCCTCGTACCGGTAAAATCCTATTTCATCCTCTTGTGGTCAAGCTCACGGACCTCATACTCATCAATGAAGTTAGCCCAAGACTCTTTAATTTGAGGCACATGATGCAAGTTAGGAAAATGGAATGAATTTGTATTTTATTTGATATCAAAGTTATCCCTTGCAGTGTAGAAGTGTATATTGATGGGAGCTAGGGCAGATTTGACATTTGAATCATCATGGGAAATCTTACACATTAAAATCCCCACTAAGATAGGGAGAGAAACTTGCTTCTTTTTCCTACTCTTCAACTTACTATTCATGTGCACCAATTACTTGCACAACTCCATCAACACCATTATGTCACTTGTAAAGTGAGGAAACCTCCTTGGAGTATGATCAAAGCTTAGTACCCAAATGTATGAGAAGGTTGAGAACTAGATGAATCATGATCCATACTTCTTGGCCAAGGGAGTGGATTGAGAAAACATTATCAGATGTTGATTACCCTCAAGCATTTTGACCACCAACATTGTGAATGTGTCATTCACCCTTGTGTAATGTTGATTGCTTTCTTTCAGGGCTAACTATGGGTACTTCTCAAATGTAGGATCTTTCTGGGTGATGTTCAAAGTAGGTGAAAATCCCATGAATGATCATGTGTTTAGCAAGGAGAAGACAAGATATGAGGTCATTAAGACTCTTTTAGAATCTTTGACCTGGAGAAATTTGAATTAATGGATATCACTGATGAACTGGCCCTATTAATCATTTGTTTTCCTTGCATGATCATGTGGATGAAGAGTGTCATCTAGTCCTGAAATAATTTGGTGATTTCTTCCCATATTACCTAACTCAAATGAGTGATATCATTAGAGAAAAAATTATGGAACTCACTGCGGGAAAGAATATTCGGTGTGCAAAAAGGATACCCCTTGTGTTTAATCCAGAATCCAAGTAGAAGCCCTTGGAAATAGGACTTGGTCTTGTACCATTCAGAAGATGCAAATTATTTGGTGGTTATGACCATATATTTCTTAGTGGGGATATGAATTCCTTGGGATATGGCTCTTGGATTAAGTAAAACCAAGACTAAATTGGCATTTACCTTGATTGTCCTTGTGTCTAGTTTGTAGTGTTGAACACTTTCTAAAACTACATCAATGTTTTACAAGGACTGAGGATGGCCAATAGCTGCACACAATCCACTAACAAGGATCTTTTCCTCAGCAGGTTCTCTCATCCCACTAAACATTTTGTGTTTGAGCTCCTTCAGTTCCATATGAGTAACATTGTTGTCACCCACACTCAAGAAATCTGATGTGAGGGCTGAAACGGGCTCTAGAATAGATAAATTAAAATTCATGATGGAAAAAAGAAGCATTATAATTTATTACAAAGTTGGTAGTAAATTTTTGTATTGGGAACCGAAAATTGTTATTTTTGGAAACTAGGTCCTAGGAGCTACTATTTTGGGAAGGGTTACTTTTTTCCTTGTTATTTTAATGAGGTGTTTCCTTAACATTCCAAGGACATTAATATGATTTTTGGGTACAATTTAGATAACTTTCTATTTTTATAAAGTTTCTTTTTAGATTTTATATTTTTTACTTTTTCTTCTTTTTTGTACTGTGTGCCTTAATTTTAGTTTTTGTGATTTTCAATGTTTTCTCTTCTAAAGGTTTCTTGAGTTTTCAGGAAACTTACTAAAAAAGGAAAGTACAAACTAGTGGCACTTAATATTTTTATAATATGAAAATCCCCATTTTAAATTGATGGATAACTCTAGATTCTTTATGGGTTTTTGATTTAGATGCTCTGTACAGATTTTCAGCTTTACCTGCTTCCCAGATTGACAACAAGTGAAAGAAGAGAAACTTAGGGTACACAATTTTAAATGGATTCCATTAAAAATAAGGGAATTATTTTGATATTTGGTTTTTTAAAACATAAAATCACCTAGGATAGGAATATATGCTCAAAGTTTCACTGATTTTTTATCACTGGTTCACTAGTTATGAGTTAATCTTTTTTTTTCACCATGAGAGGTTTTGACAACACCTAGACATGGTTTTTTCTTATACATATTAATTTTTATTTATATAGCATATAAAGAGGATATAAAATGGGTGAAAAAGGATATATACAGGGCATGAAATCAGTATTAATGGAGGAGAGGAAGAATTTCCGGCAATAGCAGCTTTCCTGTGCATACATGAGAGAAGAAGTAGAAACAACTAGAAGCAACAATGAAAATGAAAAAGTTACATATTTTAATAGGTTGGGAAGGAGTGAACTTTTTTGTCCCAACCATCCCAAAGGTTTGGGATGTTTGGTGTAAAAAAATGTGCCCCCTTCCAATTGGGCTAAGTGGCGTGTCGTGATTTGCAGTTGGTAAGGAGAGGGGGCTAGAAAAAATAACTTTAAGCACCTGTCGAGGTCATGTGGGTGACTGAGGGAAAAAATGGGATGGGGAAAATTTTATTGCACCATATGTTCCAAAGGTTTTGGATAGTTGGTTAAAAAATTGCGCCCCTTTCCCATTTTTTCCAGGTGGCGCAATATGATTGGACGAAACTAGGGGTTACAACATGGAGCACGGGGGATTAACTTACAAAACGGGGATAAAAATTGGTCACATTGAGGTCTAGGGGATTACTTGGGAGAGGGGTGAATTTTATTTCACCATCATTCCCAATTCCTTGGGACGGTTTGTGGAAAAAAGTGCGCCACCTTTCCATTGGCTAAAATTCCAAGGCAAAAAATTAACTAACTCCTTAAGGCATACCTGGGGGAGAAACTTGTCGAAGCTGTGACTTGAGTTCCTAGAGAAGTTTTTTGATGATTATTTATATTAATTTTCATGAAAATTTCCTTTTGAAAACAATTATTGGGTTCCCATCCCTTTATCCTTCAAGAAACCCCCTAAAAATAGGTTTTTTCTCTAGGATTGAAGGTTATGCATGCTTAAAACAAGTTGTGGAAAAAAGTGCCTTAGTGTTTTGAAAAATGTGAGACCACCATCCTCTATGGATCTGAATTATATTTCCACTATATTTATTTTGGATCCTAATTCCTCACGAAACTCATGAAATTGCTTCCTAAAGCTCGGAATATTTTTTTGCACTGTGCACTGATTTTCCCTTCAGGACCCACTTTTACTCAAACTACTCCAAAACTTCTAGAACTTTCAATAATCTTCCAAAAATGGTTGCAAAACGTTATTTTCTCTTTGATACACCTATTTTATGAGTTTAGGTATTTCATTCAGTTCTAGTGGGTGCACACAAGCCTTAGGAAGACCAGAAAATGACCTTTCCCAAGCTTGTCAAAAAGCCTGTCTTGATGGATCTTGTTTTGGAAGTACTTGAAATGACTAGATACCTACATATCACCTATGGGAAGACTGAAACAAAAAATTTGACTACTTAGATATATGGGATAGGAATGACTCATGGATTAGTTTGATATGAAGGAGGACTCAAAATGACCTTTGAGCAAAAAATTTCATGTAGGGTATGGTTGTCAAGCTTTTAGGTGTGAATTTTTCCCTTAAAGAAACTCATGACAACAAGTTGATTTAGGGACTCCACAAGAACCTCATATAATTAAGGTTGGTTGATCTCTAAATCCACAGGACTTAGAAAAATTCACCACCTTCCTATCCAAATATATTCAAGTGTTTACTTGGTCATATAGTGATATGTTAGGTATCGATCCCAACATCGTTGTCTACAATATCGTCAATTATCATAGTGTCAAAACTATCAAGAAAAAACTTTGTATGATGCACCCTCACATAACTCTTCTCATCAAGGAAGAGTGACAACAAATTTTCTCTAATAACTTTATCATACCCATTGATTATCCAAAATGGGTCTCCAATATTGTGTTTGTAACCAAATCCTCAAGAAAGTTACATATCTGCACTAACTTCTGAGATCTCAATATCTATTGCCCTAAAGACAACTTCCCTCTCCCAAACATTGAACGACTTGTCGACCTAACTACTAGCCATGAGATGTTATCACTTATGGATGGCTTCTCTGGTTATAACCAAATCCTCATCACCACTGATGACCAACACAAAACATCCTTCATCACTCTTTGGGGGAATTTCTGTTACCGAGTAATTCCCTTCGGGATTAAAAATGTTGGTGTCACTTATTAATGCGCTATGATATATATTTTTCATGATATTATCCATTGTTGACCAGAGAATACTTAAAAAGAGGAACCCAAGAGGTCTGTGCGGTAAAACAGGGCATGTTCAAAGGCACAAACAGATAAGGGAAACACGTGCACGGAGGATAAGTTCATATTTCAAAACTTAGCCATTTTTGCACATGAGGATATATTTTTAGAGATGGCGTGCAGAGCACACAAACAAAGAAGATACATGCACACCACGCATTGGCTATTTTTGGAGGATAAACTACAAAGCACTTTGCATGAATGCGGACTAAGAACAGGTTTTTCACTATCAGTTAACTAAAGGAAGACTATTGTCAGCACACATGGATGTGGGACTATGACTGTAAATGGTGCATGGCTAATAATAACATACGACCTATTAGATAAATGGTGAAGGGAAAGTCCCCACCCTTATAAATATGTAGTGAACTATGTAGTAGAGCATATATGTGGATGAGTAGAGAGATATAGATATATGTATATAGGTATGTGTGCAAGACTAGACTATTGTATCAGATCTGTGCATGTATGGGCATAGAATTCCATTATTGTAAGAAGCTTCTGTGTAATTTTCATATTTAATATAATGGAGGATATTGGCTAAATCTAAGTGTTAGTTCTGTGTGTATCTAGATCTAGTATGTTCTTGATTTCATCATGGTTAATACTTAATTTTGTCCCCCCTTAGATATAGATCTAGTATGCTCTGTAGAATGATGTATTAATAGTGGAACTACATGTATTAAGTATTCATCATGCTAACATACTACAATAGCAACCCTAAAGAGGGACCTGGTACCTTTGTGCACTTCGGGTGAGTGCTCAGTCTAGGCTGAGTGATGTGCCAGCACGCCTAGGGTCTTACTGGTGAATTCTAGGCTACATCATTGGTTTTTTCTGGGACCTCTTTTTCAGTTATTTCCAGGATGGTTCACAATGAAGACATGTCGGTTGACTCTAGCAAGTGTTGAGGAGTGGATACATGACTTGGAAGAAGAATACACATGGAGGTTCAACACTAGATCTGAGTTTAACACACACACTTGGGTGGAACAAAATTTGTATGACAGTTTATATGAGAGCTTCTTTGCTATTTTCTTAGTAGAGTTATATGATTGGCTGGTTGCATATGCATCTAAATAGAACTAGAGATATCATACACTTATTTGGATGCAGGAATAATTTCAAGCCCTTTATGATGTTGATTTGATCTGGACTCGCACTGTGGATACGTGGTTCCATGGTGTTTTAAATAGTTATATCCTAGAATATTCAATTTCTATGTATTCTTGTCTAGAGGTAGCTGAATTCCAATTTTTATGGTATCCCAGAGGAACTTATTTACAAGGCATTCCACTGGAAATCAAGATCTTGATGGTAACCCTAAATTTGGAAGACAAACCTATGGCTAGCTAAACCCCACCATGCGTGGGGGTAGGAACAGGACCGGTGAAAGATGGAAGACTTAGCAGTGGAAAGGCAGAGGGAAGAAAGGTGGCTTAAGTATAATGAGGCACGCGAGAGGGAGATAGAGAAGCAGTGTGACATTACAGAGCGGATGGTGTTGAGGAGAGAGATGGCTCGTGAAGGATTTGAAGCTCACATAGAAGACGTGGAGCCAGAGCATCAGGAACTCCTCCATCTAGGAAAGCATGACAGGGACCCCTCCTCAGCCTCACAAGGGAGCATGCCAGCAGAGATGACATGGGCCATAGGTGTGCATCTGAACCTACCTGATAACCTAGCCCTTGCGCTTGGTTTTCTAGTATCTAGTACGACAAGTAGTCAGCATGATAGTTTGGGAAGTAGGAGAGAAGGAGTAAGTTAGAAAGCAAGTACATCAATAACAGGGCAGATGACTTCATTATTATTTGGGGGTGCATTCTCAGGCATATCATCCACACAGAATGTGAGCACGAAGAATGTTGGATTCACTTCTGGAAGTGGAACTACTTCACAGACCATGGGGGTTCAGTATAGTACCACTTGTCAAAGCACATGGAGTACGTCTTTAGGTCCTATTCTAGCTATATGTGGAGGATCAGGAGGTGCAGGTGGTTTTAGTTCTGGTGGATCTAGTGGTTCTGGAGGTAGAGGAAACACAGGAGGTTCTGGATCAGGTGGGTAAGGCCTGCACCAACCCCAGAATATTTACATGGAGATGTCTCTTCATCTCCTGGAGTATAGAGGCATAGAAGATGTTGTTGAACATGTGCACATGTGTGAAATATTATGGCATGCAAAAGGGATCACGGCTTTAGAGTGCAAGGCAAGCCAATTTTCTACCACATTACAGGGACGTGCACATAGTTGGTATAGGAAGTTTGACCCTGATCAAACTTGTGTGGATTATGTAGCATTGAAGGATGCTTTCTTAAAAGAGTTCTATATCCCAGAATTTGAGCAGAAGAGTATAAGAGCACTCAAGGATATCAAACAAGTAAATACTGAGAGTGTACGTGAGTATGATGCCTAGTTTAAAATGCTTCTATTGAAGCTCTCTTATGATATTCACGCAAGCTAGCATGCACAATGGTTCATTAGAGGATTGATTACACCATTTAGAAGGGCGTTGTCACATAAGACATACACTAATATCCACGTGAGGCATTGGAGGCACCTCTGTGTGCTGAGGAAGTTGGGAGTATTGACACTAGCGTTAGCCCATTCTTAGAGGCATAGATTGTAGCTATGGAAAAGTAGTTAGAGAAACTATCAGAAAATTCAGCCCATGAAACACGCTCAAGGATTTGGTGTACAGATTGTGAAGTGGAAGGTCACACCAAGGATAGTTGTCCCAACAGATCCATACGTTCATTGTTGTTAGACTGTGAGATCTATCATTTGAATCATGATGCTAGCCACTGTCCTTTGTTACAGCACGTGATAAGGAAGAATGTATCCTGCTATTGTAAAATTTTCTGGTCCATGACCCATGATACATGGAAGATTGTAGATTGATTGGTTAGATCCATGATGCCATAGACATTGGTGTATGACAGACAAGTGTAACAGATAATTCTAAAAATAAGAATGAGCACCAGGATCAGGATCATAGTCAACATGCGCTATGACAGGAATGAGGGGCATTTTGAGGGAGGTCATGGAAGAGGATGTGGTTATCGAGGTGGATATGGAGGATGAGGCCATGGTGGAGGAAGAGGTGAGTTTCCTCATGGAACGTGTTATACATGTGGGTCTCCTGACCACTATAGGCACGAATGTCCCCAGAATATTACATGTTCTTTCTGTGGAAAGAATCATAGCTATGAGGAGTTCCCAAACTTGTATGAACATCTTAGTAAGCAACATAAGAAGTAGAAAAAAGGCACAAGGATGGTTAGAATCCAGTGTGTGGTGGAAAATCAATGGATTCCCAAGTTATCACTAGAACCTGAGGCTTTCACCATGAAAATTACCACGCGAGCTGAAGTGAAACACACAAAAGAGGCATTGTAGCTGAACCCTACAATCATTAAGGAGGAGGTTCTACATGCAAGGTACCCAGATCCTGCTCATCAGAAGGAGGTCTATCAAGAGACCATGGAGGTCCTCAGAAATCTTCAAGGTGAAATACAGTGTCTAAAAGAGAAATCATGGAAGATAGAATAGAAGAAGGAAGCAGGGAAGGCCCCATCTGAGATGGATGACATAAAAGAAGTATGCAAAATGTTGTGCCAGGAGAATATTATTCCATTATTAGGGAATTGGTTGAAGGGGAACACTCCATGTGCAAGTACTAAGAATGAACAACAGATCCTGCATGTAAATCTTCCCCCTGATAGCATTGACTATGATAAGGAGATTACTCTGAATGTTGTTGTGGATGGATGGCTCTTGAGCAATATCTTGATTGATACAGGTGTGGAAGTAAATGTTCTTACATTAGATGCATGGGTGCAAATGGGGAGACCTCCATTACAGCCATCATCTAATGTGTTGTTTATGGAAAATAGGACTAAGGCCACTCCCATAGGAGTTTTGAAGGATGCATCTATAACAATACAAGGGGCCAAATTCACTGGATATTTTGAGGTATTAGCACTCCACCGCTGGCAGAGAAGTAGATAACTTTCCAACTTTACTTGGGAACCCTTGGTGTTATGCAAATAATGTTGATTTAAGGTTCAACAAAGGATACATCATTTTTGAAAACATAGAGAAATGAGTTGTAATCCCCTTAACAGATGGAAAATCTACACTATATGTTAAGCCTTTAAGTGAAGAAAACTTAAACAAAATTTATGTACGCCCTATTCAAGACCCAAAGGTCATTGAGCCATCAAAGGAGGGCATCCTTCAATGGGAAGACTCTCAATCTATTAGTGATACTATGAGTATTTCTTGTGACAATTGGGCTCATGGTACTTATGAACTAGTAGGGTGCGAGGTAAGAAGCACGATTGCATGGAAAAATGGACTTCACTCGGTTTGATGAATAGGTAGCTCAATACCTTGGTATACTGGGGTAGAAGATCTTCCAGTATTCTTGCAAGCCATGGAAGCACAGTGGACAGACCAAGTTCAGAGAAGGAACATGTTAGCATATACCCTATGTGGGACAACAACATGCTAGTGGGTGGTTCACAGAGATAATCTTATGGAATGGAATGAAATCAGGATCAAAATATCTACTCAGTTCTTTTGGAGCAATGCACCTATGTAGATCTGCATGTATCATGGTAATCAACCAGTTCAGCATCACATCTAGTAGTGTGAGAGAATCTAGAAAATGGGACAGGAAGCATCACCATCTTCACTCTGGGTGCATAAATTATATTCCACCCTACAAGGATGCACATGCGCTTGGTATGTATATGCAGAGTTACATAGAGAAACTGGAAATTGGTAGAATTTGATTGCAGGAATGATCCAGACCTTTGACTACTTCTCTTCCAAACCTCCAGTAGAAGAGGCATTAAAATTTGTCAAGTGCTTAACTATGGGGGATAGTGCAAAGGCGGAAGAGCTCATTCAGGAATTATTTGGTGAAATAGATTCAGGAGCGCATTTTGAAGAAGAAGAAGACATGGACTCCATACTACTAGAATGTGCTTGCCTTGAGAAAGAAAAAGGAAAGATGGTCTACATAGTGGATGATGGGGAAGTAGTAAATTTGGATGTCGATCATTCACCAGGAATGTGCGAGGTCTTGTACAGTGCATATATGGACACACACACATATCATTAACCAATGAGGACAAAGAAAGTAAATATAGGGTCAAAAGCTAAGCCTAAGGAGGCCATAATTGGAGACTACTGGTCAGACTCGGAAGTGGATAAAATTATTGAGTTATTACAGGATTATCAGGACTTGTTCCCTCGGGGGTATCATGAACTTAAAGGCGTGCATGAATCACTAGGGGAGATGAAGATAAAGCTTAAAGAATGTGTGTGCCCAGTTAGAAAGAGACCTTATAGAATGAACCCTAACTTGCGTGAAAAGGTAAAAGAAGAGATTGATAAAATGTTGAAGTCAGGAATCATTCGACCCCTGGACGAGTCAGAATGGGTTAGTCCAATGGTGATCAGTATCAAAAAGGATGGACGGATTAGAATCTGTGTGGATTACAGGGAGTTGAATGTTGCATGTGTGACAGACCCATTTCCTATGCCATTCACTGAGGAAATACTGGAAGGCATGGCAGGGCACGAAATCTATTCGTTTATAGATGGGTTTTCTGGGTATCATCAGGTTAGGATTGCCCAGGAGGATCAGGAAAAGACAACTTTTACTACTGAATGGGGAAGTTTTTCCTATACTGTGATGCCCTTTGGACTAAAGAATGCACCTGCTATATTCTCACGGATAGTTGTTTAGGCATTCAAATATTTTATTCACAACTTCTTACAGGTTTATTTAGATGATTGGACAGTATATGGGCTTGTTAAGGATCACTGTGACAATCTGCGCTTAATGTTTGAATGATGCAGATAGTTGAGTATCTCTTTGAACATCAAGAAGTGCATATTTTCTACACCATTTGGAATATTGTTAGGTCACATAATCTGCAAGGAGGGTTTACTAGTTGATCCAGCTAAGGTTGCAGTCATTCTAGGCCTAGAAGTGCCTACCAGTCAAGTGAGGTGCGCATGGATTCTTGGGTCACACAGGGTATTATAGAAAATTCATAAAGGGATATGCCAAAGTTTCCACACCTCTAGAGGAGTTACTGAAAGGAAAAGGTACATTTTATTGGGGAGAACCACAGCAGCGTGCATTTGAGATATTAAAATAGAAACTTACTACCGCACTGATTCTACATTTTCCTTCATGGGATCAACCATTTCATGTACATGTGGATGCCTCTGGCACAACCATTGGTGCGATGTTAGCTCAACCATGAGAAGGTATTATAGATCATCTTATATGTTTTGCTAGTAGAAATATGACTCCTGCAGAACATAATTACACAACTACAGAGCGCGAAACTTTGTCGATGATCTATGCATTACACAAGTTCCAACAGTATCTACTAGCTACACCATTTGTATTCTATACAGATCACATGACATTAAAATATTTGGTAAACAAGCCCATCCTACAGGGGCACATATGTAGATGGGTACTATTATTTCAAGAATTTGATTTCACAGTTGTGGTAAAACCAGGGAAAAGTAATTCTGGACCAGACCACTTGTCCAGAATACATTCAGGAGAGGAAGCCCAGACAATTGAGGAAACCATGCCAGATGCACAGTTATATAGGTTACAATGCACGCCATCAGAATTAGAGGACATTGTTATCTTTCTATGGACTGGTGTGGCACCAAAAGGAATGAAGGCCTTAGAAAAGAAACAACTTGCTATACATGCAACACCTTTTATGTTGATCAGCGGTGACCTGTACAAGTTAGGAAGAGATGAAGTATTATGTCATTGTGTGTTGGAGCATGAGTGCATGGATATTATGGAGGAGGCTCATGGTGGTATTGTAGGTGGCCACTATGTAGGTGATGCTACTGTGCGCAAGATCCTACTCACTGGATTATGGTGGGAGACCCTGTATAAATATTGTAAGGTGTATTGCAAGGTGTGTGATCATTGTCAGCATCTAGGAAAACTAGGGCAAAGAGATGAGATGCCTTTAAGACCTATTTCTAGTGCAGAACCATTTGAGAAATGGGCTATCAACTTTGTAGGACCTATTTCACCAGCCCGTGTAGGACTGGATCACGCTACATCATTACTTGCATAGATTATCTCACAAGGTGGGCAGAAGCAACACCTACAAAGGATTGTACAACAACTACAATAGCTAGGTTTCTATGGGAGAATGTTCTTACAAGGTATGGATGTCCTTTAAGTCTGACAAGTGATAGGGGCACACATTTTTTGAATGAGACAATCAAGATATTATTAGATGAGTTTATGGTTGCACACCATAAGACTACACCTTACCATCCTCAGGAAAATGGAACTGCCGAGGCTTTCAACAAGATTTTGAGCCAGACCTTGACAAAAATTTGTGATGTTGGAAGAAAGGATTGGGATGATAAAGTGTCTATTGTACTTTGGGCATATAGAAACAACTTATAAGAGGTTGAACAAGGCCACACCATTTCAGTTAGTGTTTGGTGCAAAATTCATTCTTCCTATGGAATTCATGTTACCTTCTTTACGTATCAAGCACGTTGGAGGTCTAGCTGAAGAGAAATATTTAGAAGAATGGATTGAAAATATGATCAAGCTTGATGAATGATGAGCCATAGCATGATGGAGTCAGAAGCAAGAAAAGGCCAAGCAGAAAGCATGGCATGACAGAAACATAAGGGATAAGAAGTTTGCGATTGGACAAATGGTGCTTCTCTATGACTCTAAGTTCTTGCACCATCTAGGAAAACTTAAGGTACATTGGTTGGGGTTGTATGTTATCACTTACATCCTTGAAACATGCACTTTCCAGTTAGAAGCACTTGATGGAACACGGCTACCCGGTTACTTTAACAGGAGTAGGCTGAAGCCCTACTATAAATAAGTCTTCTTGGTATTTGTAATAAGGCAGTGTTTCCATTTAGATTAGGTTTTCAATTTCTGTATTTCCTTAATGTATTTCTTCTCTTCATCACTATGCTTTGTAAATTTAGTTGTTGTTCTTGTGTAATAAGCACGTTTGCACGCGTGAAGCTAATTACTATCTGAAGCATGTTTATGTGCAGAGGACTACACATACTTTTAGTGTGGGGTGGTTGTTGATATCCAGGTACAAGACTGTTGGAATTGAAAGGTGAAAATAATAAACTACTATGGATGCCATTCGGGTGCTATTCAAGTTAAAATATTTCTTCTAAAAAGTGACCAAAGATGGAGATGAATGAAGGGACAGTATAACTTGAGGTAAGCGGAGGCCATAACAACTACCAGTGGAAGGTGCAGTGACAAGGTACTCGGGCGCAAGGAAGCATGCTGAAGAGAAGTCTGTGACCAGAGGGTAGGAAGGCACGCTAGAAGGTTATAGCTGGGGTGTGAAGATGTACCACATGGAACAAATGAAATGGGTCAATAAATGAGAGGACATTAGGTAGCTGAAGGAGCAATAAATGCATCAAAATTTGAAAATCTATATAAGGATGGGATGCGAGTTCATTCTTACCATTGCAATTAAGAGAATTTGAAAAGATCTAAGTGTGAAGAGATGAGAAATCATGTTGAGGTGTGAAGAGTGTGAAACTAGACATGGAAAGGAGGTTTGTGTGAAGAAGAATCTTGTGTTCCCATAGGATAAGGGTTTGAGCAAAGCAGATGCATTACAAATGAGCTAGGGCACGTGATTTCCACTAGGGCATGAGATTTGAGCTAGGGATTTAATTGCACATTGTAGAAGTCAAAAGATGAGTATTTTCAGAGGATTGCAGGGTAGAAATGGCACCAAAGAAGGAACTGCAGCAGGAGTTAAGGGAAAGAAGAAGGTGGTCATGGAGGAAGAAGAAATGACCCCTGAGAGTAATTTTTCAGAGATGCAATATCCAGAGGGGGTTATAGTAGGCCAGGAATGGGATTCCCACATTTGGAGAAGCAAGATAAGTGAGTACAACCATCGTACCATAGAAAACAAGGAGTTGGATGCACTGTTGAACACATGAAGACAAATAAGTGCACGGTGGAGGACATATGTCGGTCTATGACGACACTCGGGAGAAGTTATTGAAAAATATTGGAGTATATCAGTTATATGAGCTCCCCTACTTTGGAAAATATGAGCCCTTGTACCAATGGCTCATGAGAAGAGTACATGAAGACTTCTTCTACTTTGCAGGATGTAGAGTAAGGATTTCAGCCACGCTGATCTCAACTGTGACAGGATTGAAGGGCATAGGTGAAGACCTCAATGGGGACTTAACAAAAAATGCTGTAATTCTGGAGACCAGGAGGGAGCTGGGGTACACCAAGGGTCCACATGGCATGGACATAGAGAGGATGAAAAAGTACCCAGTTGTGTAGGTAGCTGCGCACCTTGTGACAAAACTAAATGACCAAGAGAGGTGGTCACAAGTGAACACCATGTGGCTACATGTTGCAAAGAAGATGTCTGAAGGGGTAGTATACAATATTTCAAGTTATATTTTAGAAACTATTATCGAAGAATCATGTTTAGGAGGAAAGATCAGTTTCAAGGTTGTTCTGTTATCTCTAGTATTCATGGAAATTAGAGTACCTGATGGGCCAAAGGAGAAGATCTTGGAGTATCCCATGGAGAACAAGTCACCTGTAGAATGATTCAACAAGTACTTGTGTGAAGGATTGATGACTGAACCAGTCAAGTAGAGGGCTGAGAAGTGGTACGATAGGCTCTGCGTGGCGTTTGAAGAGGAATGGTGCATCCCCAAAGAATTGCCTTCGGTGGTGGGTAAGGCAGTACAATTTGCAGTATACCAACATTTTTACATCGTACAATTTGTGATGAAGGACGAGGCTTGGAGCCCATGGTGCAAACTATCGTATGCCTTCACAACAAGGTATTTTCAGGCATCAGTTCATAGGTTCTTAGATGTGACCACCTAACATTCAATGTAGACAAGGTAGACTGTGACTACCACACACTGAGGAAGAAGTATGTATATCCAGGATGTAATGCATATATTGAAAGGCTCATCTCAGATGTGTTGAGCATAAATCTAGTAATTTTTCCTGTTGAAGACATTGGAGTAGCACTTGTGTACCTCTAACTGAAGCCCAAACTGGAAAACAACAAGTATTTGGAAGATGAGTTTGCATTCATAGGGCCATCGAAGGGTATGCATACCATAGAGAACATTCTAGTGCCTAATCCCATAGAGACAAAAAGTAGAAGGATGAGGAGGATGAGTGAGGATAGTGGTGGTTTAGAGAAAAGGAGGAGGTAGCCATCAGATAAAAGAGAATCAGAGCATGCGACTATGCCAACTCATGGGCAGGAAGAAGAAGAGGACCTAGAAGAAGTTCAAGGAGAGCACCACTTTAAAAGAGTATTCAGACGAACAAGGACTCAAGGTGCTACTCCACAATCAGTGCATAGGTCACCTTGACTATCTCCACAAAAGGAGACAACTGAGAAAAGGAGAAGGAAGTTAAAATTTGGAAAAGAGGTAGAGGAATCTTAGGAAAGTGCGCCAAGGTATCCTACACCACCTAAATATGAGGAGGAACCACAGATCAGGGAGGATCCACAAGAGGAATCAAAGGATGGAGAGGAAGGAGAAAAGGATACAATAGAAGCCATGCATGAGACTACTCAGGGTATGTCAGAAAAAACTCCAAATCTTGAAGCTCCAGTTCCTAAGGGGCCTAAAACAAAGAGAATGAGTGGAGAACATAGTGCACCAATCATGGGCTATGCTGAGGACATAGGTAAAATTTTCGTGCACCCATTTTTAGAGCACTGTGACACAAAAGGAGTTATTTGGCTGGGATTTGATGGATGAAGATATGGCAACCATGCACACAAGGAAGCAAATTTCGTGGTCGATGCACACGCATATGGATGAACCAGATTTTGATGTGTGTGAGGAGTCGTGCATGTCAAGGAGGTTGAAAAAGAATGCCCAAGCTAGACACATAATAATAAATCCTACTATTATGTCCGATGAGAAAGTAAGTAATGCATTGGTAAAGGTCTCCACAGAGGTGGCTCGTAGGAACATGGATAAGGCCGCAACCATCAAGGTGCTGTGAGGGGAAATTAAAACAAAGGATGTAGAAATAATGCACTTGATCCAGGAAAAGGACTTAGAACAGAAGAAGAACCATGCCTTTATCAGCATGGCAGAGACTATTGGGGACCATGTACTAAAAGCACACCCACATCTGGAGTCAAAGGTACTAGAGAAATTTCCTTCAGCAATGCACTATGTCAAGAATTTGGTGGATTTGGTACTTGAAGATGAAACCATGTGAATGCCAACACCAAAGAATCTTGAGAAAGAGGTAGAAAGGGAAAGGGCTGCAGTGAAGAGAAATATTTCATCTTACGAAGGACTGCTGCAAGCACTGTGGGAAGAACTAAAGAAGGTAGACCAAGCCTTGAACATCTGTACAGCTCCAGAGGTGCTCATCAAAATAAAAACCCTGGAGGAGGACAATGAGGTCTAGAAAGTGATGAAGGATGACACATTGGGCCACATAGAAAGATTAGCACTGGTTAAACAGAAGCGTGAGGCCCTTGCAGCAACACAAGAACCACACAAGGATTGGCTAGAGGAGCTTGGGAAACTCATCGCGTAAAAGATGGATTTTCTAGAGGGAAGGATGACTACAAGGTCCAGCATTGTGTTGGTCTTGGACAAATGAGAAAGGAGAGATTGCGCAAGATGAACTGAAGTCCATTGCTGTGGACATTCCAGAAAAAGTAGAGGAAGCACTCGTTGAGTGGTAGACCTTGGAGGCTGAAATAAAGGAGGAATATCCTGAATTAATTTTTTAGGTTCAAGCGGATGAAGTTGCAGGGTAACATCATTCTTTTATGCATATAGATTCATTCTTATTCTTTCCATTCAGATTCTTTGATTCATTTTTGAGACAACCATTTCCAGGGGGTAATACAATTAGTGTGGGGTAATGATGATTAGAGAATACTTAAAAAAAGGAACACAAGAGGTCTGTGTGGGAAAATAGGGCATGTTCAAAGGTGCAAATGAATAAGAGAAACATGTGCGTGGAGGATAAGTTCATATTTCAGGACATAGCCATTTTTGCACATAAGGGTCTATTTTTAGAGATGGCATGCAGAGCACACAAAAAAGTAGAGACGTGTGCATGCCACACATTGGCTATTTTTGGAGGATCGACTACAAAGCACTTTGCATGAATGCAGACTAAGAATAGGTTTTTCACTATCAGTTAACTAAAGGAAGACTATTGTTAGCACACTTGCATGTGGGACTATGACTGTAAATGGTGCATGGCTAATAATAGCATGTGACCTATTGGATAAGTGGTGAAGGGAAAGTTCCCACCCTTATAAATATGTAGTGAACTATGTAGTAGAGCATATACATGGATGATTAGAGAGATATAGATATATGTATGTAGGTATGTGTGAAAGACTGGACTACTGTATCAGATCTGTGCACGTATGGGCATAGAATGCCATTACTGTAAGAAGCTTCTGTGTAATTTTCATATTTAATAGAATGGAGGATATTGGTTGAATCTAAGTGTTAGTTCTGTGTGTATTTGGATCTAGTATGTTCTTGATTTCATCATGGTTAATACTTAATTATGTTCCCCCTTAGATATAGATCTGGCATGCTCTGTAGAATGATGTATTAATAATGGAACTACATGTATTAAGTCTTCATCATGCTAACATCCTACAAAAGCAACCCTAAAGAGGGACTTGGTACCTTTGCGTGCTTCGGGTGAGCGCTCAGTCTAGGCTGAGTGATGTGCTAGTGCGCCTGGGGTCTTACTGGTGAATTCTAAAATTCAATCAATCCATCGCTTCATATCAAAACTTTTAGATTGATGTCGTCATTTTCATCATCTCCTTCAAATGGATGTAAATTTTATACAGGACCATAATTGTCAAAATACCTTCTATGATTTCAAATAATACCTCATATCACCACCTATTCTTTTACCTCAATGTGAGGGGAGTCGTTAGTTTCTACCGATAATTCCTTAGATGTCATGTTCACTCCTTGGGACAAGCACAGTCACAAGAAATTTGTTTATTATATAATCCACACTCTTCATGAATACTGAAGTTGAAAAGTTTTGTTTTTCCTTGTACTTCACAACTTCCAAGCTCTATCATTGCCTTCTTAACCACAAAACTTATATCGTTACCAACTTTAACCCTCTTAAAACCATGCATCCCAAACAATATCACAGTGACCACATCACTCGATGGATTATGTGTATGACCGAGTTTGAACTTGAATTTATCCTAAAAAAATCAATCAAAGAATAGGATATCGCTGATCATCTTGCCGAATCTCCCCTCCCAGAAAATAAACCACCTCACGAACCATTTCTCGACAAATATTTCAATACTATCATCAATCATACATATACCCCTCTCAAAATGACCCTCTTCTTTGACGGATCTAAATGTTAGAGAGGGGGAGGTGTCAATATCATCATTATTCCTCCATGTGGTACTCTTATCCCTCTATCATTTAAACTTAATTTTGAATGTACTAACAACATGGCTGAATATGAAGCTTTAATCATGGATTTCAAAACTGCTTTCATGCTCGGTGTTCAAATCTTGGACATCTGCGGAGACTCAAAACTTGTCATCAATAAAATTAAAATAATATATCAATGTAAAAATTATATTCTACAAAAATATTAAGCCATTGTTGAATTCCTCCTAGAATCCTTTGACTGTTATGTCATCCAAAAATTTTGCGATCCTCTAATAAGTTCACAGACACCATAGCTTCTCTGACATCCCTCATCCCTGTATAAATTAAAAACTCTAAATTGTTCATTTTTTTCCACAGACTTGATCAAGCATCCCACAACAATGAAATACCTTCTATCAACACCATTGAAAACAATCTGATTGACCTCTGGTATACTTAGATATTTGACTATGTCTTGAAATCTAAACTTCCTCTCGACCTATCTAGAAAAGGTAAACGATATTTTCTTCAACACACTGTTGGATACATCATCGTAGGTGGTGTTTTATACAAATGTGGATTTCATGGTATCTTTCTCATATTTCTAAAATCTCATTAGTCAACTAAATACATCCAAGAATTCCATGATGGCATATACAGTGGAAAATTTAATGGAAATGATGTCGCTAAGCATGTCCTTTAAATGGGATATTACCGGCCTACCATTAACTAGGATTGTTGTGCGTATGTTAAGAAATGCATCAAATTTCAACAATATTCAAATCTCACTCACATCCCTAATCAAGCCTTATAACCCAATCAAGACCTATGGCCTTTCTCACAATGGGGGTTAGACATCATTGGCACTATCAATCCCATTCATCACAACAACATCATTCTATCATCACAACCATTGAATACTACACTAAACGGGTAGAATCCATTCCTTTGACATCCACTAAAGCTAATAAAATCATCAACTTTATTTATCGGCATATCATATTTCACTTTGGTATCCCTCATAAACTCGTCACTGATAATGGAAAATCCTTAAAAAACAAAGATGTTAAGAAACCTTATGATACATTTAACATCAAACTTAGCTTCTCATCACCATACTATCCACAAGAAAATGGACAAGCTAAATATTCTAACAAAATCCTCATGAAAAATGTTGACAAAGCAAGGCGGAATATGCATCTCCAAATCACATTTTCTCTTTGGGGCTTATCAAACTAGCATCCGTACTCCTACAGGTGATACGCCCTTTTCTCTAGTATATGTCTTCAAGGTGGTTTTACCCCTTAAAGCTAAAATCTTGTCATGCCACATATCCCTCAAGTATTTCATCCCTAATTAGGACTATCGACAAGATTGTCTGACACAATTAGAATTACTATGTGAAAAATGTTTAATAGCTCTCAAACATCATCATGTATATCAAGAGCGCAATAAGTGCATGTATAACAAACATGTAAAATAACATGAATTTAACAATAGTGATCTCAGTCTAAAATAATAGTGATCACTACTTTGGAAAATATTAAATGTGGAAAATTTTCCCCTAACTAGATCGGTCCATGTGTCATCACTCACAAGTATGGGCCGGGAGCTTATCATCTAGCTTCCCTTGATGGTACACTTGAAAAGGAACCTCTAAATGCCTTACACTTATGGCCTTTTTACTATTAACATGTTGACTGCCATGATAATAGTCACACTAATGATCTTATTTCACCATCAACCAGCCACTTTATCATTGTAATGATTTGAAATTATGAGGTTCCTTCCGTTACTATCCTCGAAGCCTTAAACATGAGCAACATGGCTCTGTTAATCACATATTTCACATGGACAAGTTCCTCCTTAACAGGAAGCCCAAAATCATTACATAAATTCACCTTTTGTATTAACCAAAGACATTTCATGGGGAACACATGTGTATTATGTGCACACATCTCTCCCCTTCCTTGAAATGGTCTATTAGGGTTTTCCCTCAACTAAAAAAGAGTCAAAAATATCTATGGATGCATCCTATGAAAATTAATAGAATGATTCCTCAAAGGAAAATGATCAAATATCTAGTATAAAGCAATCATTCCATTGTTTTATTCAAGATGAAAAATACATTTTGATATATTTTTTGATCACATGATGCATCATACCGGCATAATACCATTAGCTATCAAAAACATCCATATAATATCAACATTCATCGAACATCTATACATTAAACAAACATCAATAAAAAAATAGTCATAAGCAAATCATATCACATTAACATAAAAACCAACACAAGAATCAACAATCAAAATCATCATCATATAATCAAAATATCTCTATACATCATCTAGAGTCTCAAAATATTTGTATATCAAATACATATATATCAAAAAATTAAGGCTCCACAAACAACTGTATACATCAAAAAACATCATATATATACTAGGTGAACTAAACACTCACAAATAAAGCACTCCCCTGAACACTACTCCCTTGAGCATCACCATCACCACCATCATCACATCCTCTACTAATACCTCGCCCATTAAAATCTCTGCTCATACCGCCTCCATCTAGACCGCAAGGTGGCTGACCCACACTCACAACACTAACACTAGGTCCCACATGTCTCTGAGCCAGATATGGTGCATACATAAGATTAGTAAGTAGCCTCTGTACCACTATATCCTTGTAGTAGGCCATCTCATCATGCACTAACTAGTAGTTAGCCAATCTAACCATACCAGGTGGTCTCATCTGACCACTAACTTGAGCCACAGCTGCCTCTAATTCAGCATTTATCACCGATGGACCTGTGATCCTAAGAGCCTTTCCTAAAGTCTCACATTGTTACCTATATCAATCTCGATCAGATACATCATTTTCTATCTACTGACTTAGGTTTTCACTCTCACCTCTCAGATTATCCCTCTCACCTATCAATCCATCTCTCTACTCTCAATCCATCCCTATTGAAAATCACATTAGTCTTCTCAACCTCTAATGCAACCTTCTCAACCTCTAAACATGTTATAGTAGCATCAAGATCTTCTCTATCTATACCACCACGATCTACCCCATCACCTTCATTTCCTCCCTGATGTGCCCTCTCTACATGATCCCACACTCGTAGCAAAATATTTTATCACACTAATATCATTTACAATCATCTGTTCCCTCTAGTCGTCAACACCTATACCCCCCTCCTCATCAGGAATAGCATGAGGAACTAAGCACACTAGAAATGGTGTCCCCACATCCATATCCTCATGTTTGTACACCATAAGTGCCTCTGACACATCCTAAATTGAACCAAACTATCACTTGATGTGACTAGATTGAATAAGCTACCACTCACCCACACGCTGACCCTACACCCATATATCATGTTGGGTGGCCCTAAGCTTACCCTCATCTACCTCCCTCACTGGAAACTAAATGTATGGTTTCCACCTGATATATTTATCCTACAAACCAAAAATAAGATCCCTATAATAATCCTCACTCTTTACTGGTCCATCCTTCCCCAATCAGAATGCCACTAAAAAAATCCACCTGATCTCGCTAAAAACTCAACATCTCCACTTGAGAAACCTCTAAGATGAATAACGGTAATATGCCCAAAATCCCAACACTGTAGTAGAAAGGAAATATCAATCTCGAATCTCTTCTGGATACTCCACGACAAAATATCCCTATAATTCTATGCTAACAATACAGGATCCCATGCAAACAAAACCCTCTCCTCCATCATGGTATGTACTACACCTGTAATCATCCAAGGAAACTTACCCCCACCAGATTCAAACAAAGAAAAACATGTAATCCCAATCATCATAATGGTCATATAAGCACGAACCTTTATCTCAAGAGAATATAAATCCTGGTATTAGAATCCACCCATTATAAAATTCACATCATCTTCATTGGCACCATACAATCTCCTCATCATATATGCCTTATATGTATCATCGATCAAGTATATGCCCTATCTATACACAAGAAATCTCATAATCCTATGTACATCCTCTAGGATGATCATCATCTCACCCATCAACAACCAGAAAGTGCAAGTAGTAGGATCTCACTTCTCCATAAAAGGAAACAACAACCCTCGATACATGTGGATGTGTCTATAGTGATGCATCTCCCCTAAACCCACATCCTTTAAATGCAACCAATCCTCATCTAATAAGAAATCCCTCACATCCTCTAAAATCACTTGAATCTTGTCCCTGATAGTCAAGTTATCTCTCACCTGCATCCATAAGACATGTAAACATGGATTAACACAAATTTTTAGCACAATTTTATAAAATTTACACAAAAAATACCAATCATTAGCGATTCTCCCCAATCACCAGTGATTAATCTGAATTGTAAGTGATTCAACAAAATCAACAGTGATTCCAGAGATTCCACAAACATGGCCCTGTATGGGAACTAAAAACAAACAAAATAAAAATTAATTAAAAAACACATAAAAGAAAAAACAAGGTACCTACCTAAGCTTGAGTGGGCCTCCCCTACCTTCCAAATGCTCTTGTAGCCTCCATCACTCAAATATCACTCTCCAAGAGTCTAATCACTCAATTAGACTTCAAATCTCATAAATTATACAATGTAAATGAAATTTTTATTAGCCAAATCTACTATTTGAAAGTTTTGATTATCCCACACAAGAATTACATGTGATTTCTATAGTCTTTGATGATTCACCATAATTTCCCATGATTCATTGTGATCACTCGCGATTCATAAAAATCCCTTGTGATTCCCCTTTGTCATAAAATGACCACATTTCAATATCATGAGATATTTTTAACAACACTATCACACTTACATAAAAAATTCATCTAAAGTGTGCCTCATTTTGAGTACCTCAAATATATTTACAACTAAAAAATTCTTTACAGATTCATTTTACGACCTCAACACTAGTAAGACATATGTCTATAGGACATGAATCCCTTATTTCTCCTATCACTTGGCTCCTTGGTATTTATAAATTCTATTAGCAATCCCTAAAAATCATACATCTATAGACACAAAATCATGCACTTTGGGTAATTATCTAGTCTTAATTGCATTCTACTATTCATGTGATTCCTAAGTAAGAAAATTACTAACTAACCCATATCTTTAGCCATCTTCTATTTCTATTACCACTTTTTATCTCACACTCTTTCTAGCTTAGTTTGTCTTTTTATACTTTGGCATTTCTCATCATGGACATCAGTGCCCACCCAGGACTCCGACACAAGGTGCCCTAGTCCCCTCTAGGCGCCACTGACCTCTTTATACTTTTTTAACATTTGTTGGGTCCTTTCTAGCCATTTGAGCATTTTATATTTTTGGTATTCATCCTTTTCAGGTTTATTTATGAAATTCAAGCAAAAGAATCATATAAAAATATATTTATCTGATTATAATAAAGGACCAAGCACTAAGAATTAGTTATCACCACCTAAGGTTGCATGGAAAGGATATTCAAGAGCATTCAAACATCCATTCAAGGACAAGGGACTACATTTTTTTACATACACTTTATAGGAGAGGAAGTCTATTCTATTCCATGCACACATCTACTTACATTTCTTACATCTAGATACTTTGCTTGTTATCAAGTGTGACAAGCACACAAACCACCTAGGGCACAATTCTGCACAAACACACCTCGAACTATATTGGGTCTATAATTTAGTGCATCACTCATTCGTAAGTTCACTTGTTTGAAAATTGAGGATAGTTTGACCCCTCATTTTGATTCTTTTCTTTTTGGGATTTGATACACTCTTGAGGGTTTTGTAGATCATTTCTTTATTATAGGTTATCATCGACATCGATGATCATCATGTGGCATAATAACGATAAGAAGTGAAGGAAAGTGGACATCTCACAACCCAAAAAAGGAGGTTTAGTTAGGGTTTGAGTAGTCACAAGCACCCAGAGCATGCTTGTAGCACTTTGAGGTGCCCCTGATCCAATCCAAGTGCATGAGTCTAAGCAGATCCTTCGGTCGCACATTTTTCTGAGGCTCTTTGTGACACTTCTCTCTCATTATTCATCAAGTCATCACTTCAAAAAGTCTATGATTAATTTTGAATCAAATAAGTCTTCTTATCCCTTCTTTGTAACTAGAGTTTCATACTTTTTAGCTTAATTTTCTTGGGTCTATATTGTGATTCATTGTATATTTTTTTACTGCTGCATTGCAATCAAATTTAGGCATCTATTTATTTAATATTTTCATATCATTTTGGTGAACCAAACTCTATTGAACCCACTTGACTAGTCCTTCTTTTCCACCATTAGATGCTTTCCATCATGAACATTTCCATCCACTATTATTTGTAGAATCATCTTGATTGTATCAATAAGCTCGAAACACATTTGGCTACCACTTATATTTATTCTCACACATCACATGAATATTTATATCATAATTTTACTTCCGCTTTGTCTCTTAATGAAGATAAAATTACTTTCACATCAGATGAGATTCCTTCTTAAACAATGTTAGAAAAATGACACCCCTATATATTTAGGTTTGTATCAATAATTTTGGGGTCAAGCATGCCTTATCTGACAATGGCTCCGGCCTTAACATATGTAATATTGCATTTCTCCATCAAATAGGTCTTTTTGAAACTTCTTTGGCTCCTTCATCAATATCTATTTGAACATTTGACAATATCCCCAAGTGTGTCTTAAGTATCATTGATTTCCCTGTCACCATTGGTCCATGTATAATCAGTATTCCATGCCACGTAATGCCCAACTACCTTAATTATAATATTCTTCTTGGGTGTCCTTGGATCCATGATATGTATGCGGTCCCCTCCACTCTTCATACACAACTTAAATTTTGTTACCAGGGAGGTTTTTATGATGTTCTTTCTGATCCATCCCCTTTTTCATATTTCCATTCCATTGAGCAATATAATGATACTCCTCCTTTTGCTTCTACTCAAGAATTTTCTAAATATGGACTAGGATATGAATATTTGTGCCACTATGGTGTTTCTGATAGGGGCTTAGGAACACAAGGACAAGTGGTCACAACTTCTTGATATATTCCCACATAATCTAAAAAAATTGGATTGGGATATCATCCTCTATCTCCCCCTCCTTTGAAATATTATAGTACCTTGTATACTTCTTCACTTCCTCATATACACCTAGAACTCATTAGTGGTTCTACTTCTACCACTTGGGATAATTTAAAAACTTTTTCTACTAATTATTCTCTTCTAGAATACATGGGTGTTTATGATTAATTCTATTCTTTTCACCATAAGAGTAGTTCTCAATCATCTTTCAATACTACGGCATACTATGGAGAGTTTGATACACATGCTGCCAGTACCAATCCTCCTGATACTATTCTTACTTACCCATAAATTGAGGATTGATCAGCTCTTCTCAATAAATATACCATTCTATATAACCTTGGTACATCAGATAACCCACACATAATATTGTTAACTTCCTCTCTCACGCATGATGATACAAAAATATATCAAGCAAGTACTTCACAAATTCTCTAATATTTTCACATGGGACTACAGTGATATGTCAGGTATTGATCCATCATTTGCCATGCATAATATCATTTTTAACCTTAGTGAAAAACTTTTCCAAAAGAAAACCCACAAAATGCACACAAAAGTTACACTCCTGGTCAAAGAATAAATCCAAAAACTATTGGATGTTGGTTTTATTTGCGTTGTTGGTTATCCTAAATGGGTATCTAATATTATGCCCATTATGAAACCAAATGGTCAGGTCTGTTGTATGGAATTTTGTGATTTAAATAAATATTGTCCCAAGGATAGTTTGTTGTTACCCCACATCAACGCCATTTTAAATTCTACAACCAGATATGATATTATATCCTTCATGGATGGCTTCATGGGTTACAACCAAATCAAAATCAACCTGGCAGATCAAGAGAAAAATTATTTCACTACACCATGGGGGATTTTTTGCTTCACTCTCATGCTCTTTGGCCTTAAAAATGTTTTTTCCACTTATCAATGAGAAGTGACACACATATTTCATGATTACATTCACAAGATTATCGAAGATTATATTGATGATATTTTAGCTAAATCTCGATGACGTTCAACCCATTCCCAAGATATATGCATGCTATTTAAATTCTTACGGAAATATAAAGTACACTTAAATAAAAAAAATGTGTTTTTGGAGTCATGAATGGTAAACTTCTTGGATACATTATCTCACAATTTGACATTGAAATAGAGCCTAACAAGATTAAGGCCATTATCGATATGCTTCCACCTCAAAATTTACATCAACTACAATCGTTACAAAGAAAATTTAAAGTTATCTGATGCTTCATTTCACAACTTGTTGATAAACCCAACCATTCACATGCTTGATGAAGAAAGATATTCAATTTTGTATGGAATGGTCATTACCAACAAGCATTTGATGCCTTAAAATCATATATTTTAAATCCACTTGTCTTAGTCCCTCCTTTGGCTAGCTAACCTTTCTTGTTATACATTTCAGCCACATTTCATGCTTTAGGGGCACTCCTTGTACAACGTGATGATTCAAAATGCTAAAGGGAAATCTATTACATCAATCATATGTTACTCTCTTATGAATGAAACTATATTTATATTAAAAAACTATGCCTCGTCCTTTTCTTTGTAGCATGAAAATAACACTATTACCTTCTTAACAATGAGGTACATATCATTACCAAAGAAGACCCATTACAATACCTCTTGTCCCACACACATCTCTTGGGATGTCTAGTGCATCGGGTCATGCTCCTTACTGAATTTGATTTCAAATTTTTACCACATAAATCAATTAAAGTTCATTCATCGCAGATCAATTAGTTGAAGCACCTCTACTTGATGCATATCCCATCTCTGGTTCCTTTTGCGATGATTTCACTACTTACGCCATCATTTTTAATACTTGAACAATGTATTTTGATGGGTCTCATTGTCTCTCTGGCGTTGGGGTTGGGATCACCTTCATCACTCCACATGGTGATCCACTCCCCTTTGCATACCGCTTAGGGTTTTCCTGTACTAATAACATCGGTGAGTATAAAACCCTCATCCTCAACCTTATCACTACTCAAAATCTCCTCATTTGTAATCTATGCATCTATGGTGATTCCCATGTTGTTATTAATCAAGTTAATGATACATACCACAAAAAAGAGGAACACTTAATCCCATATAATACACTTGTTAAAGATATCTTGGTTACATTCAAGTACTACTCTAATACTACCATCCCCCATAAGGATAATCATCATGTAGACACCATGGATAGTGTTGAATTATTTATTCCACAAGACATTACTGATAAGCAAGCCATATTCATCATTTTACATTTGTGACATCCTTCTACTTCTACTCTATCTCTAACAGCTTGTGTCATCACACATAGTCACAAAAAACCCAAGTGGTTTACTATGGTTTACAACTTTATATATCAACAAACCATTCCCAATGGTATACAACCTCATGAATCTCATTGCTTGCAATGTGATGCCACCCGTTATGTCATCGTCAGAGTGGAATTGCTCAAATGTGCACTTGATGGTTGTCTATTATGATGTATAGGACTTTCCTATATCCCCACTTTATCTCTCAAATACATGACAACGTGTGCAATGGCCATTTCTATGGAAAAGCCATGACCCAAAATCTTTTACGTCATGGATACCATTGGCCTACCATGAAGCAAGACTCCCTTGAGTATGTTACATGTCAAAAGCACACAAATTTTCACCATGCACCTGCATATGATCTCAAACCAATTGTGCCAAAATGGCCATTTTCTCTATGGGGATTTGATCTTATTGGCATGATTAATCTGGAATCGACTGATGGTCACAATTTTATTATTACTACCATATATTACTTTACTAAATGGGTTAAAGTAGCCCCACTGTGCACCACCACTAGTTATAATATTTGTGGTTTCGTCACTACTCACATTATTACATGCTTCAAGATTCCCTATTCCATTATCACTGATAATGGTTCTTCTTTCAAAAATAAGGATGTTTAAAAAAAATCACAAAATTCAAAATTAAAAAATCATCGTCTACTCCTTATTACCCACAAGGAAATGGCCAAGTTAAGCCCACCAATAAGACTATTATAAAAATCTTACGCAAGACAGTTACTAGTAATGGTGATGACTGTCATAATCAAATTTTATAGGCTCTTTGGTCTTACCATACTAGTGTGTGTACACCCACTAATGTCACACCTTTTTCATAGGTGTATGGTATTGAGGTCATCATCCCACTAGAACTTGAGATACCATCGTTATGTGTTTCACTCAAAGGCATACTTCAAGACAATGAATATTGTGAAAAAATATTACATAAGCAATGAATGTTTGACTCTTTTCATGTAAAAGATATAGAATATCTTCGTGCATATCAAACTCACATCACCCAAGCATACAACCGCAAAAATCATCCTTATGAGTTCAATGTGGATGATCTTGTATTAAAAGAAAAAAAACACAAACGTTGATTCTCCTCTCAAAGGAAAATTCAAGCCCAATTGGCTTGTCCCTTACATTATTACTTATAATCTTGGAGATGGCATCTATTTCCGTGCCACTCTCTTGGGAAAGCCACTAAAAAACCCACTCAACATTATGCATCTTAAGTGATACTATGCATAAAACAATGAATATTTCCTGATGACACATGCTTGTGCAATGGTTCACACTTGACTGTTTAGGGCATCCTATACACATAAACCTCACACACTACACATCATGTACATACACACTAAGTATTCATACTTCTCATGCACATCTCTCCATACAAACTTAATGCACTCACAACACATACTTTACATTCACACTCAATACAACACACTCGACATAGTTACAACGCGTTTCACACTCAGACCTTTCACAACATATCTCTTATACATCACACAACATACCTCGCTCACATTACATGATATATATATCTCTTGTGTATAATCAACAAAATTTTCTTACACAATCTCCATATCCACAACACGCTACACACTACATTAAACATTGCACTACACACTTAACATAATTCTCACACATATTCATCACTATACAATCAACATTCTTGTGAAAAATTATTTCTAGTGCACATTAAACAAGGCATATTACACACTCAATGCTTTTGTAACATATCTCTTACGTGTAATCAACACAACATACTATGCACTTGACATCTTCACAATACACAACACATTACACATTCAACATATCTATTACACAACCAACATGACACACTACCCTATGACACACTCTAGTTCCTTGGTCCATACTCGACTGCTAAGGGTTTACATCTCAAATGGACCCCACCACACTCATGCATTCAATCAATCACTCATTCGCTCATGTGCTTAAACTCTATGTTTTACACTTTATCGATCACATATTTCTAGCGCCTTATTCATACCATTTCCTAATGATGCACTCTTGTTTTGAGGTTCATTCTTCACTACTGAGGGGGCATGTATAAATGAACCTCATTGCATGCATACATATCCACTCACTTGGGGGGCACATGGATCCTATCACACTCAATCTACATTCCATCTCACCTACACTCCACAACATGTTTCATATCTTAGTTGCATTTAGTCTTGCTTACATTTTCTTGTTACATGTACATTTTATTACACATGCTAGATAAAAACCTTGTTTGTCATTATCTTTTTCTATACACACTTGCGCACTCACTTTCTTTCTAGTTTTGATTGAAAATTCTACATATCAATACATGTAGCATAGATGTTTGGCATAGTACCTATTACCAGTCCCACAAAGGCTCTTCGAGGCATCCACTTTCACACACTACAGGTGTTATTATTTCATTTTGCATAGCAAATTTTTATTGGATTATGCATGCTTTGACATACTTTTTATCTTTATAATTTTCTAATGGGTGTTTCATGTGCAACATTTTTTTCACAGGTCTATTTACTTTCATAGTTATCTATTACATTTCTTGTCATTGTTTGCCACTATTTACGGTCTTTTCCCTTTGTCTTGTGTGCACACATGTATGCTTTTAGTCTAGTCATCCTTGTTTGTCTTGTGACATTGTGAGTCATGTCCCATGTTTGAAACCCACTTTTTACTATCTACATTATCTTCTTGCGTGTTTTATTCTTGTGTCTTATCTTACACATTTTCTGCTTCTTTGCTACTTTACATTTTACATGATTTTTTTCTTGTACTAATAGTTCTCTCCTAGCCACTATGTTTGTGTGTGCTTTAGTTTCTACCAAGAACACTCCCTCCCTCGTGCAGGGCACAATTTCAACATAGCGGTTGGTCCTCCTTTGGGAACATAGTCCTTAGTGACATCACATGCACCCCAAATGAGGGGGGAATCATTTAGGTGAATTATTCACCCCATGTAGCAGTCTAAAGTCATAATTCAACATAGTTCAGTACTGGTGTAACACAATTACCAGTCTCAGATAGGATTCAAAATATTACTTGGGTCTTTAGCACAACACAGACACCAATTCCCAGCACCATAAAGTAGTGTGTGGGGGCCCCTGACCTTTCCTAGATGCCTGTGACTAGGAGACAGTTACAAAACATCCTTCAATGTAGCACAGTGTACAACACTTCACACAACGGATTTTACATGGCATATACTCCTTAGCTCTCAACATGTATACATTACACAACATTTTCTACTGTCACATTGGATTGGAATTGGTCAAACCATATATTATTTTTACACACCATCTACAACTGTGTTCCATACTTCAGGAAGCATTAAAAGGTTGAAGGATAACACCAAACTTGTCTCCCTACACTTTTAGCATTTCAACACAACTGGCATGAGATCACCCAAACAACTCGATCTTCTACATCATCTAAAGGATCATTTCTACAATTTTTTTCTTATCATGGATTAGGTGCACATGTTCCTTTTTTACATTTTACACACTTTCTTACATACATTTTACTCATATATAAGTGTATTTGACTACTCTTTCATTCTTCTCTTTTGCAGGTCCGTCCTTATGGGAAGCAATAGTCAACATCATCCTACATCACATCACACATCAAAAACATCAATGACATCAACATTGACATCAACAACATATATATTGGTAACATCTACACATGCATTTCTTCCCTAGGATCATTATCATCATCATTTTTTGCACTTTCTCCTCTCTAGTTTCCATGCTTCATATTTTTATCACTCTACACTTTTCTTTGTCTCTCAGCATGTTTTTTCCATCGATCTACATGGTTATCAAGTATGCATCTCTATTTACTTTATGTTATCAAGCATTCACTCAATAAGATAAAGTGGGGGAAAATGTAGAAACAAAATCACGCACTTTGGGTAATTATCTAGTCTTGATTGCATACAACGCTTATTTTACTAAATTGGGACTTATTCCAGTCCAAATACCTAAAAAAATAGCCAATATTGGAATCCAATATTACTATTTTTGGACTCCAAAATGTCAAATATTGGAATAATTTTCACTCCAAAATTACACATATTTGATACCAAAATTGCACATATTTGATTCCAAAATTGCACATATTGGATTCCAAAATCGCATATATTGGAATCCAGAATCACATATATTGGAATCCAAAATCACCTATATTGGAATTAATTGTACTCCAAAATCACACATATTGGAATCCAAAAATCAAAATATCAGAATCTTTTAATTCTCCTTCAAAAGTACAATATCTCTGGTCACGATTTAAATTTATGAATCTGTCAAAAAACTTTTATTGATTTTAGGGAATCCAACATTGATATGAGAAATAATGTCTCGTAGCTGCTAGCGCATATAAAACAGATCCATATTCTTTTTTATAAGGGCTAGTAACTTCTAGGCTTAATGATTTCTCTGGAATAATGCTCTTATAAGTTTTAAGATGTTTTTAAGATTAAACTATGAAAAAATTGAATATTTCAAATGCCATTGAGCAAGCGGCCACTAGGCTAATGAAATTCATGAGATGTGAGACACTTCCAGATTCAATTACTATGGTTTGATTGAACCTTGGGGAAAATAGAGAATTACCGAAGATGTTATGAAGAAACTTAAAGAGGGAAACGATTCAATTTAGGAGAATGTAACTAACTGTAAAACCATTCCAGATATATTTTCATATTTATTTCCTATAATTTCTGAGTGTCTATAACCTTAACCAGAGAATTTATGAAGATGTTGAAGAAACTCTTCCTATTCTATTCGATTAATTCTTTTGTCCAGATCACTCAGTCTCTCTACCTCTCTCTATTTCTTAGGGTATCATAATATATATGCTTATTTGCTTGTGTCTTACTGCATATTATCATTTTTATATCATTCATTACAATAAAAACTCTAAAATTCATATTTAATTCAATTTATAATAAATCAATAATATGGATCACAAACTCTGGATGGATACATGAACTCAATTTGTAGAGGGTTACATTTTTTGTCCAAGTAGAGGTTTTCCTTATCATTCAAGGAGAATCTCAAAAATTTCAATGATATCATCTGGGTTAGGTGTTAGGGACATAGAGGATTAACTAATATTCAATGTCAAATGTACGAATGAGAATTGCCAGATTGAAAATGGTGTCCAGTTCGTAAGCCACTCCTGGAAGGTTTGTCATAACATAGAAACAAATTTTGATTTACTGGATATTAGGAAAATATATCAAGATGTGTGAAGGGATATATCAAGGATCGACGTTAATCTAGTATTTAAATTTCGACTGTTGATCACTATCAAAAATTAGTTGGTCAAAATATGTTTGTAATACTTATGATTACAAATGGTGGATTAATTATTATTTGAGCACAACACTTATTTCACTAAATTGGGACTTATTCCAGTCCCAACACCTAAAAATATAGCAAATATCAAATCCAATATTGGTATTTTTAGATTCCAAAATGTCAAATATTAGAATTATCTGCACTCCATTTACACATATTGGATTCCAGAATATGGAATCCAAAATTGATAATTAGAATCCATAATTTTATATTGGAATTATCTATAGGTAAAATATATTGGAATCTGTTAAAACCTTTGAATTCCAATAATAATTTGAATGCATCCATGAAAAACTGTTTAATATTGATTTGAGAAATAATTTCTGGATGGTCGCTAACCCATATAGAATAGATACATGTTATGTTTTATAAGGTCTAGTGACTACTAGGATTAATGATTTCTTTGGAATAATAGTTTTAAGATGTTTTTAAGATTAAACTATGTAAATTTTAATATTTCAAATTCCATGAGAAATTGATAATGACATTCACGAGATGTGATACACTTCCAAATTTAATTACTATGGTTCAATTGAACCTTGGGGAAACCAGAGAATTACCAAAGATGTTATGAAGTAAAATTAAAGAGGGTGAAGATTAAATTTAGGATGAATAATTTTTTCCATATATTTTTAAATTTAGATCTCATATTTACTTCAATTATTATGGTGTAATAGTAATATTGAGTTTTTGACGATTTTATGAAGAAATTAGTAGAGGGTGATGATCCTTCAAACTAGATATATTTTCATATTTAAATTTAGATATAACAACTGTAAGAGACATGGCATAAAATTTTCATATTAAAATATGGATATGAACTTATTTAAAATTAACTATAAAACTATCCCATATATATATATATATATATATATTACTATTTAAAAATAGCTATGAAATAAATTGAAATTACTTTACTAAAGGTAGGTAGAATTATAGTAAAACATTTGATGAATAATTTGAATTTATAATGTAACACTATTCCCAAAGATGGGCTTCCAAATCACCAATACAAATCATAATAAAGCTCCGATAAAAAAGCTCCCTATAATTGATTTTGTGATCTAATATAATACTTGAACATCTTCGACGTCCTTCAATGGTTGTAACAAATGCCACAACATATCTAACAAGTATGTGTCTTCTAACTTAGAATTTATGTTAAATGTTTCAACAATTGTGTAGTTTGCAACATCATTGAACTTGTTTTTCTCTAAAGAGTAATCTACAAGCATTGTATTTTTATAATTTTACGATGCATTAAACCATGACGAAACAAATTTAATATTATTGAGATATAATTTTGAATTCCCAGAACCTTCATAATCAGAGTGTTTGGTCTCGATGCAATCTTCCTGTGTAAATATGAACTTGAAGCTTGCAACCTCTAAGCCGATGTTTTGAAGGAATGAAGGCATCATGTCATCAACATTTGAATTTATCGTCAATGTCCATATTGCTATGTTGAAATGTTTTTGCACCATTGCAAGAACTCTTTCACATTAGGTCTGATAAAATTAAAAAAAATCAAGCTTGATGCCGCCAATTTTTTTAGCTATTTAATTTTCGAAGATAACTTATGGAGGGTGTGCTCCAAAACATTGTTTATATCAAATATGATTAGTTTCATGTTGCATGTGTTCATATCTGCAAATGAAAAAAAAAATCAAATGGTTGAGGGTGGTGAATCAATTAAAAAATAAAAAATAGGTCCCTTTCGATATTGTTATATTAAAAATCAAATGATTGTAGGTGGTGACAAAGGTAAAATCTAAGGGCATTCCTCGTTTTATACTAGGAATATTTTTTTATGAAGAATTTATTTGAATAGAATGTAATGTTTCAGCACTATGATTCTTTACATACTGTAATGTAGTTATTTCATTGCATTGGAAAGTGGTATACATTTTCTAATATAGAAGTAAAAACTACTATTCAAGCATGCTTGTAACTAATTTAGGAATACATATTTCATTAATAAAAACTATTCAAAGATTCATTACATTAAATATTTTCTATTAATTCACATTTGCAACTTATACACTCACACTCTAAACTTATAATTAGGGAATATTTTAATTCTCCCAACTTATAATTGTACAATAGTAATTTAAATAGTTACGCAGAACCATCACTAAAACATATGAATGCATTTTATTTACAATCTTAAGTTATATCATCACAATAACATTTTGAAATGCTAAATTTTTATTTAACATTTACTCACTCCAAATAATTGATTCCCTCCACCACATTTAATCCCTTTGACACTATTAGTGACAATTATTTTTGCAAATTGGTCATCAGCCACATATCTTATGAGCAATTTTCTCCTCTGCTTGTTATTCCAACCATAAAATTTGTTGGAGGGTTTCCCTTTGCATCTAATGTAATACACATTGTGTCTTTAGAATTTTAGGGGACATCATTTCTACTCCAAACCTTTTCTAGATCTTTTATTGCAATTCCATCCACCATTTTGCAATGTTCTTTTCCCCAGGTGATAAATGGATTCAAGTCAGTTGATAATTTTTTATTGAAGGCCTTTGTTATCTTTTCAACGTCAGCTGAAGTGATTTTTTATGACCAAAATCCCATTTCAATTATTTTTATAATGACTTTATAAACTCTTTCAGGCCACCTCACATGTTGATAGTCTCCCTGCGGAACTTGAATGTGATGTCCCTAGAGGGCGATTGGTTTTTCTCATACATCAATCCCTCCAAATCTAAAATAAGAAAGTAATTCTTATGGATAACTGCAGGGAAGTAAATATTTTTTTCATTTGTCTCATATCAACTCTAACCAATGGAAAAAAATCAACATTTTAGCTTGCGGATACCTCTTACTGCTGGGCCTTGCATGTAGGATTGCATCTTCTTTACCCACATCTTGATCCTTTGATGCAAGATCTATTTCAAACAATATTAATATTATTAATATATCTATTGCTATGGAAAATGAAAGCATATTTGAAAACAACATACTGAACTACATGGTAAAATGGTAAATTCAATATTAGCACTTTAGGTAGCTACCACTTACTGACTTAGCTTATGGCTTGGCTTGCATAGACCTTAATAGATACTTGTTTTTTTGATGTAATATGTATTACAATAATAGTAATCAATTAAAAATTAATTTTATGCTATCAAAAATGAAAGCATAATTGAAAAGCATATTGGTTTCCATGGTAATATGGTAAGTACAAATCAAAATATTATGTTTTCTAAATGAATTGTATCATCTACTAGGGTTCATTTATATTTGTTGAACCACCCATTGGTGGAAAACACTTTTGAGATATTTATGTGGATTAAAAACCGCTAGGCTATGCTATCATTAGTTGGAATAAGCATAAATTCTCATGTCTATATCATTATGTTGATACTAATGGTTTATGTAGATAACCAACAACCTAGAAACTACAAACTATGTAGTGTTGGATGCCACCATGAACTTTTAAAATGTGTTATTTGGTAATTCCTTCTTTGAAAATGGTTTCGCTTATAGAATTAGATGATATAATTTTATATAGCTTTGTGAGCCTTATAAATGGTTATGTTTAAAAATATGCATGGCTAACATACCTGGTTCTGTATGAATATTCGTTTTGGATACCACCACACACTCCACTGTTATTTTCTTTAGGAGTTGGTGGTATGCATCAGTAAATTTTTTTATAAATTTATGGGGCTTGGTAGCAGTTATTATTTATAAATTCACACGACTAACATACTATGATTTTCTTGCATATTTGTGGATGATATGGGTGAGTTCTCCTTATCTGTGGTAAAATCTGGTGAGCATAGAGTATTGCCAAAAAATGAGAACATTGGCAATTGAAAACAAAACTTGTTAAAAAAGTTTATAAAGTGATTGAAGGTCAATCACCATGATGAGATGGTTGTGTAGCATCAAGTTGAGAGGTTTTTACATCGATTCCTATTGTTTTTTGGTTGTCTGCATAAATAAGAAATGTGTAAGTATATTTTTTTGGTTGAAATACTTTTAACATAATCACATGTTAGAGTTGTATTCCGGTATGAAAATTTCTTCATATGAGAATAATAATGTTTCAAAACATGTCATAACTATGTGTCTCACCAATAAAAAATATATATTGATTGCACTAAATTAATGCATGTAATGTGACACTATTGTCGTATAAAATTAATACTATATAATCCTGGGAACAACATTGATCAAACATCTTAGACTAGAACTCATATGATTTCTCACAAGGAAAAGGATGTTTGTTTCCTTTTAGGCAAATTTTGCTTCCAATTATTAGTTGTGGCAATTTTTCCATCCAATCCCTAGTGACTTATTCTCTTTCATCATTTTTATTTTCGCAATTATGCACTTCAGTTATTATGTACATAAGACACAAACTTTTAAATTTCCTGCTGCTATCATAGAGTCTGTAACATCCATCCAGAATTGATTCTTCACTGTCTTTAACCTTTTCCATGTTTTTTTTTATTTTTTCTCTAAAAAAATTGAATATTCAATTGGTATGAGTACAATAATAATAAATTACAGCACACTAGTTCCAATAACTGTTAGTAGATCCATTATTTATTTAGAAGAAATATCGCTAGACAAATTGTAAGAAACAACGATAACACATTCTGCATTAAAAGGATTGGTGGCAGGAATAGCTACTAGAGTTGACACAAGTTGGAATGAGTATGAAAATTGAAAATTAAATTCTTTTATGTCCATCATCCTTGCCAGTATATTGTCTTCCATTGACACCACATAGTTGTGTAATATTGTATGAGCCTCAATAGGAAGAAATTCTTCCACGACATGGTCCTTTTTTCATTTAGATTTTTTTCCCCTATGTTGGAATCATATTTTCTCTTTCCTTTCCTCTCCTCACCCAATAGTACAGAAAAATGGTGGTAGTGTGATTCATGCAATTTAAATTTTTCAATTACATTTGATTCACTACAGGATGTCAATAGATCATTATCTAGATATTTGTCTCTAAAATATTGTAGAACTTTTTCTCTCATTTTTAAATCTCCTTTTATTCTCTGATAACAAGAATCAAATGTCTTTGATATTACGCCTACCTGAAGAGGGTCAGTTAACAAAATATCCCCTGATTGTACTTTATCTACTAGTACTAATAGTTCTTCGTTGTTCATTCCTCTAGCATCCCTAAATGAATTGGATGTGAATATTTCCAATGAATTAGGCTGAAAGTTATCCTGATTATCTTTAATAGGTGAATAAGAAAGGCCACCAGATCTAAACAACTTGAATGTTGTAGTCTGTTTAGTCCATATATCATCTGGAAATAATATAAAAGTCCATTTTTCATATAGATTGATAGTTGTGTCTGTTTTGAAAATTAAAAGGCATTTATTCTCAAAATTCTGCATTCAAAGGAAAATTATAAGTTTTATATTTTATATAAGGAATAAAAAATTTAATGAATAATCCAAAAAAAATAAAATACATTACCTTCCATTCCTCTATTTTGTTTTTCTTCAATTTGAGACATTGAAGACATCCAAGCGATTTCCAAACCGATCTAACTTTGTACAATAAATCAATAAAATTGGTTTCTATCTAATTTCTATTCAATTCATTCTATTGTTTGCAAATATTAGTAATGGCTTCATTAGTTGCATTTGTAGAAATAATGTGAGCCCTTCAAAATTGTAGCCTCTTATGTAAATAATTGTAAGTATCTAAGCCAAAAATGTTTTGTATGTTGGTCATCAAGTATATAAAATTTAACGTTATCCCTTTCCAAGTCTTTCAAATCTTGGAGCACCACAACATTATTCGTAGACTCCAAGAAGGGAAGAATAATTGTGTCCCTCTATATAGGTATAACATTTATCAACATGGAGTGCACAAAAAGGTTAACATTCTCATCATCAACATGACGATACTAATACTCTGGAGGTGTTATATGGCACCTACAAACATCAATTGAAAATAATTCACCATTAAAAAAAAATTAATCAAAATGTTGCTTAGTTGAAGGTTCTGCTTTTGTGAATATAGTGGTTTCTTTCTTCAGCAATGTAACTAATTTAGTATTCTTTTTCAACCCATGTAACTTTGATGTAAATGGATCGAGCTCCAATTTATCCAAATATGTTCTCCTCAATATAGTAAACAACTTGGCATGTTTAGGCAGAGAAATAAAACCTTTTCTATTAAAAAAATGACAAACGAAAGAGGTTGTATCACCTCTATAAATTTTTCTAACTACTGCAAGCATGCCAATTTGAATTTCTTCTATATTTGAACAACTAGTTTTGAATTTATCTACTAACAACCCCAAATCCCAACCATGTGTTGAGTAGGAACATTTTGTTTTGTCTTCTGAGGCTTTCATTTCCCATTTCTTGAATAAAGAAACATCTAACTCCATATCCAAAATAAGACACTTATTATTTTCATATTCAATGTGTTTGACTTGAACACGTAGTGTACTAGAATCAATGACTGCAAAGGATATAACCATTTAAATTTCCTCATGTCCGTCATCTATAAAAAAACACAGGTTGTTATAGTAGTTGTCAAGGCCATGGATTTCAACAAGCCATTCCTCATCTCTTTTCTTTCGGCACTCACTGCCTTAATTAAATAGAATTTCCATGAATGGATTGTGACCAATGGAAGACATTGTACCTAAAATTGGAGTAGAATATATTTAAAATTACTTCACATGTGGAGAAATTTCTCTTCACATTATATGCTAATGAATGTAATTATTATCCTTTGTGATCACCAATCTCTATAATACATTACATTTTATCATTGGTGAGAAATCAACATAAGTGTTAGCTATTATTAGGCTTCAAAGGAACATGATATCTAACCTTCAACTGGTTACTGTTAATATTATTTTGTGGATCACATCATTGATACCAGAAACTATGTAAAAATGTTCATGAAAATTAACACGCAACATATTTTGGAAGGATTATCCATTGTCTGACAAATATCCACATTGTGTAGATTGCATGAAAGGAATGTTTGAAAACATAGATGTTAGAGAGAGAGAGAGAGAGGATTTAAGTCGACATATGAATGGATAGTTTTTAATATTACTTGTTGGTAATTTACACCAATTGAATAGACTTGCTTAAAGGCCATTAATAATTAATCTCCATATCTATTAGAAAAGAATAACGTAGTGGCCACTAGGCTCAAGAATGTATTTATTTGAAAATAGCTATATAATAATGAACAATGGTCAAGCTTAGTGGCCACTAAACTCATCTGATAACTGATTGTCAATGTAAGTTCTATATGTTCAATTGTGGACCGATATTGTTTTTCAATGATAGAAATTATATTGTATTAGATGGACTTCGCATGTCAAACCCAATTACAACACTATATTTTAACAAGAATGATAAAGACTTATATATTTCACCTAAAATATATCTTTGTAAATTGTAAGCCATATTTGTTCATATCAAAGAAAAATCCTAGTGACAACTACAATTTCTGAATTTCAAAATAAATATTGAATAACAAATCATGGTCTAGCTTAGTGGATGCTACGATACTTTCATTACCTCTATTCTTAGCAATGCCTATAAGTACAACTTTAGAACGATTATTATTTTCAATGACTCTAATTATATCAAATTAGCCACAAGTTACCAGGTGGAGCCAATTGCTACACTAATTTTCATCGAGAGGGATCAATACTTTATCTTCATATCAAAGGAATAATGTTATGACCGATAGGTGCAATAATTTCTAAATTTGAGAATAGATATATAATAACAAACAATGCTCTATATTAGTGGCCGTTGGGCTCTTGCCATTACCATTTTCCATTGTAATCACTATTTATTCAAATTTTAATGGTTAGTGCTTTTCATGGATTGTAAGTGTCACATATTGGGTAGAATTCACATGGCAGACCCAATTACTGCACTACATTTTGTCGAGAGGCATCTAGTTTTATTTATTTCTCCTAAGATATATCTTTAAAAATTGTAATTCATATTCATTAGTATCAAAGAAAAAGGGTATCGACCGCTTCACTTAAGAATTTATTAATTTCAAAATAGACGTTGAATAAAAAATCACAAAATAGCTTAACGGCCACTACGATCATATCATTACCTTTTGTTATAGTAATCATTATTTGTACAACTTTAGATCGATTGTAATTGTAAATGATTAAAATGTTAACAAATTGTCTCTTTGTTACCTTGTGGAGCCAATTCTTGTAATGATTTACATCGAGAAGGATCAAGACTTTCTATTCTTATCAAATAAAATGCTTAGCGACCTCCAGCCTTCATTACCTATTGAAAGGAACTGTTATCCATTGTTCGCACCCCTACATAATAAAAAACTTAATAGGTCGAAGCATTGACAATTAATGGAGAAAAGGAAATGCTTTGCAATCTTTAGGGTAGCTCATGTTTTGGATTGGCAGAGTTGGTCTTAACTCGTGGTGAATTGGTGAGCTGCGGAGAATGGTAGAGTTAGCAACCATGCTTATCTTAAAATTGGTTGAGTTTGAGTAAAATTTCACTAGGTTGGTTGGTTGAGATGGATGACCCAAGGGTTGTTCAGAAATTTCATGTACGGACGGGGTTGGACAGTTGAGATGGATCGATGGGTTGTTCAGATGAATGTTATGGTAGTGCGGTGACAAGCTCATGGTTGGACCAGTTAGCGATGTATGGACAAGATAGAATGTGTCAAACCCCCTCATGGTTAGATGTCATAGGGTTAGACACCATCCAACCCCCAGTATGGATGGCACAAAGTTAGAAGGCACATCGAGATGGTCGTGTGACACATTCTACGTCACAAGGTTGGATAATTGTCTAACCCTATCAGCTATACAATTCAGAGATAGATTTTCATCCAATCTTCCAGGTTGGATGGCCCACGGTATGAAGATGATGACTCCTAGGTTGGTCGAAAAATAGAAGAATGTACGGCCTAGAAGTTTGACGTCATCTAACCCCCTAAGGTTGGATGGCAAGGAGTTTAGACGTCCCACTCATATTTTGTATGACCCATATATTTAGGTGTCATCCAACCTCACATGGTTGGGTGACCCGTAGGATGGACGAGTACCATGCTAGGCAAGGGTAGGTGGATGAATGACAACTCAACAACTAGATTTTAATGAGGCATGGCACCCATGACTTCCTGTGCAATCAAATTACAAAATTGTATGGCTCCCTATACCTCTTTAATGCATCCCATCGGTTGGTGGCCTAAATTTCCTATGTATTATAAAATACACGTCATTTTGAGGGGACACTTTTGAAAAGAAAAAGAACTCTATCAAAATTGTTCCAAAGCTTTTGTGAGCTAAAGGCCTCAAATTTCAAAATTTTGTAAAGGGTTTTCCTTGTGCCTATATTGTAATGGATTGTGTATGTTTTTAGCAATAAAATTCATTTTTTGTGGTACTTTTCACCCTATCTTGTATGATATTACATCTTTTACCTTCCATTATATTTGTAGGTATATTGTGCATACATCTATCTCTTTGTAGGATCTATAACTTATGCTTTATGAATATAGGGAATTGAATACTATTTTGAACTTTGGTGCCCCACCTTCCTTATCTTACTTTATTTTCTCTCCATTTTTCACTCACTTGGATTGTCTCACCCTTTCTTGGTGCATCACCTTCCCTTAGGGTAGATTTAATTTTATGCATTCTTCTATCGTTGTCTCCTTAGAAATAATTAGGGTAGGATTAGTTTATTTTTCCATTCTCTACATTTTGAAGAAGTTGGCACTAGGTTAGGAGAAATTATCCTACTTGCAAGGTCCCACACTGCAGGATAATCCCATGTTATGTAGGTTCCACTAATTTCCTCACACATAAATCACAAACAATCAATGTTGTTGTAATTTTGACATAATAGTTTTAGCATGCCCGGTGGGACAGAGGTCAATTTTTTAGGTTTATCAAGATAAGATGTGCATCTTGGTGAATTTTCATCCTTAAGAGGTTTTGTAGTAGCACATCTAGTGACTCCCATGATCAGTTCTCATTGGTTTCAGCAGTACTAGTGGCCCAAGTACATGAGAAGGATCCAAAATCGGTCCAGAGAAAGAGAAGAAGGTGTATTTGATTATTTGTTGTTATCACCAGGTAGAGGAAGAGAGTACAAAGGTCTCCATCTCCACAAAATAGAACATTATCCACACGTCCACCTAGTCGAGCCTTCCTTCAATCAAATATGGTTCTTAGGCCAATCAGGATGGTGCATCAGCCACAACCACAAAAAGGACCACCAAATCCCTGTGTACATCATGGGAATTAACTCACTCTCCCTCAATGTCCAGAACCCTATTCTGGTTGCAACATTAGAAATATTCTGCTACGCCCTTAATCATATATCTTATATTGGATGTATATAGCTGACTTGTGGCTATCATAACTTCTTATCATCATGTATCTCTTTCATATATGTTATATTTTCATTAGTGGGTCAGCCTTGGTGTTGGCCATAGCATAGGAATAATATATATAGGGGTTAGTAGGTAGTATTTGATGATCATATTCAGAGCATTTGAGTCTTATTGTTTGGTTTGGAGGTTGCCCCCTCGAAGTGGTTAAGCTATTCTACTTGCACATTGAGATCATTTATTCTCAAATATTGTGTTCATTTGGTGTTATATTTCTACTAATAATCATGATTTATACAAGTAATTCCATTACAAGTGGTATCTGAGCTTGAACTACGGCCAGCACTGTGTCAAAACCCTAATTGTGAAGGTTCGTCCATATCTCAAAATTGGATAGTGATTTTTTTTGCAAATTTTTTTTGTGGTGTGGAGAAATTAGTAAAGTAAGCTTCCCTTCCAAAGTTTAAGAATTTATGAACTTGGTTTGCAAAAGTTATAGCAGTTTTATGTTTTTTCATAATTCAGCTACCTAGGGTGCAATTTGTGGATTTTTTCAAAGTTATTTAGATTTACAGAAAGAATGATTAAAAATTAGTTTGAGTTTGTTCTTTGAGTTTTATAAAAAAATTGGCTGAATTCCTATTGAAATCCCAAACCCTAAATTTCAACCTTGATCCTTAAATCTTACCATTTTGGGGCATCATAGTTAGGCCTTCGACAAGAGGCAAAAAGAATCCCATCACTCTAGGTAAAACCCGTGATAAGGATGAGATAATAGTTTAGGAGTTAGAGTTATAAGGGGTATCTATAGAGTCTTCAGGGTCAGGGTTTACTTCAACGGACCATAAGGTCAGCTATCTTGAGTTAGAGTTGCGAAACCTCGAGGGTAGAGTGGCCAACAAAGAAGATGTAGACAAGATTAGATAACGATTGGAGGATTTCATTCACCAATTTAGTTACAATATCATGGGGTCATCCATATCCTTCCTAATCAGACAACTCAATCATACTCATATTAACCAGGGGTAAATCTTCAGGTCAAAGTAATAGACCAAACTAGCCAGGGTGGATCTGCAAACATGAACAATCCAAATACAAATACTCTGCAATCCCGTAACATGATTCCAAAAGTGGAAATGCGTAAGTTTTATGGAAAGGATTCACTTAATTGGATTAACCAGATGGAGAATTTCTTTTATCTTCATCAGATTCCATCAGGACAAATGGTTACCGTCGGCATAATGGCGGTATAACACCTCCTTTCATACTTCATCTAAAATGTCTCCTTTCTTGGCATTATATGGGTACCATCCACCATCTATCACTTCGTCTTTGAGAGTCCAACCAAGGGTTCGAGCAGTTGAAGAACATATTCAACACCAAAAAGAGGTGCTTTCCTAGTCTCAGGGAGAATTTTGGCCATGTCACAAAACCGCATGAAGCAACAGGTAAATCAACATCGTAGCGAAAGACATTTTGAAGTCGGTGATTGGGTTTTTGTGTGTTTACAACTATATAAGCAAATGTCCTTGAAACAATAGAAAAAGGATAACAAGCTTTAACCTAAGTATTATGGGCCCTTATAAAGTGTTACAGAAGATTGGCAATGTATCTTACAAACTGGAACTTCCTCTTGGCTACTTCGAATTCATCTAGTCTTCCCATGTATCTTGCCTAAAGAAGGTAATTGGACATACAATATCAATCCAGACACAGTGTTACCCGAGCTTGATGAATAGGGAAGAATCATCCTGGAACCAGAATTCATCTTTCAGATGCATGCACTAAGTGATTGAGGACAAGGGTCATCATTAAGTATTTGATCGAGTGGAAAAATCTAGACAATGAAGACGCAACTTGGTAGGATGCAAACTTCCTGCAGCAACATCCAGATCTTCTCAATATTGGGGACAATGTTGCTTCGAAGGGGAAGGGGCATGCTACGCCCTTAATCATATATCTTATATTGGATGTATATAGCTAACTTGTGGCTATCATAACTTCTTATCATTATGTATCTCTTTCATATATGTTATATTTTCATTAGTGGGTCGGCCTTGGTGTTGGCCATAGCATAGGAATAATATATATAGAGGTTAGTAGGTAGTAGTTTATCATCATTGGAGCATTTGAGTATTATTGTATGGTTTTGAGGTTGCCCCCTCGAAGTGGCAAAGATATTCTAATTGCATATTGAGATCATTATTCTGGAATATTGTGTTGTTTGGTTGTTATATTTCTGCTCATGATATGAATTATATAAGTAATTTCATTACATATTCCCTACTTCACGGGGGAGACCCACACAACTCCTGCTGACCATATTCAGCATATTTTGATTATTTGTACCATTCATGAGATCAATGAAGTGGATGTTGCAGTCAAATTGTTGGCTTCCTCTTTTAAGGGGAAGGCCTTGCAGTTATTAAGGAGCATAGCAATAGGGTGCATTAAAAATTGGGATGAAAAATACACAACCCACTACAACCATTTTAGAGAAAGATGGGACAATTTGTCCCTATTGGAGCAACTAACTACAATCAAAAGGGCTCCCAATGAACAAATGACAAACTTTAATTTTTGATTTTAACAGACATTGGACCAAATCCCCATTCTTGTAAGGTCGGCTGTTAAAGTTGCATTCCTCTATTTACTTAAAGCTTTATATTTTGGTACATCTATTATGATACAATCTATGAGAGGGATAACCTTACCAGAGGATTATGCCATAACTATTAGAGTTGAGAATTGTCTAGTATAATCCTGTAAACTAGCACTTAGGTAACCTATGCCCCTATATCTAGAATTGGGAAACCCCTTTACTATTCAAGTGCCAAAAATAGGCCCTATTCCTTCGCCTAGAAATCAAAGCGATAAAGAGGCCTCATATTCTTCTAGCTACCCATTTTAAATCCAAGAACTTAATAAAGTGTTACAGGAGATAATCAAGGGGCATTAAAATTTTAGGAATGAGTTAGTGGCCACCAAGAGGTAACAGGCCCAGTATTTTAGACCCTTTCAGCCTTAAATTCAATATTAAGTTTGGCCCCCATATCAACAAAATAGAGCTCCCGCTCAAGCTTCCAATCAGAATCAAGGGAAACCTCTTGCTACCAAACCTTCTCAGCCTTATAATCCAAATGCAACATCAACATCAAGGGCTCTAGTTCCAGTCCAGAACAATGTGGCACAAGAATATGAATGGTGTCCTCTATATGGCTACTATTATGATCAAACTACATACTTTCAAGATCTGTCAAATCAATCTCTAGTGGTGTAGACCATGGGCGTGCCTCAAGAGGTGAGCCAAGACGAAAATCAGTAGTAAGAAATTCAACTGGAGGCACCTCAGACTGAAACTACATTGATCAATTTTCAAGTAGAAGATATATGTGGAATCAATCAATATTTTTTACAGAGTGTAGCTGCTAACACACGATCAAAGAAGAGGAACATAGAGGAGGGGAAATCATATAGTCCAGTTGTTTCTCAGCCCACTCACACACCACAAGGAGTTGGTAGACCAAGCACAGCTCCCAGTGCACAAAACCAACCTAAGGCAATTGTTGTAGTTGCCTTGAATTTGCAAGATCGGTCCAGGGTACCAGTTGTGACAGCTCACAGTACCAATTCAAGTGCCAAAAAAGGTCATGCCCGTCAAGGGACAACAAAAGGAGAACCCACCTCCATTTGATATCATCGATCAAATGAAGAATATCAATGTCAACATTTCCATGTGGGAATCATTAGAAATTCAAGTGTAGCGATATTTATTGCAAGAATCTATGGAAAATTGGTCACCTTCTAATGAGCCATAAAAAAATTAGGAGAGGGTTCTTACTAACACTACTCAATAAGGAGAAGTTCATTGAGGTAAGAATGTGTAGCCTCCACCATTCTATGTCTCATTGATAGTTGGAGATAAGTTAGTACACAATGGCATGATCGAATTAGGGGTGAGAAACTTAGTAATGCTAAAGAAAATCATAGATAAATTAGGTTTTAAAAATGAGTGAGTATTGAAGGGAGTAGTGCAATTAGACAAGACAACAGTAGGGATAGTTGGAGTGATCAAGGAACTAAGCCTTACACTCCATCTTGCCTAAATTTCACATTTTACAAGATGTATCAATGATTGAATTGCCATCGGTATTTTCTTTCAAGGCCAAGATTAGGGATACTTTCCAGTAGATTGGTCTCACATGTTGTTTAGGACAAGGTATGGAGCTAAGGTTATTATTAGGTCAAAACCAATCACACAATTTCATATTGAGCCCCATGTGCCAAGTCCAATAAATGTTAATTGTGTAGTGTTTGAATGGGAGGATATTTTAGATGCCTATGAACCAAACACCAAGGTTGGGACTATTCTTGATTTGACACTTCATGAGTGGGCTCAAAAAATCTATGGATATGACCCATATAAGGAGATTGAAGAATTTCAGTAAGGTGTTTATTGTCTACATAAGGAGAACCTACCCACCCCCAACCTCACTAAGCTAGAAAATGAGAATGTTAATGAAGTGTGGCAATTGTTATTTAACTATTCAACAAATAGGTAGGGTTTTCGAGGAGGTGCAATTCTTTTGTCACACAAGGTATGAATTACTACTCAAATTTTCATTTTTAGTTTGCTTAAACAAACAATAAAACCGAGTATGAAGCTTTGATACATGGATTGCATTTGGTAAGAAAGAGGGGTATCAAGAACTTGCAAGTGTTTGGAGATAGTGAGTTGATTTTCAACCAAGTTAGAGGATCCCATACATCAAAAAATGATCTACTCAAAGCCTAAAAACATCAGGTATGGGATCAAAATGAATACCTTGAGGAATAAAATATTTAGGCCATACCAAGGAAGAAGAATGAGGTTGCAGATAATCTTGCGGCAATTGGAGTGACATTCGATGTGGTTGACAATATTAAAAGAGATAAAACACAACCACGTATTCATGTAATTGTGATGCCTATTGTACCAGACAATAACATAAGTTGGAAAGTGTTTGAGAATGATCAATAGATCATTAATTTTTATAGGAAGAGGTTGAGTTCTCCACTAAAAATAAGGAGAAATTGAAGTAGTGGTATGGGGATCAAGTGGTGCAGCTATGGAAAAACAAATTGCCAAAGGCTTTAGTGACTCTAGAGTCAATATTCAACCCAAATGATCAATTCTGAAAAGATAAGGCCAACATTTAGGTTGAAAGGGAATATTTGAAGCCCATTGTGGTTGGAGATGGTAAAATTATCCAAATTGGCAAGGTGAGCATGGATCAAGAAAAGTCTGAATTCATACAGCTTTTCCAAGAGTTTCCTGATGTCTTCACTTGGAGCTATGAGGATTTGAAGGGATTTAATCCTAAGTTGGCACAATGCACGATTGAACTTGATCTGGGAGCTAAGCCTATCAGGAAAAAGTAAATTCCATTTAATCCTCATATTGAGCCTCTCATGAAGAAGGAGATGAACAAGATCATTGAGGTGAGCATCATTTTCCTGATAAAGCACTCAAGTTGGGTAATAAATTTGGTATCAGTCAGGAAAAGGAATGGGGAAATCAGATTTTGTGGGTATTTTCAGGATTTAAATAGAGCTTTCTTCAAAGACCACTACCCACTTCCTTCCATGGAGAAAATATTTCAAGTAGTGGCCAGTTCAGAAATATTCTCCCTCTTGGACAGATATTTAGGCTACAATAAAATCATGGTGAAAGATGAATACCATATCAAAACAACCTTCACAACAAAATGGGGCACTTATGCCTACATGAAAATGTCATTCGGGTTATCAAATGTTGGAGCCACATTCCAAAGGGCCATGAATATGCCATTCAAGGGGTTGATAAAAAAATAGTGCTTTTCTATCTTGATGACATCACTGTGTTTTCTAAGAATGTAGAAAGCCACCTCTTTCATCTCAAGCAGGTCTTTCAGAGGTGTAGGAGATTCAGATTGTCCTTAAATCCCAAAAAGTGCATATTCTTAACACATGAAGGCAAGATCCTAGGACATATCATGTTGAAGGAAGGATTGACGATTGATTCGGAAAGATTTGAAGCCATCCGTGATCTACCACTTCCCAACCATAAAAAGGCTCTACAAAGATTCTTAGGGAGGATTAACTTTTTACGAAGGTTCGTGTCAAATGTTCCTACTCTTGTGAGGCCATTGATAATGATGTTGAAGAATAATTTGGCTTTCAAATGGACAGCAAAGGGAAAAGGGAGTTTTGAATCTATCAAGCACACCATATCTCAAGATCCAACTCTCATTAATCCATATTTCTCCAAAGACTTCTTCCTTTATGCCTTTAGTGGTTCGGATACCATCTCCACAATCTTGGTGCAGCATAATAGATAAGGATTAGAATAACCTATTTTATTCTTTAGCCAAGGCCTTGTGGACTATGAGGTAAGATATTCATTCATTAAGAAACATGTCTTTATTATGATTAGAAGTTTAAATAAATTCATGCACTTAGTGTCAAATAATAAGATTCATCTACTAGTCACACATGCTGGTATAAGAGAAATTCTTTTAAACAAGGACCTCAATGAAAACAAAGTTGGTTGGGTATCCAAGGTCATGGAATATTACATTGATATTAATGTGACCAAGCTAGTCATGGGCAAGGGATTATGAGAATAACAAGCTTCGAGACAACATGTTGAGTCAGGTGGTAAAGAAGAGGTTATTTTGGTGCTACACGATGATCAAGAGCAATTAGCCAATGCCTCACCCGATCCTTGTTGGACTCACGATATAGTCCATTTCCTTCAAACAGGTCAATGTCCTCAAGGTTTGATTAAATAAAATAGGAGACAATTCAGATTACAATCCATTCCATCTGTTATTATTGACAACATCTTGTTCAAAAGAGATATGAATGGTGTCCTCCTAAGATGCATTAAAACAAATCGGGTGAAGAGGGTATTACATGAGTTTCATGATGAAGAAACAAGTGGCCACTTTGCCTCGAAAGAAATAGCTCTTAGGATCATGAAGGTTAGTTATTACTAGCCTAACCTTTTTAAGTTAAGCATGGATTAGGAAATCCAAAAAAAAATCTTCTTCACAGGTAAAGAGAAGCTATCATCCCTTCCAATACACCCCATTTTTGTAAATGAACCCTTCATGCAATGGGGGTTGGACTTTATTGGGGTGATTAACCAAAATTCTAGCTTGGGTTACAAGTTCATCCTTATAGCCACATATTATTTCACCAATTGGATTGAGGAGGTTACAATCGAGGCAAATGAGGCCAACATCTTGGATTTTTATGAGGGTATTGTAGCTATATTTTGATTCCCTTCAACTATAATATCAGATAATGCCTTGGATTTTCTTGGGACCAAAATATCTAGGTGGGTGGTGAAAAATGGCATCTATTTGAGCACCTCCTCAAATTATTACCCCCGAGGTAATGGGCAGGAAGAGTCTACAAACAAAAATATTTTGAGGATTATAAGGAGGACTCTGGATGAGAATCAGAGAACATGGCACACCAAGTTAAAATCAGCCTTGTGGGATGATAAGATTACTCTGAAGAAGTCAACAAGGAACTCTCCCTATAGGTTGGTCTACGAGAGGGAGGAAAGGCTTCCTACATCACTTAAGATTCTAGAATTGGAGCTCCTGAAGTAGCTAGAAATATTGGAATTTGAACCCATGGAAGTGAGGTATGTTGAGCTTATGGAGCTTGAGGAACTCAAAAATTGATTTATGCAAGCAATGGAAAAGGACCAAGCTCAGATCAAGATGAGATTTGATAGGAAGGAAAAGGCTAGAAACCTTCCAAGAGGGAGACTTGGTCCTGAAATGGGATGTAGAAAGAGAAAAATCAGGAAGGCACTCCAAGTTTGATGCAATATGGAGTGGCCCTTATATGATTTTAGGCTGTAAAGAAAAACAATTCTTTTCCAGCTATCCAAGTTGGACAAAGAAGAATTAAATATTCTAGTCAATGGAATCTATCTCAAGCATTTTTATTCAATGAAATATCTTTCTTATACATATTAGTGTAGGATTTGTGATTCCTCTAAGTGCTTGCAGTTCATAGCTTTGTCATAGTTTAGGTTTTCTTTTGAAATGAGTGCTTATGCACTATCTGCATGTTCCATTTAGGATGTGTATGAATTTGATGTTTTTATATAGCTGTGCCTTTTTTGCTCTTTCACTCTCCAGTTTCAGGCACATTTGGTGAAGGAACAACTAGTCTAACCCAAGATTTCTTTTGGAATGAAGGACCCCAATGGTGCTTCTAAGTTTTAAGGGATAAATTCTCAAGTGACAAACTAGTTGCTAACAATCACTATGACTCCATGTCAAATGGATCCTCTTAAGTATCACTGGTCTTCTAGATCCAATAGGCATAGCATCCCACAAGTCTCTAATTGTTATCTATTTTTCACACCCCCTGCAAAATGGACAACTTAGTAGGTCAGAGCATTGGAAGTTAATGAAAAAATGGAAATGCTTTGCAATCTTCAAGGTAACTCAAGTTTTGGCTTGGCCAAGTTGGTCTTAAGTTGTGGCAAGATGGAGAGCCACAATGAATGGTGGAGTTAGAAACTAGGCTTATTGTAAAATTGGTTGAGTTTAAGGAAAAGTTCACTAGGATAGATGCCTAGGTTAGTCGGTTGAGATGAATGGCCCAAGGGTTGGTTAGCGATGTTGTGTATGGACGAGGTTAGATGGTTGAGATAGATGGATGGGTAGGTCTCACGGGTTGGTCGGCTGAATATTGTGGCAGTACAGTGACAAGCTCATGGTTGGACGGGTTAATGACATATGGAAAATATGGACATAACCCAACCCCCTCATGGTTGGACGTAATAGGGTTAGATGTCATCCATCCCCCAAGATGCACAACACAGAGTTAGAAGGCCCATCAAGATGGTTGGGTGACACATTACACGGCATAGGGTTAGATGGCCAATCAACCCCATCAACTATATAGTTCAGAGATAGACAAACATCCAATCTCCTAGGTTGTATGGCCCATGGTGTGAAGATGGCAACTCCCACGTTGGTCAGAAACTAGAAGAATGTATGGCCTAGAATTTTGATATTGTCTCACCCCCCAAGGTTAGACGAAAAGGAGGTTGGATGTCCCACTCATTTTTCATGGTTAGACGTCCAACCCATATATAGAAGAGCTTAAAGACGTTGTCCAACCCCACATGGTTGGGTGACCCATAGGATGGATGAGTACCAAGCCAGGTAAGGGTAGGATGATGAATGACAACTTAACAACTAGATTTAATGAGGCATGGTGGCCATGACTACCCGTGCAATCAAAGTACCAAATTGTATGGCTCCTCTTACCTATTTAATGCATCATGCCGGTTGGTGGCCCAAATTTCCTATATATTGTAAAATTTACCTCATTTTGAGGGTATAATTTCTAAAAAGAAATGAACTTTGTCACAAAAATTCTAGAGTTGTGAGCTAAAGGCCTTAAATTTTAGCATTTTGTAAAGGGTTTTGCCTTGTGCCTATATTGTAATGGATTGTGCATTTTTTTAGTAATAAAATTCATGTTTTGTGGCTCTTTTTTTCCTAGCTTCAGGTATGATATTGCATCTTTTTCCTTCCATTATATTTGCAGGTATATTATGCATACATCTATTTATTTGCAGGATCTATAACTTGTGTTTTATGAATATAGAGAATTGAATAACATTTTGAACTATGGCAGCCCCAATTTCCCTCTCTTACTTTATTTTCTCTCTATTTTCACTCACTTGGATTGTCTTACCCTTTCTTGGTGCATCACCTTCCCTTAGAGTAGATTTAGTTTTATGCAATCTTTTACCCCTGTCTCCTTGGAAAGCATTAGGGTAGGATTAGTTTAGTTTGTCATTCTCTGCATTTTGGAGAAGTTGGCACTAGGTTAGGAGAAGAAGTCAGATTTCTCCAGAGGATTATCCTACTTGCAAGGTCCCACACTATAGGATAATCCCATGTTATGCAGGTTACACTGATTACCTCACACACGAATCACAAGTTATCAGGGGTGATGTAATTTTCACATAACAAGAATAACATAGTGGCTGTTAGGCTCAACAGTTTTAATTTTGAGAGGATTCAAGACTTATTTATTTCTCATAATATATATCTTTGTAAATTATAATCCATATTTGTTCGTATCAAAGAAATATCCTAGTGGCCACTAGGCTTAACAATTTCTCAATTCCCAAGTAGCTATTGATTAACAATTCATGATATAGCTTAGAGGCCGTGAGGATCCTTTCATTACCTCTTTTTGTAGTAATCACTATGTTTACATATTTATATCGATTGTAATTTTTAATGATTATAATTGTTTCAAATCGGTTGCACGTTACTTGGTGGATCAAATTTCTACACTAAGTTCCGTCGAGAGGGATCAATACTTTTAGTTTGTATCAAAGAAATGGTTTAGTGACTACTAAGCTCGATTACTAGTTGAAAGGAATAACGTAGCGGATGCTAGGCTCAACCGTTTCTATTTTAAGAATAGTTATATTATAACAAACAATGGTCTAGCTTAGCATCCACTAGGCTATCATTATCACATATCATTGTAGTTGTATAGTTTTGGGTAGACTTTACATGATAGCCCTGATTACTGCACTACATATTTATCTCGTACAAGATATATCTTTTTAAATTGGAATCCATATATACCCCTGATAGTAAGAGATATTTTTGTAGTTTTGATAGGAAAAATAATTTCAACATATAATTCACATCATTTCTTATCAAATAAAATGCATAGCGATCGCTAAGTTGCTTTATTTATTGATTGAAATGACATATGGTTAGTTGTGCACAACAATTACTTAATTTGTAAAGAGCGAAAGAATAACAAATCATGATATAGCCTAGCGGTTGCTAGATATATACCAATACCTCTTGTCATTGTAAACATTATATTTACAACTTTGAGGTGCTAGTGTTTTTTGTAGTTTTAATGAAAAAACACCTTCTGGGATTTTAGAATTTTCATGCCATGTGTCATTGTTTTAATTATAGCTATTTATATTATAATATCACAGTTTCATAGAGTTTCAAAATATTTAATATTCATTTCTTTACATTTAAATTTTGTAATAAATGTGTCAATTATAATGTTTTCTAACTATTAGGTTCAAAACATGTCATATGCCACAATATAATTGGATAATTAGTTTTCATTTGCACACTATATGTAACATTGTATAGGTTGATTTTGATTTTTAAAAATGTGCCTAAACATTCATACACTTTATTTCATTTGTTTTATTATAATATAATATTTTTATTGTGTTTCAACTATTTTAAGCTATAGCCACATGTCATTTTTTTTACTGGTTGTTATTTATATTAGAATATTGTGGTTTCATATTATACTCATTTCTTTACATTTTAAATTCATAATAAATGTGTCAATTATAATGTTTTCTAACTATCAGGTTCAAACTTACCACGTGGCACAAATTAATTGGAGAATTATATTTCATTAGCACACTACATCTAACATTATCTAGGATATTTTTGATAAATAAAATAAAATAAATGTGCCTATAAATTGATATAATTTATTTCTACTCTTTTATCATAATTTTATAAGTTTTATTACGTTTCAACTATTTTAAGATATAGCCAATAAAAAAAGGTGTTGTTTTCAATATTTTTTATTATGTCCCGCACCTTTTCTCAATGAGTGGAAAATTCAAAATTTGAATTGTGAATTCCCCCGCATTTTTGAGAATTCAAAATTTCAATATTAACACAATTTCCCCTGCTCTAATTTTCAAATTTGTGCAACCCACACTTTTTTATATTTTCAAAATTTCTAATGTGGATTGGGTCGGATACAAAATATTAAATACCTCGGAGAACCATTTTTTAGGGTTTTTATTTTTTCGATCTTACTGAACAAAAACTCGTGAAATCATATAACAATACAAGCAAGATGAAGATTACAGGGCCAAATGCAAGAATTTTGTTTGTTTTGCCCGGGGAAAAATCAAGCAGTAATTATAATCTCATTTGTGGATTAATTAAAAGGGAACAATCAAGCAGTAACAAAAAGGGTGCTTACACACTAGCGAAGCAAAAGAGGTTACAAAAAAATAGTGTAGATAGTTAGTTTGATGCAGTAGTCAGTGGTTTGAATGACATCACCAAGCACGAAATAATATCATATCTAAATAAGGTATTTATCAAAAACGTATACTATACTAAATGTGCACCTTTTTGATTGTGATCTTATTCAATCATTTTTTCTTTGGCCAGATCCTATCTTTTAAACCTCAGTTCATCCCTAATTTTCCCTACAAAAATGCACTTCACAGCCCAGATCTGCTTACCGATTCCTTCTAATCGTTATGTCAAACCACCTTGTGCTTACTATTTCTTGGCTTTTTCATGTCATTCCAACCCTACTTTACCCTATGAAAACGTGATCTGCGGCCCAACTCTACTTACCAGTTCCTTCTGATCATTTTGTCACACCGCCTTGTTCTTAATAAAAACAAGGAATCTATTGGGCCCCAACTGAGCTCTGGTTTTTATTTCATTTGAACACTTTCAAGTTTCTACCGATCTATGTCCCCCTCTGGATTGTTTTTCCTGATAACGATGCCCAGTCACCTAATCACTAGTTTTTAAAATTGTAATGTTTAACAAGACTCAAAATATTGTTTTGGTATTCGTTACGTCTGCCATTTTTTCCTTTTAATATGATGATAGAAACAACCCTTGGTTAATATTTCATTGTACATTTTTTATATGGTTTCCGTGTTGACTTTGCGAGAAGATATTTAAGGTTAAAAAAATGGTCTAATACTGTAAAATCATATTAGCTTTTCAATTATGAGATTATTTTTTGTCCAATGGAAGGTTAAACATATTATATATATGCCTAAATGTTATACATAAAATATTATAATCACCATGTATTTAAATTTATATATTAAATATTTCAATCACTATGTATCTATGTCTGTTAGTCACAGCGATATAATTCTTTCAAAACAATATTATCAGTAAGCCATGTATTATTGGCAAAAGATAGAGTGTTTGCATATATATTAATTCCTTAGGGTTACAGTGGAAGGACACAATATTATTCGTATATCTAGAAGGCCACAAACTAATATTATTTGGATATTAGTTGTTAGGATTTAATAAAAACAAGAAAGCTATTGCAAGCTTAGTAGATAGTAGGGTATAACACAACACCATATTTGTGGCTTAGCGATCAGTACTCAATAACGCATATCATGAAGTCATACGTTGCTAAGATGCTTCCAAATCATAATATTTGGAACATAACAGTCGTGAGGATTTAAAAAAATAAAGAAATATATTGCGAGTCTAGCATCCACTAGGTATTTTTGAAACATATTATTTGAAGCATAGCAGTCACTAAGGTTTCCCAAAATAAAGAAAGATATTGTAAGTCTACCGTCTACTAGGTATTGCTACAAAATAAAGAAAGATATTGTAAGTATAGTGTTTGCTAGGTATTGCCTCTATGTTATGCCTCAAAAACATTTTTTGAGCTTAGGGATTGGTATGGAACAAAGGATATAATGACGTTATATGCCACTAAGACACTGTCGCACCATATTATTAGGAACATAGCAGTCGCTAGAATTTAAGAAAATAAAAAAATATATTACGAGTCTAGCATCCGCTAAGTATTGCCGCAACATATTATTCTTACCTTAGAGGTCGCTAGGATTTCACAAATTAAATTAAGGTAGTATGAAATTAGCGGCCTCTACATACTGCAACATCTTAATATCTAAAAAACATCTACATGATTTACCATTTTAAATGAAATTAATTTGATTTTAACAACTGCTAGCCTTTACAATGATGTAATAATTTAGTCTTAGCGTTCGTTAGGATTTAACATATGATATTTGGGGCATAGAAGTCGCAATAATTTAACATATTAAATTATGATTCCATGAGGCTAGCATCCACTAGAATATGTGTACTCATAGTGTTTTCAAGTGTTCGACGGTATGCTTTAACAAATCAAATTAATAAATTTTGATTTACATGGCATCTAATTTCTTCCATAATAGAATATTTCGAGCTTGGATGTCTCAAGCATTTAACAAGACAAAGTATGAAAAATTTAGCTTTGTGTCTATTATCTTATGTTTCAACATATTATTTGAAGATATGTTGTCACTAGGATTCAGCTAAAAATATGTCAGATATTGCAAGCTTAGCGGCCGACAGGTTATGCCTCGAAAACATTTTCTGAGCTTAGGGATTGGTACTCAACATATTATTTGGAGCTTAGTGGCCACTAGGGTTTGGAATATACAGAAATATATTGGAAGTCTAGTGTCTGTTAGGTATTGCCGCAACATATTATTTGTACCTTAGCGGTTGCTAGGATTTCAAAAATTAAATTAAAATAGCATGAAATTAACGGCCTTTATGTACTATAACAACATAATATTTAAAAAAATATTTCTACAGGATTTACCATTTTAAATGAAATTGATTTAATCTTAACGACCGCTAACCTTTACAACGATGTAATAATTTAGGCTTAGCATTCGTTAGGATTTAACAAATAATATTTGGCACATAGAGGTCACAAGAATTTAACACATTAAATTAATATTGCAGGAGGCTAGCATCCACTATGATAAGTGTACTCTTAATGTTTGCAATTTTTTGGCGGTTTACTTTAACAAATAAAATTAACAAAATTTGAGCTAGATGGCATCTAGTCTCTTCTAGAATATAATATTTCGAGTTTGGATGTCTTGAGAATTTAACAAGATGAAGTATGAAATTTTTACCTTGACATTCACTATCTTATGTTGCAACATATTATTTGAAGATATGTTGTCGTTAGGTTTCAACTAAGAACATGTTAGATATTGCAAGCTTAGCGGCCACTAGGTTATGCCTCGAAAACATTTTCTGAGCTTAGGGATCGGTACTCAAAAATGGATATCATGAAGTTATATGCTGCTAAGAAATTGTTGCAACATATTATTTGGAACATAGTTGTCGCTAGGATTTAACAAGATAAAGAAATATATTGCGAGTCTAGTGTCTGATAGGTATTTCCATAACATATTGTTTTTTAGCTTAACGGTCACTAGGATTTCACAAATCAAATTAAGGTAGTATTAAATTAGCATCCTCTAGGTACTGCAACAACATAATATTTAAAAAAAATATTTCTACAAGATTTTCCATTTTAAATGAAATTGATTTGAGCTTAGCAGTCGCTAGCCTTTTCCAACGATGTAATAATTTAGGCTTGGTGTTCGTTAGGATTTAACACATAATATTTGGGGCATAGAGGTTGCGAGAATTTAACACATTAAATTAAGATTCCAAGAGGCTAGCGTCTGCTAGAATAAACATACTCTTAAAGTTTGCAAGTAGTCAGTGGTATGCTTTAACAAATCAAATTAACAAATTTTGAGCTAGATGACATCTAGTTGCTTCCACAATAGAATATTTTGAGCTTGGATGTCAAGAGCATTTAACAAGATGAAGCATGGAATTTTGAGCTTGAATTCAACTATCTTATGTTGCAACATATTATTTGAAGATATGTTGTCCCTATGATTCATCTAAAAACATGTCAGATATTGCAAGCTTAGTGGCCACTAGGTTATGCCTCGAAAACATTTTTTGATCTTAGAGATCGGTACTCAAAAAAGGATATCATGAAGTTATATGCTGCTAGGACACTACCGCAACATATTATTTGGAGCTTAGCAACCACTAGGATTTTGTAAAATAAAGAAAGATATTGGAAGTCTAGCATCCGATAGGTATTTCTGTAACATATTATTTGTACCTTAGCAATGGCTAGGATTTCACAAATTAAATTAAATTAGTATGAAATTAGTGACCTCTACGTACTACAATAACATAATATTTAAAAAAAAAATTCTACAAGATTTACCATTTTAAATGAAATTTATTTGAGTTTAGCGGTCGCTAACCTTTACAACAATGTAACAATTTTAGCTTGGTGTTCATTAGGATTTAACACATAAGATTTGGGTCATAGAGGTCACAAGAATTTAACACATTAAATTAAGATTCCAAGAGGCTAACGTCTACTAGAATATGCGTACTCATAATGTTTGCAAGTTTTCATTGGTATGCTTTAACAAATCAAATTAACAAATTTCGAGCTACATGTTTTTATCTTAGCGTCCACTATCTTATGTTGCAACATATTATTTGAAGATATGTTGTCACTAGGATTCAACTAAAAATAAGGAGGATATTGCAAGGTTAGCAGCCGGTAGGTTATTCCTCGAAAATATTTTCTGAGCTTAGCATTCAGTTCTCAATAATGGATATCATGAAGTGATACGCCGCTAAGACACTGTCACATCATAATATTTGGAACGTAACGGCTGCTAGGATTTTAAAAAATATAGTAAGATATTTAAAAATTAGAGTCCACTAGGTATTTTCGTAAAATATTATTTCGATCTTAGCAGTCGTTAGGATTTCACACATTTAATTAAGGTAGTATGAAATTAGTGGCCTCTACATATTGCCTCAACGTAAAAAGTTACACTTAACATTTGTTAGTAGTTAACAGATAATTTGGAGCATAGCGGTCGAAAGGATAAAAAACATTGCATTAATATTCTAGGTGGCTGGAATTTTGAGCTACACGGCCTCTAGGTGCTTCCACAATAGAATATTTTGTTCTTAGATGTCTCGAACATTTAAGAAGACAAAGAGTGAAATTTTAAGCTTGGCATTTGTAAGCTTATTTTGCAACATATTATTTGAAGATATGTTATCACTAGGATATTATGAACTCTTAGGTTGTTAAGACACTCCCACATCATAATAGTTGGAACATAGCGGCCGTCAGGGTTTAACAAAATATAGAAAGATATTTCGAGTCTACCATATGATAGGAATTTCCACAACATATTATTTGTAGTTTATACCACAAAGAAAAATTTGGAGCTTAGCATATCAAAATCACAAATGCATGTTTAGATAAGTATAACATTTGGAATATATACACAATCATTATATCAATTATAAATATTCATATATTAACATGTCATACATATCACAGTGCTTTCTCGTGCTAGGAAATTAATATTTAGTGCTCACAAATTTTTACATGTGTGAATTTTTATTACGTTGCATGTAGTAGTATTGTTTTTTATATGGGTTGTTTACAACGAACTCATATATATGTTTTGGTTATTTTATAGGTCTAACATCCACACGATTCTAGGAGAGAATCATGGGTTGTTGACTCCATATTTATATGCTATGGTTTTCCTATATATGTGTGTGTGTGTGTATGGAGATTATTGTTGTTTTTAAGTCATTTCATATTGCTCGAACCTTTCATCTGCTATCAGAGCGTGCTTAAAATCTTGTGTCTAATAGAAGCATACTGAATTTTTGGGAGGAAGTTGTATTATGCTTCGCTCCTGGGATGATAGAGTAGATACTAAGATTTATAAACAATATTATTTTGTATAGTTTTTATTTGGTATTGAAGCATTGGCTTTGCAGATCTGTTTGATACTGTAAATTACTCAAGATAAGGACTCTGCCCTGTGGTTGTGCACTTCTGATAGCTGAATACCTGTATGTCTATCTTCATTGACATCACTAGATCTTGTCTAAATTCTCTAGACGCGGGTGCATGCCCACACCATCAACAAAATCAACCTCTACGACTTCTATTATTTTTAGCTACAGGTGCGGATCTGAAATATACTCATTGTTGTTCATCCAAATAAATTATTGTTTGTAAAAAGGATCAATTGAAGAAGATACATGATAAGATAAATTTGTGATGGGCCATGTGATCATTCTCTATGGTAGTACTATGAAGAATTAAGTATTCGGATGGTTTAAAACATGTCGTATATATTTTTCCTCCATTCCATGTGCATGTGTCCACTAGAATCAATAAATTATGCAATAAGTAGTGGGATATGAAGATTGATAGCATAGTGGAACTGTGGTCACGGATCTATATATTGTCTGGTGCATTTATTTGAGAAATTTCGTAGTCTTCAAGCCTTCGAATATCCTTTTACCTGCGCGTAGCTGTCAGTCACTGCGTGGCTATTTTTATTGGATTATCTACCGTTCTACATGGTAAACCGAAAACTTCAAAGACATCACTGATGGAAATATATATTGTTGACATCACCATTATGGAGGTCAAGTCCATGCAATTTTGAATTTTCAAGATGTGCAGATCATTTTTCATTCAATGTCACCAATCCTGCAATTTCGATCTATTGTCCACATCTTGTAAGAGTCCAAGTCATAGATTCATTCAAGTCATAGGTTTGCATTTGGATGTTTGTTTTTTCATTCATTCTAAACTCATTCCCAGCAGTTCATTCTTTGGTTTGTTTTGTATAGGCGCATCTCCCGTCCGTTATTTCATTTAATATTCTCCATAAATGTTTTAGTTGTCTTTATGTCCAACTTAATATATGTTATCTTTTCAAAAGTCTTATTGTCTTCTCATTTATATTAAGAAGTCGAGTAATGTTTTTGATACATGAGTTACGGAAATTTAAAATTCATGTGACGTAAATGTTTTTCATAATTAAATGCATAAATAGTATCATTTGTGTCATTTCATAAATTTTCGTTTTTATTGAGTCAATAGTTCATAAAAATGTCATTCTAAAAAATTATTTATTAAATTAAAAAATTTCTTCACTTTTAGTCAGACACATTTTCGGTGTTATCCGATGTTTAGAAAATAAATTGTTTCACATTACGAGAGAGAGGAAAAGAATAATCTCAATGTGGAAAAAAATGTGCATCATCTTCACATCTTGTTGAGTTAACAAAACATGTATTAGAGGATGGAGGCAACGGAGGTAGGAGGACAATCAACATCCTCAAATTCATCACTACCTCAGAGGTCACAAACTGCTTAAGTGACACTTTTTATTGTGTGCAATGAATAAGAACAGATTATATTCCATGTTTGTGTGTGTAGTTCAGTGTTTGTGTTTCCCTTGTGATGATGTTGATGTGGAGAATTGTACCATTGATACTATAGCAGGAAGTGTTCTTGATCAAATTGACTTGATGGTTGATGTGAATTGGTTGAACGTTCCCAATTCATTTATTCATCTAATAGGTTGTTCGGTCCCTGGATGATGTAGTTCTCACAGTCAATGTTGAGGATTGAGACCATGTGCAGGCTACAGAGCGACATGTTGCTTGGTAGAAGATGGTGTTTTTCCCCATGTTCGCACTAAGGGGGGGAATGTTTGGAAATTAATATTTAGTTCTCACATATTTTTATGTGTGTGAATTATTATTACGTTGCATGTAGTAGTATTGTTTGTTATATAGGTTTTTTAAAACAAACTCATATAATGTTTTGGTTATTTTACAGGTCTAACATCCACACGATTCTAGGAGAGAATTATGTGTTGTTGACTCCATATTTATAGGCTATAGTTTTCCTATATATTTGTATATATACCTACAAGAATGTGTAATGAAATATATGAAGATTATTGTTGTGTTTAATTCATTGCATATTGTTCGAACCTTTCATCTCACCTATGTCACATACTACAATTTATGATTCATTGTAGTTCTTCATTAACTACGGGGTGTTGTTGATATGAGACCATGGGCATGGTTACTTCCTGGGTTTGTTGCTCTCATTTGGGACCTATTTTATCATTTCTTTTTATCTTTTCCATATCAATAATTGTGCTTCTATATAGCACAACAGACTTGTCAAGCAAATCCTTTTGACTACCACATGATTTTTTGGAAATTTTCTTTAGAGTATCTATTTTTTGTATATTTTCCCTTGTTTTGGAAACAATATCAATGTCATGTGAAGTTTCTCCTTTGTTCGCCTCAGCTATTCTCCTTTTAAAATTAACCATGAATTGCTGAAGGGATGTCACGAACTCTTCATCAAAAACCAATGCATGGTTTCCTTTAAATATTTCCATGATCAAAGCTTCTATGAAAACATGATTTCCTCTAGAAATAATGTCATCAAACTACAAAGATAGTTTTCTTACCTATTCATTCCATTCCCTTAGTATTTTTTTGTATAATTATCATATGTCTGCAATATACCAATATCATCCACAGTCATAATTTTAGGGTCTTTACAAATGCCTTTTTCAATGACCTACCCCATATGTGTTAATGTTTTCTACAAGGATGTCATTCCTGTAATGAGTTTTTCATTTTTTTCCATGAACTCTTCTTCCTACTCCTTTGCACGGATGTAATTATTTATATTATTGTACAATCCATGCAATGCCTCTTCTACATCAGAAACTGTGCTAAGAGGAACTGTGGCCTTTAATTTATTTTCAAGCTCATTATTTCTAGCACGTACTTCCCTCACTACTTCTATGGATGCTTCTGATGTGGCCCTTATAAATGATTTTGTATCTTCCTCATATTTCACCACTTGGGTTCCTTTGGCTTTACTTTTATTTGTAAGAGTGAAGAGGTATTATGAAGTTTCATGCCAAATAATGGCTTGTTGTGTTGACATCTTATTTTTGTTTACCCTTTTCAAGGTTCTCATCCTTGGATTGAATTCAATGTTCACTAAGGGTTCTTCTTGTGCCTCCCAATCTGGATGTTCTTTATAGGCAATTAATTGCTCTACCTAATCATTTCTCACTTGTTGTGAGGTCGAGGGAGAAGATTGAGAGGGTTGCACTAGGGCTTCACTAGCTGGAGATTTATTTGGTTCAAACAAGACTTCTCAAAACTCAGATTGAGATTCATTTGGTGGAGATAGGGGAACACAAGGTTTTTTTGAATGTTTTGAATACGAATCTTACTTTCTCTTCGTAGCCTCCTTTTTAATAATTTCTCTCGAAGGTGGAATTGCCCTTGTTTCCTTCATATTCCGTTGAACAAGGCTATCTTGTGTTTGGGTAATCCATACCCAATCATTATCATCATGCACACGAGCATACAATATACTTAACTGTCTTTTAAGGTAATTAAGGTACTGGGAAACCCTATTCCTTTTGTCATATTTCCTTAAATGATGTTCGGAGAGATGAAATGAATTTCTATAGGCCAAGGTAGCCTTCAAACTGGGCCACCTTTTAAACATTATATGTCACACAAAGATTGGGAAGGAGGGATGTGTTTTAAGCTTCTTCTCCTTACACTTTAAAGAAATACCATTGTAAATATGATATGTAACCTTTTGTACCGCTAATTTTTCTGGCACATAATATGGCAACTGAAAAGGAGGTGTAAAGAGCCCCAATGATCATGATAACCGTATATTCTGGATAGAAGAATATGGCTCCCATATTCCTTATGGAAGTGCAGATGACATCAAATATTCTCAGTGGCATCATTTCATGTAATCATTTGTAGAGAGAAGGATAAAAATAAGTGCATATATCTTGAATATGTAATCTGAAATGATGGGCATACAAGTCTAAATATTTCTCATTTACCCTCAAAGGGCTCAAAGGATACCATATTTGACATAAATTTGGACATTTGAGAACACCAATGACAGCATCGAGAATATAGTAAGCCATGTAAAATGGTTTCCCATGGTCGAAGAAATTATTTATTTGTGTCACTAAATTGAAATAGAGCACCTGACGTAAGGAGGGAATATTTACATCATTAATAATAAAACAAAGTAATGGGATCCAGGAAACATCCACCTTAGAGATTGACAAATTTCCATATAGCCTATTCATGAGTTCCATGTCACTATGGACTCCTAGTCTAAACCTTTTAATAAGGATTTCAAACAAATTAGAATCATCCATATTATCTAATGGGTCAAATGTCTAACTTTGTAAAACATCTCTTACTCTCTTTTTAGCCATCCAGGACTCGACTGTGTTTGAGTTGTACAAGCAGTCCAGCTCTAGAAGTTTATAATAACTTTTGTATGCATTCCCAACAAACAAACCTATTCTCTTTTTCCCTAATTTAGAAAATAATGACAAATCCTCAGACTTGGCATGAAGTAGATAGGAAGTGATCAATTCTAGAAATGGAAGCACCTATGGTTTAGCAGCAATTAAATGGAGAACAACAATTTTTATCTCCATTACATCTCAAAATTGTAGCACTTGCTCTTTCGATATACCCGTTATGTCTACAGAATCAACATCCACATTTTCATTTTGAACTATGGAATATAGAGCTGAGTAATGCTGAAATTTGTCATCTAAGATTTGGATAGAACATGGTATCTCTTATTACTTTGTCTTCTTCATTGGAATATAAATATCTACCATCGAGATTGCCCACTCTCTTGCCAAGTTGAAAAATTAAAGGGCCACAAACATTGCATACATCATCAACATAAACAAATACTGAGATAAATGACGTAATTAATTTTACAGAAACATTCATATGTCCCATATAATGAACATAAGGTAAGCTTAGAAAATAATTTCTGAATAAATGAAAGAAGTGTTGATCCTAGCAGGCATTAGAGTCAGCAATTACTAAATATTTAGATCTTAGAGGTCGCTAGTCATTATTCAAGACTTACTATTAAAGTAATGAGCAAAGCGTGACTATACATGCACCAATGAGTGGTCAAGATATATGTATTTTTATCCGTGGCATTCGCTAGGTGTCATAGTAGTAAAAATATTAATGCAATGATCTAGGTCTATCAATACAAGCACTCTTGAGGCTTCAAAACTTACGTAGTTCAAATCCTAGCGATTGCTAAGTTTAGAAACTATGCAAAATTGTTCATGACAGTTAACATGTAAAATATTTTGGAAGGATTATCCATTGTCTGACAACCATCCACTTTACATAGATAGCATGAAAGGAAAGTTTGAAAACATAGATGTTAGCAAGAGACAGGATTTAAGTCGATATATGAATGGACAATTTTAACATTACTTGTTTGTAATTAACACTATTTAAATGGACTAGCATAAAGGAAATTAAGATTTAATTTTGAAAAGAGTGTGCGAGAAACAAAACACAATAATGGATCCAGCAGCGGCTTGCATAATTTGTTAAACAAAAAAATGTTTAGTTGTCCCATAACACATTTTACAAAGAATAATGTAGGCCCCCCCCAAACACCTAATGATTTTTATTTGAAATAGAGCATTGTAGCATGTCATAATTCACATCCGTTCATATAAAAGAAAATGTTTTTCCACCACAAAGCTCCATTACTAATTGAAAACAATGACATAAATACCGCTAGGATTTTCCAGTTCTTAATTTAAAAAGAGAGATAAATTAGAAAAACATTGTCTATCCTATCAGCTTGAAGGTTCCCAACTATTGGGCCTTGAATATTGGCTAAGTACCAAAAGGAATGTGCGCGCGTAGGACAGAGGTTTAAGACGGGTTTTGGAGAAACCAAGGCGCGTACAAAAGGCAAAACATTGGGTTCATAGGATTTAGCCATATTCGGAATTCTGAAGGAACTTGAGGAAAAATGTGACCTGACTAGGCATGCTGAGTGGATAAGGTGTCATCTTGGAACCTTAGGGTTCAAGAAAATAATATTCCACACAGTCAATATTCCCAAAAGACATCATTATAGAGAGTGGAGGTTTCGCATGGAGATAAGAATTCACCATTAGAGGACCACGTTGACGCTTAACATGTGATCTGTATAGGAGAGAAGGCATGGCAATGGATGATGAACACATAAATAGAGATTCTTGGAAGAAAATAAATACATCGAGTTATAGACGGTAGCAGAACAGAGGATGCATAGAGAGTAAGATGCGGAGTAGCCGAATGTTGTAGTAATGCAAGAGTTTTGAGAAATTAGTGATGAGGGTTCTAAAGGATGTAATAGGCCTCTATATGACACCAGGGTCTCTAATAAGGGTTGAAATGGGAGGGTATAGCTAAGATCTCTCACCAGGGAAGATCTATAGGGAGTAAGTCTTTCTTATTTAAGATGTATGGTCTGTGATGACCTCTTTTGATTGTAATGTGGCTACCAAAATCACTCTAAATGAATATATATCTAAGGGTTTGTTCTGTATATCATGTTTAAGGGTGTAAATCCTTTTTTTGTGTGACTTTCATGACTCATATCTGATTCATAATTCTTATTACAAATGATGCTTAGTTCATTTAATACATTAATATGTGGATCTATAAGTTGCTCTTCCACTTTTCTTTTAACTAAGTAAATGTATTCTCATTCTGCAAACCATCCTCCATCAATGCAAGAACCTTCTCAAAATTCTCACATAAAGGATGGGCTCAGTACTCGAGCATGCCTCAGGTGAGTTCCTAGCACCATTTGAGTGATAGGCCGACGCACATGGGGTTAGAAAGTTGTACTAAGGGTACATAAAAATGACTACATCTTGGTTCCATTGTCGGGAATTATTTTCAAAGTTTTTGTGAGAATGATGTGTGATGACAGAGCAGTTGACATTATACAATGTCAAAGCATGGTTTAAGAACAAAGAGGATGAGTTTACTTAGAGATTTAGTACTGGACCTAAGTTTGACGCACACAAATGGGTAGAAGAACATTTGTATCATGAGCTATATGAGACCTTCTTTTGTTGCTTTCCAATGGAGTTGTATGAATGGCTTTCGGCGTACACATCTAGATCAATATGGTATTATAGATCTCTCGTGTGGACCTAAGATGTGTATCAGAGGCTGCATGTTGCTAATCTGACTTGGATGTGTGATGTTGATCATTGCTGGAAAAGAGTGCTGACCAGTTATACCCTAGAATACATTTTTTTTATGTATTCTTGTTCAGAGGTTACTGAGTTCGAGTTCTTAAGGGAGCCAAGAGGATCATGTTTTCTTTTTATTCCCTTAGCTATAAAGATCATTATCATTACCCTAAGTTTGGAAGCATTTCCTATGGCTGGCTAAGCTTATTTTGAGTGTTGGGCGAGGAAGCTGGGGTGGAGGAAGATAACAAACCTTACAGCTGAAAAGGAGAGGGAGGAGAGACAAATCAAGTATAGTAAATCTCGTGAAAGTGAGTTAGATATAAAATGAGAGGTTCCAGGAGTGATAGATCTATGGAGAAAGATGTTGTGGGAAGGAATTGAGGTTCACATGGAGGACATGGAGCCTAAGTAGTATGTGCTACCCCATCTTGGCAAGCGTGGGAGAGAGACCCATTCAGCTTCTGATGATATTTCATCACTTAGAGAAAGGAGATTCATCAATGCACATATAAATACACCTAGTGACAAACCCCTAGCGCTTAGCCATCTAAATCAAGAAAAAAGTATTGCTAACCCAGTTAGTATTGGTGGGAGTTATCGATCTATGCCAAGGATATATAATTTCTCAGTTGGTACATCTATGGCTACACAATCATTTCCTGTGTTTGGAGGAATATTGTCTAGAATGAAATTTGGGAAAAGTAGGGGTACACAAAGTTTGGGTATCACGCTTAGAAGTGGTGTGGGACACACATATGGTAGCGGTGAAATATCAAAAACCATTGCCACGTAGTTTAGTGGGACATTGGGGACACTAGGCGAAACCACTTCAAGCTCATTACCAACTACAAGAGGTGGATCTAGTGGTATAAGAGCTAGAGAACCTAGTTGATCTGTAGGATCTAGTGGATCAGGAGGAATAGAACTTGGTGGATCTAGTGGGTTTGGTGGTAGAGAAAACATCATAGAAAATCAAGGTTCTGGACCAGGAGGACATAGGCCTGAACCACCTCAACAAGTATTTTTTGAGATGTCTTTACACTTACAAGACTACAAAGGTGTTGAGGATGCTACAGAGCATGTATACATGTATGAGCTATTATGGCACCTGAAGGGGATCACTACCCTGGAGCAGAAGGAAATTCAGTTTGTAATTACATTACAAGGATGCACGCATAGTTGGTACCAAAAGTATGACTCCCATCAAATAGTGGTAGGTTACACTGCGCTACAGAATTCCTTATTAGCTAAGTTTCATATCCCTGAATTTGAGCAGAAGAGCATTAACATGATGAAGGAGATTCAATAAGGTATGACAGAGAGTGTGTGGGAATATGACGTGTTTTTTAAGACTCTCATGTCAAATTTTTCTTATGATATTCACCTTTCCCAGCATACTCAATGGTTTTTCAGAGGGTTGATAACACCTTTTAGGAGAGCACTTTCACACAATATTTTCACAGACCCGTGCAAGGCTTTGGTAGATGCCCTATGCATTAAGGCTATTGGAAGCATGGATAATGGTGTTATCCCTTTTATTGAAGATCAGATTGCTACAATGGAAAAGTAACTGGAGAAGCTATCTGTAAACTCAGTGCATGAGGCTCGTAGTGTCCTATGGTGCACATATTGTGAGATAGAGGGGTATATGAAGGACAATTGTCCCTGAAGATCAGTACACGCCATGATAGTGGATTGTGAGATCTTCCATGGAGATCATGATGTAATTACATGCACACTACTGCAGCGTAAAATCTGTAAGAATGTGTCATGTTATTACAAGATTTGTACCTCTACTACTCATGACACCAAGGATGGTAGAATTATTGACCAAATACATGATGCTATTGATATTGGTGTGCACTAAACCAGCCTCACAAATAGTTCCAAGGATGATGGTTGTCACTATGAAGGACATGCAAATGGGGGGCATGTGGAAGAGGTTTCTGAGGAGAATTTCATGGTCATGGAAATCAAGGAGGATGAAGTGAGTTCACGTGTGGAACCTATTACAACTGTGGATCTACAGAGAACTATAAGCATGAATTTTTTGATCTATTGTAATGTTATTGGTGTGGAAAGAACACAAATATGAGGAGTACCCAGAGTTATTTGAACATATGATCTAGCAACACCAAAAGGCTAAAGGCATCAAAATGGTAAGCGTGAAGAAGGTTGATTCACAATGGATGCCAAGGGTGATGTGCGAGTCAGAAATAGAGCCTATACTAGTGATGATGCAAGTTAAAGTTGCGTGCACTAGGGAGACACCGAGGAAGAAGCCACTGGTTACTAGAGAAGAGGTGGTGTATGGTAAGTATTCATACCCTACTCATCAGAAAGAGCTGTATCAGGAGACCATGGATGTAATTTGAAGCCTACAAGGAGAGATCTAGTGCCTAAAGGAGTAGTCAAGGTAGTTAGAGAAAAGGAAGAGTGTTGAGGCTCTGTAGAAGGATCAAGATGAGGTCAGGGAATTATGCAAGATGTTAAGGCAAGATAATATCATTCCTTTGTTAGGGGAATGGCTATAGGAGAAAGTACCACATGCTGGAGAAGAGTGAAAGAGGTAGCTTCTGCATGCTAACCTTCCTCCCTACAGCCTCAACTATGATAAGGAGATTACCTTAAATGCGGTTGTGGATGGATGACTTCTTAGTAATATTATGATTGACATAGGCGTGGAATTCAATGTCCTCACTCTAGATGCATGAAATCAAATGGGATGGACCCCATTACAACCATCTTCAAATGTGTTATATATGGATAACAAGAAAAAGGCAATGTCCATTGGTGTTTTAAATGACATTGCAATCACTATCCAAGAGTTGAAGTTTGCTAGGGCTTTCTATGTCTTAGCGCTAGCCGAGGTGGACAACTTTCCAACATTACTTGGGCCCCCCTAGTGTTACAAAAACAATGCTAACCTATGGTTAAACAAGGGATAGATAAGCTTTGAGAATAAGAATAGGTTATCATCCCCTTGACCGATGGGAAGTCAGCACCTTATACTAAGCCCTTGGGAGAAGAAGTTCTTGATAGGATCTATGTGCGCTCTATCAGGGACCCTAAGGTGATTAATCCTATGGAAGGAGTTATCCAATTTGAATAATCTCAATATAT